>VZTD01001484.1:187500-265000 GCA_013397725.1 Rhagologus leucostigma | reverse complement strand
AACGGATGAAATCATCACCTTCTGAAAGATCTCATTACATCATGCTCTTTAAATCCCAAAATTCATCTCGCTGGCAGGATCGGCTTTTATATCTCCCTGTCCTGGCGTGAAACAGCAGCCAGCACATGCCCAGGGATCTCTATTTCAGGGAGAAGAGGCCCTCAGTAGAGGAAGGCAGTGAGAAGTGGGATGGGATAAGCCAACGCAGGTAAATGGTTTGGTATTTATGGATTCTGCCCACTATGATCCCATCCTGACCAGCTCAGTCCTCACTCTCCCACCCCAGTGGGGATGGCCGGGTGAGGAGGAGGGGAAGGTGAGGAACTCATTGATTAGGGTGACCTCTCCTCACCTCCTCTTCCCTTGTCAAACACTTAAAAGAGTGCAGGGGGAGCTAATAAGGCAGGGCTTGGCCCTCCTCCACTTGGCGCTGGCTTGCAGCAGTATTTGAACCTCTCTGATGTGGACGGCTGCTTTACAGCTCTGAATATTCAGCTGCCATAGAAATGCTCTTTAGCTGACCCTAAATTTGTACCATAATGGCCCTTGGTGGCGAGACAGTTAATGCCAGAGGTGTGGTCCCTGGGGCTTACTTTTATTTATGTTTCAGGTCGGCTTCTTTTCTTAAAAGTGTGCACTTGTAAAATCCATTTTCCTTTCCCACCCCTCCTGATTGCGCTATAATTTTTATTCTTGCTTCATCAGCAGCCCTGAGATTTACAATTAAGTGCAAAAAACGGTGTTAAGGTTGCGACACGCACAAAAGCAAAGAGATTCAAAGTTAAGGGTGAAACTCTATCCTTAATTCACTCGGTGGGGTTTTCGTGGGGTTTTTTCCTTCTTTTTAGGGGGAAAGGAGAAGAAAAAGCTCTGTGACATGAAAGCCTGAGCATCGGCTGGCGGCCGGAGCCAGATCCAGGGCAACGAGCCACCGCGCACTGCCGCTTCCACCCGGGCTGCCAAATTCCAGCGCACTCAGAGGATGACCCGCAGCAACCCCATTTCAGGCTTGGGTGTCTCTTCGGCAGAGGCTGCCAATTAGAGCGAGCGGTGCCAAATTATTTGGCAGATCTGTGCCACGGACAGACAGCCAGTCCTAGACTCGGACTGGTTTCCTTGAAGTAATTACCATGACAATAACGTGAACTTGAATAAAGAAAACATTTTTCCGACGGAGTGGAGGGGTGTGAGAAGAAGGGGTTGGGGAGCTGGAGACAACTGATCCCATTTTGCTGGTGAAATGTTTGATTTGGCCCATAACACCAGCTTGGTGGCTGGAATGGCATCTGCCACTGCCTTTACATCTGCTGAGCCCGGCGGTGCCGCGTGGAGCTTGGGGATCAGGCGGTGTCTGGTGTCAGACGACACAAGTGCACAGTCAGAGACGCTCAGCCCTGTCCTTCTTTGCCTCCCTAAAGAGTGAACACGGAAAAGCAACACCAGAAAACCTGTTGTTGGAGAGCTTCTGGCGTAGAGATGCTGGGTGACTCCTGGGAGAGCTCTAGGGTGGAATGACCCAAATTTCTTCACTGAAAGCGTGGTCAGGCATTAGAACAGGCTACCAGGGCAGTGGTGGAGTCATCACCCCTGGCGGTGTTCAAAAGGCGTGTGGATGTGGCGCTCAGGGACACGGTTTAGTGATTAATTGTTGGACCTGATGATCTCAGAGGCCTTTTCCAACCTAAATGGTTCTGTGATTCTGTGAAATGGACAAGCAGAGGATGGGGGTGTTGGAAGGCGGTGCAGGAAGAGTGCCCTTTCAGGGCGCTGGACACCTGCCCTTTCTGCCTGTCTTTCCCTGCATTTCTGCCATATCCATCCTTAGGAGAACCAAGCCGTGCTCACAGGTCTTGCAATGAAGGGAAAACAACACTGTGTTGTCCATGGTTCCAGCACCACATTTGCTGTGGCCCCAGGGGCTCTGCAGGATCTAAACCATCCATGGAGAGCACTGGGGATAACTCTCTGGTCACACTTTGACCACAGAGGTTGTGACTGCCCCTGGATCCCTGGAAGTGTCCAAGGACAGGCTGGACGGGGCTTAGAACAACCTGGGATAGTGGAAGGGTGTAACTGGATGATTTTAAGGTCCCTTCCAACCCAAACTATTCTAGGATTCTATGAAATCCCATCTCTATCCAGGTAAAGGGATGGGTTACCCCAGGTGGGGCACAGCAGAAATCTCCTATGTGAATCCCTGCCCTGCTCCTGCACAAGGATATTTAATTCTATCCCGAAACAAAGGCAGTTGTCGCTCACTGCCTCTGGAACACGGCTGGGAAAAGTAGACTGCCAAGGGGAGTTTACTTCCTTTGTTAATAAAAGAGAAGAAAAAGAGTTTATGGATCTTTTCCTGAATATGAATATTAAATAGACTAGTTGTGGGAACCCTGATTTTAATTTCCTATGTCTTTATTTGGAATTCTACTCCCTCTTGGAAAGGTGTCTACTTAAATATAGGGGGAAAGGGAATTTAATGAATTACAAAAAGGGTTATTTTACATGGAAAATGTGTATTCCTGGCTATTTCCATTTAAAGAACATGACATTAGTGTGGAAATTGCCCCTTATGAACAGGTCATTAATGTCAACTCTACTAAAACTGACATCACCTGCTACTATTTTAATTGTGTGTTTTACTAATGCTAACCATTTTCCTGACAATAGAACCCCCCTAAGCTTAATGAATCTTTGCAGAATACATAAACCAAGGTCAATATGTAAGAAATGCCTCAAATGTTAAGAAACTCTCCCTGCGACGCTGAAAGAAAAGTTTTTTATTCTTTTACATTCATAAGAATAAGAGCAAAAATAGAAATCCTACACAATATGTTTTCCAGATCGTCGTATATAAAAAGCTTTGATGCTTCTGGGAAATCTTTCCGATTAGCTACTATTTTATATGAAGAAAAGGACTTATTTTACCTGGTTACATTTCCAAGATTTATTCCTTATTTTCCAGTACAAGTGGCATATTAAATAAAAACCAAAAATCCCGAGTACTTCCTTAGTGTCATATGTNGGAAAGAGAGAAAATGAAATCCAGATTTGTAATTCCTAACAGGAGAAATTCGATCCTTTCCAATGTTTAAGTAATATTTCCTGTAAAACATACGAGGCCATCTGCAGAGCTGTTTCCAGACACATTTTGAAGTGGCAAGGGCAACTGAAAGAGACCCGAATGGAGGCTGGCATTTCACCTCTGGGAGATGGAGCATTAAAGGTTTCAAAAAGCTAGTTCTACAATTTTACAAAGTATTCAACCACTGCATAGTTCATAATTTGTTTAATTTACCCACCTTTTATAGGTATGGAGAGGGGGAAATCCGCTCTGTGAGAGACAGTATAAAAACCAAGACAGCTGTAAAAAGCTAATGTACAGCTATCAAGAATGCTTCATGATTTCAGCTGATTGAAAATGTATTTTATTCTTTACAGGCCAAAATGTTCCTCTAGAAAAACTGTGCAGAGTGAAACATATTTGGGGAGACAACAGAAACACCAAACCCTTTTCGCTATTTAAGTCTATTATGGAATTTTGTTTTATTGTTGATCTCCAGGGCCACCTTATGAATTCGTGTTAGTAAAATGTTACGGCCTCACTATAATATTCACTTTGTGGAAGGGTCTGCATTTACCAAATCTCATCCGAGATCGAATATAAATGAGAAACTTGCATCTCTCTTCAAGGAATGTATTTTAGACTGTTTTCTCCCCCTTTTGGAATTACAGACAGATTCTAAAATTGAATTCTTTTTCTTGTGCCGGGATTGGGTAAAATGACTGAACACTTAGGCTTACCTTTGATACATGTCTTAAATTTAAAGTTTGCATCGCTCAAATAGTTAACTTCAGGGCCAGATTCTGCCCTCAGCTGTGCATACTTGGGAACCCCATTAACTTCCCTGGAAAATAATGTTATACTGTTTGGATGCACTGGAATGAGATACATTACAGTGTTACCTTCTGTCATTCCCCTGTAAAACTCAGTCTTTGCTGCAATTTTTATTTTGCTGGCTGGCGTAGCCCTTTTATTCTGTCAGTACCAACTGGCCTGCTGGATATTTGTACCTGTCCTCTCACGTCTCTGGTTGTGCTGTTAAGATCAAATACAATGAGTAGAAT
The DNA here is from genome assembly GCA_013397725.1 of Rhagologus leucostigma. Classification (NCBI taxonomy): domain Eukaryota; kingdom Metazoa; phylum Chordata; class Aves; order Passeriformes; genus Rhagologus; species Rhagologus leucostigma. The sequence goes on along the minus strand of VZTD01001484.1, from coordinate 260,875 downwards.
AAAACTGGTAGTGCCCACGACATTTAAAAATTGTCATCTGGTTGGTTTTCTTAGCCATGTTTGCAAAGGGATTTCTGTAGCTCAAATGGTTTTGGTCAGAACTGGGTGCACGTGGGGAGAGGCAGTTTTGGGTCCCTGACCCACTCACGCCCTCCTCGGAGCCCCGGGACTCCAGCAGATTTTGTCAAAATTATGTTGAGCAAAATGTTCTCCAAGAGTGGAAAATTCACGGCAGGAGTTGCTCCAGTGCTCATTTATTAATAAAATGAAGTTTGTTTCAGTTTCCATGCAGTGCTTCTGTCTCTGTTTTTCACCCGTGAGATGGAAGTGCCCTCTTTTATCAGTTTTCTCGGCTTCACACAAATTCTTCTCTGTGTAGACACCAGAGGCAGGAGGATCCCACCAGGAGGCCACTACTTCCACTTATCCAGACATCTAAATCCTGTGGGATAATTTGGGGTTTGGAGAGATGCTTATTTCACACAAAGCACTGGGGTGAGTAATTAATGCCTCTCCTTGGCATCCGTGCTGCCATGGGCCACCAAACCTCACCAGGCTGAAAATGGGCACTTCCACCCCTTTCTTCAGCTTGTCTTAATTCCTCCTGTTAGAGCAGAAATTATGACACTGAATTTCGAAATTAACACGCAGTGAGTGGGAGGACACATAGGAAACCATTTTCCAGCTTAAAGGGGATTTCTTTTGTGGTATCTTGCCCATCCCACCAGCTGCTTTTGGCTGGCAGTGCCATGGCCTCCCGCTCTCTGATCCCATGCGAAGCCAGAAAAGAGCCTTCAAAAAATGTCACTTCCATTTCCTCCCGAAAGCAAAACACTTCCTACAAGGAAAGCGCACATTACAGCTGAATTATAAATGAGGGCTGGTATTTTTGCGAGGTACAAATCGCAGGCATTCTCCATATTGTTAGAATACCAATTTTATTTTCCTGGTGTGCAGTACCCGGTGCAGCGCGGGGTCCCCGGAGATGTGTGCGCCCTCCGGAGATTACTTCAGCATTGCATTACTGCTATCACATATCCATTACATATACTCTTTCAGACAAGTGGAAATGTTTTCACAAAAACAATCTGGAATCTTGGCTTAAAACCCAAGCTTGCTGTCAAGGCAAACAGAGTAGCCTCAAAGAGGACTTATTTCTATTTTGTTCAGACAAGTATGTTGTTTCTGGATTATAATAAGGGGAAATATAGCAGCTATCAGTCTTCAGTTTATTTGACAAGCTTCCTCTGACAAAGCCAGAGGAATAAGCCCTGGCCCTGCAAGCTTGTTCTCCTTCAGGTATTCCCTTTGGCTCCAGCACTTTTATTAGTGTGATTAAGGCCCACACACATGTTTACAGGACAGGAGTAGCGGGATGGGATGATGATATATTTCCTCGGCTGTTACTTATTTTGCAAAGTTTTAAAAGCCTTTGCTGTGTTCGGAGCTTGTCTCTATCAGCCAGCGCTCTAAGAGCTTGTCCCATCACCTATCAAACAAGGTCAATGAGCAGATTACAATCAGATGCCAAATAAACAAATGCAAACTTGAAATCAAGTGATTTACTGTCCATTTTCATTAAGTTCTTCCCAAGGAAGCAAACACTTTATGCAGCACAAGGGACCTGTGGAAAGGGTCAGCGGCCATGCTGAAGTAAGACGTGGTGTGATGGTTTTCACCCAAATGGACTTTAACGACACCGAGCGTGAAGGGAAAGCTGCCTTGTGTGGGGAAAACCGCCTGTGAGCAGAGCAGCATCTCTTCACCTTGCTGAGAATTCTCCTTTGGAAAACGCATGTAGTTTTAATATTCATGTGTTTACATTACTCAGAGTTTTCTCCTCTTCAGACCAGAATTTTCCCTGTGCTGTCAGCTAAAAAAAAAAGTCTCAGGACACGGGAGTTTGTAGCTTCATTATAAAACTCAGCCAATTTTAAAATTAGAATTTCAATTTGTTTAAGAATTCCAGCATGAAGCGGGAGTGCTCTCAGGTAGCAGGACACCTTTGTGTGGTGAGGTCTGGTCCCAGTGGGAAAAAAAGAGGAACCTAAAGGCAGGGAGACTTTTAATGTCTGTGCCATGTGTTTTCCTAATAAATGGTGGGGCTGCAGCACCCTCAGAGTGGTCTGGAATGGAAGGAACCTTCAAGACCACCCAGGGCCACCCCTGCCATGGGCAGGGACACCTCCCACTGGCCCAGGCTGCTCCAAGCCCCAGTGTCCAACCTGGCCTTGGGCACTGCCAGGGATCCAGGGGCAGCCACAGCTGCTCTGGGCACCCTGTGCCAGGGCCTGCCCATCCTCTCAGGGAAGAATTTCCTCCTAATGTCTATTAATACACAAAACCCTGGTGTAACAACATCTCAGTGCTCTACTGGCCTGTTACACGCGGGGAAGTGACTCCAGGTTTTGGCTCCATAAATCACAGCACTGGAGCACTGCTTGGGAAAGGCATGTCACTTGGAGAACACAAAATATTGAGCAACTTGAATTGTTTCCCCATGAAGCTTATCCCTTGATAGCACTTTCCTTTCTTATATCTCCTTAATACAGCATAATTTCAATGTTTTCTAGGCAGAGTTACACTTATAATGCTCCTTTTCCAATATAATATTGGCTGCAATGTGGATGTACTGGCGAGAAGTCGTGGTTTGCTTCTTTGCCATTTTCTGATTCAAGTTCAAAACAACAAATTTTCACATAACCTATTCTGAAATTTTGCAAATATCGTTTACCAAAACAAAAGCTTTGCCCTCAGTTTTCCTCTATTCGTTTTATAAATTGTTCCATTCCCATATTTCAGAAAATTTCCCAAATGAGAGTGAGCCAAAAAGATTTTTTTTCTCTCTCTCTCTCTTTTTTTTCCTAAAGGTTGCATAAATATTTCACATGTATCTCCCTTTAATTAGATCATAACATTGTAAAGTGGCAAAGAGTTTTCTCTTTCCCCAAATTAGACATGAGAACCACAAACAAATTAATTTGTGTCTCAGGGTTTTGACTGGGCCTCTTGGCCTGCTCCAGCACTAATACAGGCACCCGTGACCCTCTGGATTTCAAACGCCTGAGGGTAAAAAGCAATTATAAAAACATGACTCTCCCAGATCAGCTTTCGAATCTGCCTTGTCTCTGTTTTATTGATGGGAGATTGAAGGAAGATTCAAATCAGCTATCCTTCAATTCTTTACCAGCAGCAAAATACAGAAATCATTAGCTTTTTCTGTGTAAATGACTTTGTCCTGCTTTATTATTCAAAACTGGCTGGCCATTTGACTTGAAAAGACCACATTGAATATTTATTTCAAGTTTTGGTACTTGTAAATAGTACGGTGCCTTGCATGTTATTTTCTTTTTTCTCTTTCAGACTAATTTTTTGTAACAATTAGAGCGGGAACTAATTAATACAGGGGATTTTTTTAATAGCTAAAGAACACACACTGATGTAAATTAGGATGATCTTGCTCTCACAGGTCTATTGTTATTCTAAGGAAGCCCTGCTGCACAACCATTTCCCAAAAAATCAGGGGAAATAATTAAATATCTAGTTTATTTTATTTCTCTGTGTGATTGCTGATGTTCATTTAGTGATAAGTAAGGGTGGGATGAGAACAAAATATCCTCTTTAAACCCCAGTGTAATTACATCTCCTCACGGTGGTAAGTGTAATCAGATTCCAAAAATGGGAGGAGAATTTGATTTAGAGAGGAAGAAAGAAGAGAGAGGCAGTGGGAAATGCTCTCAGAGCAGGCAGGCTTGGAGAGGAAACTGGTCTGAGGAGGGATTATATATTTTAATGAGTCTAAATTATAGAATTAAGGTTGGAAAAGAGCTCCAAGATGACGGAGCCCAACCTTTGAGCTAAGGTTGGATCCTCTCGGTTCCGCTGGATGGAACAATGCGGGAACACTCCCAAGGTGTGAGGCATGAGGGAGGGAGGATCTCCATGTGTGGGGATCCATCAAGGATGGCCCTTTGCTATTTTAGACATAACAGTCCTGAAAAGCATCAGATGAGGTTTGTGCAGCTCCAGAACGTGTGACGAGAGGGTGTCATTTCCTTGGCAGAAGCTGAAGACCTGGGCTAAGGAAAATCCTTCTTTTTCACCCAATGTGGGTGATGACACCTGAGTGTGGGAGGGGCTTTGTCCCTGTTCCAGGCTCAGCAGGCTCTTCTTATTTCTCTTTCTATTCAGAATAACGTGAGGGTTGGACTTTGATTTCAATCCAAGTGACAGCACAGTCCACGTTGTGGGTGGGTCACATTTCTGAGGCATCAGATAAATCCAGAGGACTCCAGGTGTAAAGGTGGAGTCAACAGTTTGTGTCCAAGTGAGCTCAGCCTCCGGCCAATCTGTCGCCTCTCTAAATCCTCCTGGGCTGGTTGGTCCTGCAGATAAAAATTCTGCATCGCTCAGATGGGGGCTTTTTAAAATGATACAAGGCAGACATTCAATTTTAAGAAGCCGGAGCTTTATTTTTGGAATCCTAGAATGTGTACGGAATTTAAAAAGCCTAAAGCCATAATGTTTTACTGCTCCTTTGATAAAATTTATATTTAATCATATCTTAAAAACTGTTCTCATTCTGCCACTTGATGTTACCAACCAAGCGGAACCCATCAATGCAACACTATCTATCAGCCCTTCTTTTATTTCACTCTCCTGCAACTCCTTTTTAATGGCACATCCGTTCATGAATTACACTGGAGTTTCTGGGAAGTCCAAATGAAAATCGTGCTCCTACTGAAGGTGGGTCTGTTACCCTCAGGTTTCTCATTTGTTGGAACAAAAATGCTGAACCTGACACGTTTATGTTGCAAAACCTCCAGCACAGACCGATCCTTTAGTCCTTTGTCTTGAAGCTGCATCATCCAGAAGCTGGTAATAGGGACTTTTTTCATTCGTTTCAGATCTTGGAAAGGTTTGGGTTATAATGGGACCTTAAAGCTCATCTAGTCCCACCCCAGCCATGGGCAGGGACACATTCCAGTATCCAAGGGTGCTCCAAGCCCCAGTGTCCAACCCGGCCTTGGACACTGCCAGGGATCCAGGGGCAGCCACAGCTGCTCTGGGCACCCTGCGGCAGGGCCTCCCCACTCTCTCAGCCAAGAATGTCTTCCCAGTATCCCATCCAGCCCTGCCCTCTGGCAGTGGGAAGCCATTCCCTGTCTCCTGTCCTTCCATCCCTTGTCCCCAGTCCCTCTCCAGCTCTCCTGGAGCCCCTTTAGGCCCTGGAAGGGGCTCTGAGGTCTCTTCCTGGAGCCTTCTCCTCTCCAGGTGAACACCCACAGCTTTCCCAGCCTGGCTCCAGAGCAGAGGAGCTCCAGCCCTTGGAGCATCTCCATGGCCTCTTCTGGATCTTCATCTAAAGCTTTTCTTTAGAACATGGAGTTTAGGAAACCCTGCTAGACAACACGGGAATGTTGTGTGTGATGATTGACAGCCCAGGCTGATGAGGATGAGCCACTCACTGGTAGCTTGGCTGAATTTCCAGTGCTGCCCATTTGCTGCTGGTGGTTTTAAGATTACAGAGGATTTCACGCAGAGAGGTACAAGTCTCTTTATCAAAACTGTGTCTTTAAAACAGTAGTTGGACTAATTAAAACATCTTCTAAGCTCTCCCTGCAGCTACACCTGTTAACTCTGCTGTTCTCCTGTTGTGGGATGTGTGTCTGGGGATGGACCCTGGGCTTTGTCAACGTGTCGTTCATGTTACTGTGGCAAGAATGAGTTAAATCACTTCTCTCCACTTTTTCAGAACTGAAACTTGTCCAGCAAAGTTGGTGGTCTCCATAAGAAATTCAAACTCTCTGCTGACCAAGTGAAAACACACATGTGCATGTATCAGACATATACATAATCTTGGCTGAAAATCAGCATCAGTGACAATTTCACTCAGTGAAATCTTAATTTTGATCCCTGCTCTTAAAAATTGTGTTTGTCTCAGGAATTTTACTTAGAAGACCTTTTAGCCTTTTAGTACCAGACCGACTTAGCAAGTTGTTAATAATTTTCCGTTATGAAGGCTCCATTTCTATGCCCATATAAACTGGAATTAAAATTCACATTTATCCACATTTACATGCCAGAAAGTTGGGGGGTTTTGTAAATTCTTTCCCTTTTCCTCAGAAATATCCAGCACGGACCACGCTGCTAAAAAGCCACCGGGCCGTTGGCAATCACACATTCCAATGTAATTCCTTTAAATACAAAGGATTTGTTCTTACTTTTGATAAACACATAAGTAAAAGCCCGGTCTTTTCATTCATGTCTTTTTTCCTGGAGGACCAGGGGATCTCCCAGTGCTGTCTGTTCTTTTCCTCTGTGCTTTGCAGGCGGGGGAATCGCGCGCCAGGCTCAGCTCCGCGGCCTCTGAAGAGACAACATTAAAGTCAGCACTTGACTGCGCTGAATTTTACAGGATTTTTCCCCCAACTCTGATATTGATATCTTTTAAGTGAAGGGAGCAAATGAGGAATCTTTCTCTAAATTATTGACCGGGTGTCTAGCGAAGAGATGAATGAAAAATATCGTTATCCCTGCTAAAGGTTTAGGTGAATTGAGTTAATCTTGGGGCTTCCGCTGTGACCCTTTCCAGTACTGTTTAGGGTGAGCTAAGCGTGTGAGGAGGATTTATGCAGGGGAGAAGAAATATAGCCTAAATTTTGATGCTGGGGACATGGGAAGAGATTTTCCATGTTCCTAAATAATTTTTCTATGAAATCAGGAGAGAGAAAGAGGAGGAGAGAGTTGAATCAAAAACCAAATGACTTAGCATTGCTTTGCTTTCCTCTTTCTGCTCTCCCAGCATTTTTCAGTAGTAATTAAGGCATTTCAGGTCGAAAATTTGGGGGTGAGCAGTTAGAGGAAAGCCCTGGTAAAAGACAATTCCATCAGCAGGAGCTGAGAGCCCACTAAAGGACCCGAAAGGTCCCACAGAGCCGGGGACATCTCTGGTCTGCATGGACCCAGCAGGAGCTGCTGGGAGAGGCTCAAAGCAGCTCAGCTCACTCCCAGGAATTTTTTTTTGGACAGCCTGAACTTATTCTGGAGGAAAAAAACAAAGGTAAGGGAAAATATACAAATAGTGATGTACTTTTAGGGAAATTTGGGAAGGAGGGAAGACACCGTGACAGGTTTTGTTCTTCCAGTAACGTCTCTGTCCTTCATTTCAGTAAAAGAAGACTTTAAAAATCTACTTTTCTGTGTATGTGAAATTCCTGCGATACAAATTTGATCACATTTGCAAGGATTAAAGGATTTGATGTGCAGAACGCATTCTCTTCCTAAGCATGACAAATGGAAGCAATTTACAGATGGCTTCTGAATATTTTCCTGAAATTATTTTCCTGTTCTGTTTTGGTTTGGCTTTTTGTTTTGTTTTGGGGTCTTTTTTTTGTGTTTTTTTTCTTTTTCTTCTTGTGTGCCACTAGAGATCAGCATATTTTTAGACATTTAAGCAATCATAATGTCAACATAGGGGCTTAAAAAGGATCCTGCATAACTATCGAGTAGCCAAATTACTCATGACTGGCAAAACAAAACGAATAAAGTCAGGCCTGAAGGCATTGAGAAAGCAACTTTTCGAATCCAGCTTTCATATTCCCTTATTCCCTTGTTTTTTTCCGAGGCTTTGGGCATCTCTGCATTTCCATTATGTTAGTTTTATTTCCCCCCAAACCCTCCTTTGTATGGCACAAAAACGAGTGTGTATTACAGGACTGCTGCCTCTTAAACCTATTATTGGCTTAACGCATTAATAATTTCAAATACACATCTTTTACTCCAGAAACAATGGCAGGATCTTCTCAAACTTCCAGGTGTTTATATTAAATTAAAATAAATATGGGTTTTTACATGTCGTCGATTTCTGGTGGTGTGAAACCAGACTTTTTCACTTTTACAAACTGGCTAAAGTTTTGTGTTTCATACCTGAGGACCCAGGGGAGTTGGGGATGAGTTCTCTATCTTTGAAGAAGTTCCCTCTCTTTTAACACACGTTTTCTGACTCCACTGGTCACTCTTCAGGGTCATCAATGCTGGGAAATTGTCACTCAAAGAAGAGCTGATCATTTTTCCCCTTTGTCTCCCTGGTTTTGGTCCCACCTGGGCTCCGGCAGCAATTCCTGCACATCTGGGTTTTACAGATTTCAGCGACGCCGTGTCCCTGCCCAAGGCTTTTACATGGGGATGAATAAAATGTGATAAATGAGCGTTTGCACACTGCAATAATTGTGTTTTTCTTCGGGGGCCGTGTGCTGGGTTTGGGCTGGATGTTCCCGACAAGCCGGGTTTGTCAGCACATCCTAAACTGGGGTTTGTGATTAAAAACAACAGCACCAGCAGCAGGGCTCAGAGACTGCTGCTGCTGTGAAATAGTTCTGAGATGAAATTACCAGATCAGAAATATCAAAGTTAGTTATAACTTCTTCAATTAATTTATATTTTTTTCTTTAAAACCATCCAGATCTCAAGACCAAAGCTTGGATATCTTTTTAATCATGGTCAGACTTTCCTCTAATGTCCACAGTACTAATTTGCTGGGAACTTTAAGTAGCAGGAGCTCCATTCATTTGATTTAGGATTTCTATCAAGGAAAATAAGGTCCAAACCATAATTCCACAGGTCCCCTGCAAAAAAGCCTTTGGAGTTACAGTGATGATTGATAAAAACAAAGGGAAGGATGTTTATTAACAACTAAAAATCTTAATATTTAGATATGTAGAAGAATCCTTATGCCTTCTACTTTTGTAAGTAATTGAAGAAGTTAATTTCAAATCAAGGATGCACAATGATGGATAAAAGAGTTTCCTATAATAACGGGAATTCATGTAAATGTAATCACTGGAAGTTGTTTCAACTCCTTATAAAAGGAAATGGAAATAAAATATTGATTGTTTAATGATAATCCAAAAAAGAATAAAACAGAAAGAGGAGGGAGAGAGAATCCAAGGGGTTTTGCAAAGATACTTTTGCTCAACTTTGTGTGTAATTAGAGGAACTTCTTGCAGCTTGGGGAAAACTGTGTGTCCGAGTGAACAGAACTTGTTTGGTTGTACCAAATTCCAAGTCCCATCTCAGGAGGAGGGATCTGTCAGGATTGAGTGAGAGAGTGGGAAAACATGAATGGGAAAAAGGGTGATGGAAAGCTTTGGAAAACATCTTTTCAGCAGCAAGACTGTTGCTTGTCCCTCTGGCTTGTCTTTAGCTGAATTTTCTGTGACAGAAGGGAAAAAAACCAACACCCTTCATTAGCCTTGTAAATCCCGGCCTAGAAAGCCCCGGGGAGCTTGCTCCCTAGAAAAAGAATCCCTTGCACAATAACTGCACATTTTCAATCAGTCCTCTTGATCCCTGCTTTTGCTTATTCCCGAGAATCTGCCAAGTCTGTTGAACTTCCTTAGAGTGACCCTCCCATTTAATTCATGGGCCATTCTGTATTTACAGAGAGGTCAATAAAAGCTTTCCAGAGCTCCAAACCTCCCTGTAATGGTTGTCCTGAGCAATCCAGCCTGAAGAGCCCCAACAGGAAATTGGTAAAGCAGCAGCCAATTTCCTTTTGCTTTTTTACTGCCTTTTGGTCTTCCTGCTCTGTTCATATCCCCACTGCTGAATTATTCTAGAACTGATGGGATATTTCCAGCGCCACATATGGAGGAGAGCTCATATCATTCCCAGAATTTTATTTCAGGTTAATCAAACATTAGACTTATTTAATTAATAATAGATGTAAGGTTAAAGCACAAGACCAACGATGAAATTTGGTTTCCGCTCTGATTTTGATAGTGTGACTTTGGACCAGCTATTATACAGATCTTTTGTTCCTCTCGCGTAAAATTTGGGCAATGCCTACGGATTTTCCAGGCTGAGGTTGAGGAGCTTTGAAACCTTTGGGCATGGGGACCAATGCAATGGGGTGATACCCTGAACTTCTGCCGTCTGCTCCCATTTCTAAACATGGAAAAGAATGTATTTTATTGGGAAGAGTGAGGCCATGGCATTATGAAATATTTTTGTTAATAAACTCGCTTCACAAAGGCTGCAGCCACACTGGCAGTAACTCACTGGAACAGCTCTGCAGAGCGAACTGTTGACACTGAGTACCAGATGTCCCCAATAAATGCGTTTCCAGGTTGTTCCCTTCAGATGATGGTGAGTCTGGTCCTGCTGCCTGCGGCCCCATTACTGCCTGGAACACGAATTCCGGTTTAGTTTCACCCCAAGGAGATGCAGATCGTGTGCCCCACGGCAGATGTGTGAGGCTGACCCCGTCAGGGAAACGGGGACACGTGGGACACAGCCTTCAAAAGCCACTCCCAACCCGAACTCCATCGATGGCATGGATGCACTGAGGGACGTCCCAGCCGCCTCTCCCACCATCCCGGGAGAGCACAGAGTGCTAATTTGGATGCCTGGGCTGCCTGGCAGTGCCTGGGGAATGTTTAGCATCTTGGAAAGGCCTGGTTGTCTGTGACAGCAAACGTCCTGAGTGCCCAAACTAATCAATGCTGATGTTGGAGGCACCTAATCCCGCACCTCCCTGAGCCTCCCTCCGGACTCACAGTCTCAGACCTCTGTTTAAGATCGACAGTTCCGTGAAATCTTCTCCCAAAATAAACAGGACAGAGGAAGGTGTTTAAGGAACAGCTGGATGTGGCACTCCGTGCTCTGGTCTAGTTGACAACGTGGTGATCAGGCATAGGCTGGACTCGATGATCTCAGGGGTTTTTCCCAATTGATTCTGGGATTCTGGAAGGGAAGACTATCAGGGGGTGGTGGTTGTGTGTTCTTTGCTGTGATAATAATGATTACAGAACAAAGTTTTGATCTCCGCTCTTGTAACCTTTCTATATTTTCTTCAATAGCTACTTAATGTAAAATAAATAAGAAAGTCCTTGAGCTTGGTCAGGGTCTCCTTTGCCTCAAAGAAGTCTTCTAATTCCCTGTTTCCTGGTATATCTAGGCATAAGGATGTCCCTTTTTTCCCCCAAAAAGTAGAATATTGCCAGCACAAGGAATATGCTCTTATCCCAAATAAATGAAAAAATTGCTTGAAAAGTTAGAGAGAAATTAAACTCTCCTTCCCTGGTTGGTGCAAACACCTTTAAACCTGAGCCTTTGTGTACCACGGGCGGATGTTTTGGCTGTGTTTGGGAAGTATAAACCTCCCATCCTTATTTTCCAGCTGCCTGTGCCAGGTACAGCTACGGGATGGGGGATTCTAGTCTGGGATATCTCGCCAGGATGTTGGAACTTAGTGTGGGTGCAAAGCTATGTTTGAAATGACCAAAACTATTAATTTAAGGGTTGAAGACCCCAACATTTCTTCATAATTAAGCAACCGAATGGGAATTTTGAAGTCTAAGATTTAGACTTGGTCACTCCACACATCCCAATTGCCGCATCTCTGTCCACGTTTTGTCCTTTTATTCAAAATGGTGTCCTTGATGTTGCTCAAGGCATGGACATTGCTGTAGATCCTGGTGTAAAGGAGGTGCCATGAAAACAACTTTTCCTTAGCCACAGGACCCTGCTTTCTCACTATTGCCAGCTCCTTTTGTCTTTAGACTGACACATATTCCATTCATTTTGTGGCAATCAAAAATATGCTAAATTGAGATTATTAAAGAAAAAAATATGGCGGAGCAATACCCTTTATATTAATTTTGCTTCATGCAAAAGTAAAATTCAGGGTCATGTCTGAAGTTTTCCTGCAGCACTCAAGGCCACTGGTCCTTTGGTTCTGACTTTTGAAGCCTGAGAAGAAAACACAAATTGGAATAATCACAGTTGTGATTCCAAGAATTTATTCACTTATGGAAAGAAAGGAAGCACAACCAAGCCTCTCACGTGGAGGAGATTGCAACCACAAAGTCTAAAAGGGTTGGGTTACCTGTCTTGTCTCGTGTTGTCTTTTGTGCTAGTTATGTATTGCTTCAAAAGTACAAAAATAACAGCTCTCATGTCTGAAATATTTTCCTTAGTTTTGCCTCTTGGTCATAAAAAGTAATCTGATCTTTTTTTCCTTGTGAGGTTTCTTGTAGGTTTTCGCTCTTCTTTGTGTCTTCAGCCTTGAGTTTAATTTTTGTCAGTTAACCTCCTGCCTCAAACACAGATTTTCTCTTCAGGCTACCACTTTGATTCTTCTTGTCAATCCCAAACTTAGCAAAACTATGGATGTGCATATTATTTTTTTCATAATTATCAAGTTTATTCTCTCTTTTTTTTCCTTCTCTTCACCCCTTCAGGATCTTTCTGGCAAGGATTTCACTCTCCTGGGTTTCAAAGCTGCTAGAATTACAATTCACTCCGAGTTCAAGCCTTTGTTTAAGACAATGTCCTCAGGGTTATGGGGTATGTTAAATGGCAGAAGAAAAACTCCTGTTCTGGGTTTCCTGTTTGGCTGTTTTGTGTCAGGCGGGTTGTGGAATATCTACTCCTGTCCCATTTTGACACCCAGACGGACTTCACAGAAGCCACTTCAGCAACCAGGGGCATTTGGGTGAACCAGGGCTTCACTTTGGCCTTGGCCATGGTGAAGCATCAGGGTCTCCCATGTGTTCTAAAACTCTAGGATTATCATCACACCTTAATTTATTCCTTTCTAAGGAAAGGGCTGGAGCATGGCTCAGACCATTCTAATCCTGGCCCTAAATGAGGCTGATCCCTGTGAAAAAGAATGTGGGGAACTCCCCACAGTTCTGGTTCTTGGTGTTGCATGTGTGGATTTTAGTGGTCTCTGTTGATGCTACAAAGAGAATTTTTTTTCATGTATTTTTTTGCCTTTTTTTTTTCCCTTGTATCTGGAAGAGTTTGTAGTAACATGTGTTGATACCTGGAAAGAAGAACAGTCTCTACCAAGTCAGCAGCTTGCTTAGCTCATGGATTGCCAGAGGACCACGCCCAGTTTTTAGGAGACCCCACCACAGCTCTGACACCACACACATATCTCTGTATCAGCACGGGACGCTTTGTGCAGGAGGGGTCGAGCTGAGCCTGGCAGTGATGTCCCCTCAGTTGTGACACCCCAGCTGCCAGGATTCCTGCTGAGGGAGCCCCTGGAGCTGCCTCGCTCCTGGCACAGGAATTAGGATGTAGTGAGCAGCACATCCTGGCTTTGCAGGCTGGATGAACCTTTCCCATTTCATTTTAAGGAAGGATTCTGATAGGATATTTTCTCCCTGCACGAGCAATGTCAACATTTATGAAATGGAAGCAAACTATTTAAATTTTTTATAGACTGAAAAGATTAAGCTTTGGCCAGCTGCAGCCAAAATTTCCCTGGTTCCCCATAAGAAAATGAATTGGAGTGGAAAAGCGTGGTTGTCCTCAGTGCTGCACGGAGAAACCATCAACCTGTTCCCTGCAGTCCGACCTTGTCACTTCAGTATGCATAGGAATCCGAGGTGGATCTTTATAGGTCCGTATTTCCACAACTTCCGGTGTTCTTTCCCTCATTTGCTGGTTTATTTTGTTACCTGGATACAGCTCTGAGGCTGGTGGCACTTGGAAAAACTATTGCTGGTTCAGGCTCCAATTGCAGCTCTGATGAAGGAGATGAGATAAACCCCTCTTCTTGTCTGAGCATCTCCAGCACAATAAGGGCTGATAGAGAAACGCAAAGAGCATTGCAAAACACCATTTATTGCTATTTTCAGTGGTGGTGAGCACTCCAAATGAATCTCTGAACAGCTGAACTTTCGCACGGTTGAGGCTGTTGGGACATCAGCGGGCTGTAGCCACTCTGTTCCCTTCTGTCCCTGAATCCCTAATAAAAAGGAACACCCAGATTTAGGCTGGAACTTGTTTTAATCAAATACTTGTGTCTTATAGCAGGGATTTAAAATAATCACCATCCAGTGTTAAGGGATACGACATGGCATACTGGAAAACATTCCCAAGTTCTTTGGAATGTGATCACCGAGGAGTTCATTTTCTGCGAGGTCTTAAAAATACAGCCATGTAGTAAAAAAACTTTATTTCATTGTCTGGCTATTCCTCCAAGTCCCTCCCTTCCTGGAATGTTTATTAAATTTAGTTTCATGCGGTCTGTAAATATATATATATACATAGGAATATATCCGTATGCTGCTGTCTTACCTCAGAAGGCTGGGTGGGCTGCCAATTGCAGCCTAGATTGTAGGGAATTGGTACAGATGCTGGAATTTTGCTGTGTGCCAAGATGTGACAGAACAAGTTTGCTCTTCCTGTGGGTGGTTCCCCTCCCTGCTGCTGCCACTGAATCGCAGCCGTACCTTGTGCTGATCAAAATACACTGAATCCGTCGTCTTTTTCTTTTTCCCCGTTATTTTTGGTGGGTTTTTTTAACCAAGAGCACACAATATTGACTTGAGGATTCCAACACAGCTGCCTGGCAGTGTTAATCAATGCTCTCTGCTTGCTCACATCATACTGCCAGCGTTAGATCACGGTGACAAGAGCAGAACAAGCTCGCTGCAGCCTTGGAGTAAATGATCACTCTCCCCGTCACTGGGAGCTGCCTTTGGAGCAAATATTGCTTCCTGCATGGTAGAAATAAAACAATAACTGCTTCTCTTCTCTTCTCTTCTCTTCTCTTCTCTTCTCTTCTCTTCTCTTCTCTTCTCTTCTCTTCTCTTCTCTTTCTCTTCCCTTTTCCCCTTTCCCTTTTCCCCTTTCCCCTTTCCCTTTTCCCCTTTCCCTTTTCCCTTCTTTCCCCCCCCAAATCATCAACTCTCCACTTTTTTACCCTTCTTACTGGTGGTTCTGTAAGATCCTCACTTGTTACATCTCAAAATTGAATAAAACCCTCCTTTGTGCTGACAACTTCATTGTACTCAGTGTTCAAAATATCAAAGGCTGAACGCTAAATGTTCCTAATGCAAAGTGTCAAGAGTGCAGTGTGGGATAATAGAATACATGTCTTGCAAACTTGCACTTTAATATGGCAAACTACTTGGTCAGCAAGCAAATTAATTCATTTATGATTTGATATTATTGCCAGCAGTGGGTCAGCTTCTGCAGGCAGCTCTGTTGAATTTTGCTGCTGCTGCTGCTCAGTGTCTTCTCTATTTGCAGATGCCACCCAGAAAATGAGTGTTTGGGATCAGTTTCTGGGTATAATTTCAGTGATTTCCCTTCTATATATCACTTTACCTTGTTTTTTAATAATATTTTGCTGAGTGCATCTTCACTGTTCAAAGGCACTAAACCCCCTTTGCTGTAATTATCTGGTTGTCCTTCTGAAATTGCAGTTGTAGTGCTGGATGAATTGATTGTGCAGATGTTTAAAACACGAACAGATGAATGCAGAGAAATGTTGTCAGTGGTGTGTTGTCTCCCACAGATCCACAAAGAAACTTGAACATATTTTCTGGCAGAGCTGCTCATTTTCCCAGGGCGGATATTTGCAATCCTACCTCTGTAGTTTGTGAATATCGAAATGAATGGTAAATATTAACCTCTGAGAGCTAGAATAATGTGAAAAATTACAAAAGTAAATGTTAGCAGAAATATCTGTTACACAGGCAAAGAGAGAGACAGCACTGAAAGGATTTATGTTATTTTTTGAGTCTGGGCTCGTACGGGAAAGTTGTGAATCTTTCGATTGAAAGGAAAGGAAGGTCCAATTTTTCAAAAGCAGCCTTGAGGGTTTGTTTTCCAGAGTTCAGTGACCTGACTGAAAGAACAGCTCTCTGTAAAAATAATTATGGAAGAGGGAAAAAAAAAAGAAAGTACTTGACGTGCTGTAAAAGTTACAACCGCAAACAGATTTTCATTCTCTTGTACAAAAAAAACCCGAACCAACAACAAAACAACCCAACCCCAAAACCAAATGGTGAACAATTTTTATTGTTCACTTTCTTATAGGAAAAAAGGCTTGGTGACCCTTTTGAGCGTGTTCTCCTTGACAGATACTCCTTATGAGGAGCACGCATCTGTAACTTATTTTTTTATCTCTCGGTGATGTCTCAGAGATGGGTATATTGAGGTCCTGAGTGATGCCAGAATGGGGTCAAATAATCCGTTGCTAAAACAAATACCTGTAAGTGAAATAATTTGGAACTACTTACATAACCGTTTTTAAAGCAGAGATGCAACACTGATTTTTTGGAGATGAATTTTGGCTTTTGGGCATGGTGTATGTCTGATTGGGTTTTTCTCAGAGAAACACCTGTTCCATCACTGCTCTGCTTTTAGGTGATTTTCAACAAAAATTTGATGGTGAAATTGAAGTGATAAAAGATTTTTCTGGTCCCTTCCATTAGCTGGGATTCTTCCTGTTGTCCTAAAAACATTGCCAAAGCCAGCCCTGCTCCTTTTGCTACATCCATGGGCATGAAGTACCTCATTCCTCAGCACATTTCAAACCTCAAGCTGGCTTGGCTGAGCTTCTGCAGCTCTCAGGAGGCAGCAAAAAAGTTGGAGATGAACTTGTAGCCCGTGACAGGATGTCATCTCCACTGCTGCCTGCTCCTCTTTACGGGCAATCTGATGGTCTTCCTGCCACAGCTGTCTCCGTGTCATCCATTTCCTTTGTCCTATCCCAGAAGCAGCATCAGCAGAAACACCCTGGAAGATCACACTGGGCTGGAAGCCAATGCAGATTTATGTCTTTGGGGTTTTTTTTCTTTGTGAGCTGCCTTTGATTTAAAGAGCAGCTTTTTATCACGGCTGAGGTGTTGATCTAGGGACCAGGGCTTGGCAGCGGGCTCCTGCTGACTGGCCCCTGGCAGGACATTTGGCCCAAACTCTGCTCGTGTGCTGGGTTCCTGCCTGTTTAAAACCCGCTTGATGCTCTCTTCTCCTTGGAAATTGCCACTGAGGGAGGTTTTGGGTTGGTTTGTTTTCTCATCGATGGTGATTCACAGCTTCTCGTGTGTGAACCTTTTCTGACAGGAGGTGATGCAGGACGGCAGCTCAGTGTCCCAGTAACAGCAGGATAGGGATGCCCCCCACATTCAGGGCTGATCAGGACAATCGCTATAACCAGCAGCCAACTTAGGGTTCAAGTGGTTAATACTGTTTTCGTGAGTGCTAATCACATCACCAGCTAATTTGCATTTGGAGAATAATTTCACATTCCACTGGGTTGGGGCTAAAGTTTTTGCATCGAGCCAAGGTTTAATCTAACTTTTTCCTGAAGCATTTCATCCAGGCAAATTTGTTCAGGTACCACCAAAGTGAAAGCACTGAGCAGCAAACAACTCAGAGCAGCTCTTGGCGTTTGCTACCAGCGCCTCCACATCTGCAAGTGTTCATCTGTCTGCTGTCCCCAGCCTGTGTTGTCATGTTGTTGTTTTGTCATTAACATTAATAGTGTCTTTAGACGCACACTCCGTGTTTAATATTAATCACTACGGTTTGTATATTGACTTTCCCTTTTTGCTCGTGGCTGCGGGGCGCTCAGAGGCCCCGAGCGCGTCCTTCCCCGGCAGCCAGCGAGGCAGAAGGAGAGAAGTGCATTAGGACCCCCCTGAGGAGGAGGCACAGCACTTAAAGGACACAGATGCTCTTTGGGGGTGGTGGCGGGGATGAGTGGCTGTTTGGGGGGGTTTGGGCCGCATTAGGGGCAGTGGTTGTGCTTCCCGTGCTGCCCAGCATGTCCTTCCTCTCCACGGAGCATCCCAGGGCTGGCAGGGCAGGTTCTTCATTAATCAGGAGGCAAAACTTCCCAGGGAAGTGGAGTCGAGAGTGGGACCACCCTGGGAGGTCCTGCTGATCCATCAGGAGTGGGAAACGTTGTCTGATCTGCTACTGGTCCGGAGAGGTGCAGGCTCTGCGTGGATCCAGGAGATGGTAAATTCCTGTGGTTTTGTAGGCAATTGGGCAGTATGTCCTGTTAGGAAAAAACCACAAGTTTTCAGGGGCTTCTCTCCTACTCCACCTCCTCATCAAACCAAGCTCCACAGAGAGGGAAAGTCACAGAGTGACTTTAACTCATTTAGTTGTCACTTGACTGAATGACAACTCATTTAGTTGTCAGCACAGACTAACACGAGATGTCAGAGTTGCTCTTCAGACAACAGAGACGTTGGATTATTGTCCTTTAGATACTTCCACCGTGATTAAATCCATAAGAAACCATTATTCCTGATTATGGCCTGGGCTGTTATTTAATTCAGGATTTTTTTTCTCAGGTGTGTGCTGGGTTCTCTTTCCCTTGGGATGCAAAGGACACTCGTGGGCTCTCTGCCCCTGCTGCCCGGAAGCTCCAACCTTCTCTGCCATCCCACACCCACCAAAGAAGGTGCTGGAAGAGCCATTGTTGACAGTGAGTTCTACAAACCGCAGGGAAAAGCCCAGAGTTGAGATGTCTATTAAATACAGTTCAAACAACACCGCAGCAGATACGTTATGAATATTTTAAAATAGGTTCTTAAAATTAGGCATTGCCTAGTGACGGCAGTCATTAGTGCAGGTTTCATTAGGGTAGCAAGCTATCAAGTTACGAACTAATTTAAATTATATCTATTGAAATATCCTTTTTACATAAAACAGGGGGCATCGGGCTTGTAAAATAGACTGGGGCTTAAATGTAAGCTAATAAATATCTAATAAGTTCCAGCACGTGTTTAAACTGATCTGACAGACAATATTCTGAACAAATATTGAACCGTGTAACCTGAGTGGCCTTGGACAGCCCCGGAAGCAGGTGAAGGGAAATGTATGGATCATTTTATCTGCTTTTTCCAGCTCTTCCCATGCCATGGCCCCTCCTCGGTCCTGCTGCTCCTCTAAAAGCACATTTGCACACCCAGCCTCTACCTGAGCCCAGCATCTGACTCTGTTTCCCCAACCAATTCATTAACGAGTCCTCCGCGTGCCTTCGGTGCCTCAGATCCATTATCCTCACTTAATAGTTTAGCCTAAGGACGGCTTTCAATATAAAAAATCTTCCACAATGCTTAGATAGCGCAGTTGTGTTTCTTTTTATAGCAAAATGAAAATGATCTCAAAGAGTTTGACCAGGTTTGGAATCACGGAACACACATCAGAGCAGGTACAGAACCTGCCCAATTTTTTTAGGAGGGGGATATTTTATCCCGCCAGTGCTGCATCTCCCACACAGACAGAAATTCATCCAACATGTGTTGAAGCCATTTTCTCCCTCTGACTTTTAGCTGGCCAGGCAGACTTTTAAACCACCCTTTCTGCCTTAAATGTAGTTTTAAATTGCACCTAATATTTGGTAGGTAATTCTTTAAAGCTGTTAGCACCTATTCACAGTGTAAGTAGGGGGATTTTTCTTTTTCATGTGTTCCTTCTGGGATGTTAAAGGATCCAAGACTGGGGATGTAATCTCAATCCAGAACTGATCTCTGCAGTTTCCTGCAAGGGTGAAATGGGAAAAGTAAAATATTACCTTATTAAAAATTGCTCAAAACACATCTTCCTTGTTAAATATGCAGAGCTATTCAAAAATGTTACCTTTCTGGAAACAGTAACAATACTGTGATTGCCTGAGTTACTATTTCCAGGACTTGGTTTACTGCTAAGGAAAAATTAGGACTCCGAATGAACGAATGAATTCCTGTATTTTCTGAGGATCAAAAAATGAACATTCCACACTCTGGAAGGGCGAGAGGCTTGTGCCAGTTAATGTGAAGGTAGGAGTCACTCGGATTTCGCCACGTAATTAAAAGAAGCAGGGGATAAAGTTAGTAAACACACTGTCTTAGCAGTTAGAAAAGCCCAGGGCTAGGAGAAAATTAAAGCACAATAAAATTGAAGGGTTTGTACTCTCATTAAGATATTCCTGTAAGGAATATCTTAATATCACCAGCATCAAGGAGGAGAGGCTGAAAGCAGCACTCCCTACACCGGTATAACTTCGGCACTTGTGCTTACAGTACTTACAGTACTACAGACCTCTCCTTCACAAATTAAATTAATTTGGAACCACTTATAGGCAAAGTCCATCCATGTCTGAATCTCTTCCAGGCTGCTTTTGCAAACTACATTTTCTATATATAAATCATCCTGCAATTCTCTCAGTGAAATTAATTCCACACACTGTGTCTGCTAATGAGAGTCCACCCAATATTTTGCTATTGCAGACACTCATTAGCTCGCTTTAATTTACAGGAAGCAATCAGCATCTCCCAAGCAGAGAGTGTACAAAAGATGTCTTTAGCATTTATTGAATCTAAATGTTTGCATTGCCTCCTCACCTCCGAAGCAGTCCCACGCAGCAGGTATTTTAGGATTAAGTTTCCTGGAGAACTGTTGCCTTCTTCAGGAATACTCTAGCCCCTAAACCAAATATGTGCTAAATGATTGAAGAATATCTTGTAAATCATTTACCTCTTCCTGCTGCTAGTTTTCAGTGGATAGTGTTTACTCCGTTCCCAACGTGACGGCAGAGTTAAATTTTCATTTTGCTGAAAAAGAGCGAAATACGGCGAAGCCTTTCTGCTTGTTATTGCCTAATGTGGAAGGAGCTGGTTCTCAATCCCATGGATCACAGATGTCCTGTCAGGGCTCATATACACCGAGTGAAGTATTTGCATCCTCGAGCCTGCTGATAGACTGAGCATGTTTGTCTACAAAGTGCTTTTAAATGAACTAATACATGATTCATGCGGGCTGCATTGAGCAGAACACCAATCTGTCTGGACACACTTTGCTGTAGGCTTGACAATAGGAACATTTCTCTAGGTGAGACAGGTACAACCATGCCCTGGAAAACAGGGAGCCAGCCGTGCCTGCGGCCCGGCACGTCCGAACCCTGCGTGGGGTCACTCCGAGCCTCGGGTTGGAGGTTGTGTTTGGGATATTCTTCCTCCTGTCTCTCTCCGGGTGCTCGTGACACGAGCGCTGCACAATCTGTATCTGCTCAGTCATGCTTGAGCAGGAGAGGAGAGTGCACCACCTTTATTATTTATACAGGGATACAATAAGATTCCTTGCGGTGGAGGAGGGAAAAAAAAATTGATCCCAAGTATACTGTTTCCTATTGAACTAAATAGATTTTTAATCGAGTCTCTGTTCCTTTGGGTAATTGACTTAACAGTGCAGGCAAATTAATTTCAGATAAACTATAGCTGGGATTTTCCAAGGAGCACAAGGGTGCTGGGGAGTCAGCTCCAGTGCAGCGAGAGTGGGGCAAATATCTTAATTCCTCTGGCTTTCCAGGCACATTGCAACCCAAATGTTTCGACCCGGAGCTGAATCCGGCAGCTTTTATGCAAACAAAACTCCCGCAGAAGTCAGTCAGAAGACTGACTGGGAAAAGACAGCAGAAAATGGCTCAAAAAATTCCCAAGTGCTCCTGAATGTGTTATGCACACATAACCTCCTCCCTGCATTTAATAACCTCATCTAAATGTCGCTCTTTGCAAGGCATTGTTGTGCGAGGCTTTCTGTGATATTTGGCACCAGCACCTCGTTCGGGATCTTATCTGCTCGGAAAAGCCTCTGGAACAAGTTTATTTTCCGGTGACCCAACCAGAAACCCACTCCAGTGGTGACAGACTGGGGAGCAAAATCAGCGGCTCTCTGCAGCTTCAAAGCATCCCCTTTCCTCTCCAGTAAAGCTCCTTCTAGAAACTCTGTTAAAAAAAGCAGGGAATTCGGAGCATGCCGAGTTCTATTTAAGCCATAAACAGCCACGGAAAGATACGTGCCCCGTGATTTGCAGCTGAGGGGTTCTCGGGGCGTTGTTCCTGTTCGGTTTTCCCAAATCCAGAGCCCCAGAGAGACAAGGAAAGCTGCATTCCCTCGTCCAGGCTGGCAGCAAAGCAAAGGCCAGAGGAGGAGCCCGAGGGCTGTATTTTCAGCCCTGATGGCTTTTGTCTTGTTGAGACAGGCAACTTTAGACGTTTTACCTCCCTCCAATGTCAAACCTGCGAAATCCTAAATCTTTTACACAGAGCTCTGTACCTACAGCAACATACAGAACAAAACTCCTTCCAATATTTTGTAAGGAAATGAAAAATACACAATTTAAGAATTAGTAGCTGCTTTCCGTGGCTGAAAAATTATGTTCTGCAGACTGGAAACAATAAAAATACTGTTGTTATTAGTAAAGAAAATTTACTGTATGGAAAGGTTGTGTTTTACATATTTTGGTGCCTTAGTCATCTAACTTCAGTAATTAAAGAGAAAATCAACTGAACTATAATTAAAATGAAATTATTCCTCAGTTGCCAGTTGCAACTGTCATGAAATCGAGGAATGTGACAAATCATACTCTGTATTATTTACATGTTCTGAAAGAAAAGATGAATATGTGTCTCTAGAACTTTTCTCCCAAATAAATCTTAATAAAAATATTTGTAGTATTTTTCCTCTCTGCAGCTGTTTGCAGAGCTGATGATTGGAGATGTTTGGTCATGTTTTCTCTGTTGTTCTGTAATATCCTGTTAACCTAGCTGCTCTTATTGGCATGCCCTGAGTTACCGTCCAAAATTTTATCATTTATCATCAAAATTACCACCCTAAACTCTGGTTGGATGTGGTTTAGCTGCTCGTTGGAAAGGGCTGAGATGGTGCTGAGCTCTGATGGCACCGTGGTCAGGGGAGCTTAGATTTGTTGAAAATAAAGGGGCAAACTGAATATAAGGAGAATGAATGAAAAGAAAAAAAATACACCATTCCCATCTGAAAAGCAAGAAACGCTGGTTTTTGGGGTTTTTTTGTACTCCAAATAAAAACCTTTAATTAGAAGATTATTAGCAATAGCAAATAATAGATTCACTAAGAGGAATTTTCAAAGTTCATGTGAAAACTTAATACTTTTTCCAGGTTTCTCCAGCAATAAGGATGAAAGTCAGAGCAGATGAGGGAAACTCTTTTTCCTCTTTGCTGCTCCCCTTTTCCTTGTTTGGTTATTTGCCTGGCTGGATCACCTGGGATGCAGGAGCCAATCTTCTCAGCAGAGCTTTATGCCAACTCAAATATTTTTCCTTTTTCCCTTAGAAGTGTATTAATATGATATTTAATAGTTTCTAGAAATTGTCATGTGGAAGGAGGGAGGGGTCACTCACAAAGGCTCCGGACTAACTGCAGGGAATTCAGGATATTATGATGAATTTTTAAAATAAATATTAAACACATGATTTAGCTGGTTTTCCTTCCTTTTCTTTGCGAGTAATATGAAATTAAACACTGTTTGAAAAGAACTTGCCTTTTTCCCCTGTTGCTTAGCTCATTGCCCTTGAAACTTTGAACTCGACTCAGCTGTTAATTATTCCACAGTGACAGATTCCTATTGGCTCTTCCTACTGGTTTGCTCCATTAATTTCTTTTCCAAAACACGGCACCTGCTGAAAAACCCCTCTCTCTGTTTCTGACCCGTCCAAAAACGCTGTTCTGGAGGTTGGACCAACTCCTTCTCCTGCCAAAAGGGGATGCTGGATAAATGTCTGGGATACCTGAGGCTGGTGGGAACTGAGCCGGGTCACTGGGAGTAAATTGGGGCTCTGCAAGAGTTCCTAACTGGGAATGGAGCTGCTTCCTGCTCCCACTTAACCCCGGTGTTATTCATGAACAAGCCTGTTGAAATTAGGGGAGTTATCCTGGCTTAACACCAGTGTAACTGAGAGCAGAATCCGGCCCCGTGCTCTTGGCATGACTACCTTTTTGGCAGATTCGGCCACTAATGCTCTCAGTGGGTTTTGAGCTTACATTTAATGGTATTACATTTATTTTAATATTTTTTTAAATAGCTAGTGTAAATTGATTCCACTAAAAAGAAAAAAAAAATCCCTTTACCTACTTGTGTTCATTTGTATTTCAAATGGCCCATTACATTTTCACTAACAATCATTAGAGCTGTGTGAGCTTATTGAAGCTCGGGCTTGGACTGAAACTGTAAAAACTGCCAGGTCTGGATTTTTTTAATGCTGGAAATAGCACTAGAAAATGGCTTTTTTTTGTTATAATACATGACTAAGTAACCTGAAATATAGTTAAGCTGTGGTGAAGAAATACACTGCGTTATTATTTAGGTCCTCCAGTGGAAAATCTGGGCACAGCCTGGATCAACTCTGATACTCTGATCAATATATTAATATTAAATCTTAGATTTAGGCAGAGCCACTGGCTATAATTTTAGTTTCGAGTCAAAGAAACCTGACAAGAAGTTGATTCTAAACTTTGAGGAGCCGTGAGCACAGGAAGCAACTCAAGCATGATAAAGGAACAGAATCCTTACAAGGATTTCCACTCATGCCTGGTGTTAATCCTAAATGCGGGGTGCCAGAAGAGGAACACGCGCCCCTGATGTCTGTGTCAGCTGTTCCTGCAGCGGGGTGGGAACGCCGGGTGGGAACCGCGGAGGTTTTGGAGAGAAGGCTGGGAGGGAGATGGAGCACCAGGTGCTGGACCTGCTGAGCGCGGTGTCCCGACAGCGCTTGCCACGGATGTCATCTGGGGCCTCTCTCCAGGGCTGGGGATGATGCATTGCGCCTTCAGTCCTCGGGATACGGGGCTGCTTTCCCGGGAAGAGTGCCGACCAGCTGCAGCTCCCCACTGCCCATCTGTCTCAGCAGAGGTTGGGGCATCCCCTGCTCTGCTGGCAGGTTCTTGCGCACTGCTAATTGTACCTCTTCTAATTGTCGCCATTAATTCAGAGGAGTAAAGAACAGGTATTAATGCAGATATTTAGCCCTGTGCTTTGCTCACATCACAGCCACCCAGTGCTGGAGTAAAGCCACACGTGGAGCTGTGTGCAGCAGCCTGCATTGGTAACCTGAAAACACCCCAGATATTGGTTTGAGATAGCTGAATATGAGGTCATACACCAGGGCACAGCTCTACAAGGCTGAACAGCTTAGGCCAGGTGCAATTGTTGGCCTCTGAACAAGCTCCCTATCAGAAATGTAGTGAACAAACACTTGAAGATACGAAGAGTTTTTTGACTCGTGCTGTTGACTTACTTAATTCTGCCAACTCCCACCAGTGCCCCTTTCCAGGACCTCTCTGCTTGCTTCTTTTTTTCCTTTCCTACATGTACATTTAAAGAATCTCCAATTATTCTTCTGCTCTGCTTTTTAGCTTCCCTTCATATGACACAACACAAAGAGAGCGCAGCAATATGAGTAGTTTTTGCTCGGTGTTTTTTTTTTTTTCCAAATAATTGCCTCATTTTTCTTTGCATTTAACTCCTCCACGTACCCATTTCTGGGCCAGCTTAAGTTGTTTTGAGTTGTATCGCTCCTGTTTGTGTTTTCTCCTCGCCAGCCTCCTCCCACTCTGAGCCATTGGCAGGTCCCCCCTTTAAGTGACTTCTTCCAGGTCATTGATACTTGGAGTGAAGAGTGCTGTCCTGACATCGATCTTGCTGTGCTCCAGTAGGCACTAAGAACAAACAATATTAGGTTATAGCATTGATTTCATGGATTACAATTTTTTCCCAATCATGTTCTTGTTAAGCACCTTGTAAAATACATCATGTCACATGTTCATCTCCTCAGGTTCGTGGTGAAACAAACCCAGTGCTGACTAGTGCCTTCA
The DNA here is from genome assembly GCA_013397725.1 of Rhagologus leucostigma. Lineage (NCBI taxonomy): Eukaryota > Metazoa > Chordata > Aves > Passeriformes > Rhagologus > Rhagologus leucostigma. The sequence goes on along the minus strand of VZTD01001484.1, from coordinate 235,438 downwards.
GACTGGGAAAACTCATCCTCCCCAGTTACCTGGGAGTTATCAGCCTTTAATTTAACCTCAGCTGATGGCATCCAGTCCAGTATTTCAAATTTTCATAATTTGCAAGCAACTGGACAAGCTAGCTACTGAAAATGGGCATCATGATCTAATAAAAACCTAATAAAACTTTCAAAGTCACTCCCAGGTGCTCTCGGGGGAGGATTATGAAATCTCTGCCATGCAACAGGAGCATCTCCCTCCAGCTGATGTGCAGTGAAGGCGAGGTGCAGGCAGAGCCAGCCAGGTCTGAACGGCTTTTCATGTCCTCACTTCCTTTTTTTGGATGAATTCCGGACCCTTTTGTCAGGCCCAGATCAGTCACTACTGATACGTTTCAAAGTAACAGTGCTGTGGTTTGATGAGAGAGGAGATAATGTGGCCATGAGGCTTAGGATGTATAAACACACACATAATTTCATTAAGTGCTCTTCCTAATTATTTTATATATTAATGCACTGCCGTCACTGCCTGCCAGATAATCTTTCATGTGGAGCACAGAGCTAAAAAGACATCAAAGCAAATTTGGCTGCTTCCTTCAACATACAGTTTAGGAGGGCCTATTTTCTCAAGGCAGTAGGGTCCCTACATACAAATATAATAAAATAAAAATGGCCCCCAAATGTTGATACAAGTGATATTTGCAAAACAACTGCTTTGAAAAATGTACATTTCAAAATATAATGGTTAAATTAGGCAGGAGACTTGTGTGTTTACTTGGAAAACTGCTCAGCCTGGTTTTGGTGCCACTTGACAGAGAAGAGAGACCCAGTGATTACGAAAGTGGTGACAATACTTTTTCTGCTCAAAATAAAACTTGGCATTCCCAAGAGTAAAGATTTCTCACTGGAATTTTTCACTGCTCTCAAGTATAACACAGATTTCAACATTTCTGGCTCTTGATAGATTTGATCATCTCCAAATTACATGGTCTTGACCCCACCCACAAGGACTGAGGTGAACAGAGGCTCTGTAGGCACAAAGATCTGTTTGCATCACCATGGCTGAGAGTAAAAATTCTTAATCTAACGTAAATTTGGAGTTCCTGTATTGAAATCAGCAGAACTGGAGTGTGGAGAGACAAAATATGGGCACCTGACTCTTTGTTCGTCTGAGTTTATGACGTCCTGTGAAAAGCTGAGGCACAGAGCAGTGAAAACAGGACTGATTCTGAAAAGAAAACTGCAGGTGCTTGCGGAGAGAAATACCTTTGTTATTCTTCCTCAACCTTCCTAATCCTCAGCAAAGTATTTTAAGAAACATTTCAGTGACATGATGGATGTGAACCATTTAAAAGTTTTATCGAGCTTTACTGTAGTGCAAATCTTAAAAATACTATAGAAATTATATTAAGATTTTCAGTAAGGTTCCACGCCGAATTATGAATAAATGTAAAATTGATTTCATATTGGAAATAGATGCCAGGAAGATTTTGCATATCGGGTAGAGCAATGAAATTACATTTATTGCTGTTTTGGTTTTTTCTTTTTTTTTTAAAGAAAGCATTTCAGCTCAGGTAATAATTGTACAGTCTATTATAATGATCCCAGGAGGTGCTTAACAGTACTGCAATTCTAAGTTTTACACTTTTATTTTTCATTTGAAGAAAAACTTGTCACAATAAAAGTGATACATTAACAGAACATCACTTCCTTTTCTTTTTTATTATGCGTATTTAGATTATTTCCGTGAAATTGCTTATCAAATCCCACAGGCCTTTAGAGATAACTGAACAGTTACCCATTTGTGTCAACTCTGGGATATTGTGCAAGAATTTGTGATGGGACACTGAGAAGATAAAGCGGTCTCTGAGATTCATATCTTCTGGTTTTGGCATCGAAGGGGCGGGTTTTTAAAGCTCTGTAAGGACAGAATGACCAGGGCCTTGCGGGGTATTCAAGACAACCAGATTGTCACATTAGGAATCAGATTCCCTGAGGGTCAAAAATTCCCATTAGTTTGTCTGTTCCTACCCATAGGTGTTTGAGTACTCACAAAAATCTGATTCTGAGGTTTTTAAGTACTGTTGGGTTTCAGCAAATGGGTCCACCAGAACTATATCTCCAGTTTTAGGGATATGAAGATTTGATTTCACTCACTACTTAGATTTTTCTTCCTTAGAATCATTCAAGTTGGAAAACACCTCTAAGACTATTGAATCCAACTGTTCCCCAGCACTGCCAAGGCCACCACTGACTCATGTCCCCAGGTGCCACATCCACATTTCTTTTAAATCCCTCCAGGGATGGGGAGTCACCACTGCCCTGGGCAGCCTGTTCCAATGCTTAATAACACTGACACATTACAAAATAAATCGTTATACACAATATAGGATATTTCTACTACTTTTTCTTTTTTCCAGCAAAACAGCCAGATTTTCCAGGTCTTCCAAGCATTCTTTCTGGATGGGTTCATGTTTCTGTCACCACTGCCCCATCACTCAGTTTATGATTTCCTGCTGTTGGTGGCCCCGCCGAGAGAAGCAGCAGTGAGAAGTGTCATGTGCTAGACCTCCAAACAAATTTGAGTGTCCCATGATTAAGGGCATGGAAAACCATGTGCCTGGTGGATAAATGAATCAGAGAATCAATTTGGTTGGAAAAGACCTCCAAGATCATCAAGTCTGATCTTTGTCGATCCCCACCTTGTCACCAGCCCAGAGCACTGAGTGCCATGTCCAGTCATTCCTTGGACACCTCCAGGGATGGGGACTCCACCACCTCCCTGAGCAGCCTCTTCCAATGCCTGACCACCCTTCCCATGAAGAAATTCCTCCTAAAGGAATGAACCCAGGCTGGGACGACAGAGTGAGCATTAGGCTGAGGGTGATATTGCCATCCTTAAACTGATCTTGCAGGCTCCTTCTCCTGGGCTGTTCCCTGGAAGAGCTCATGGCAAGGTGGCCACGAGCGCTGGGATGAAGCAGCAGCTCGTGGCAGTCACAGCACATTGGGCAATGTTCAGGGCTGTCAGCTCGGCTGTGCCCAGGATGAGCGAGAAGGACGTGAGTACAAGCACACATTAAAGATTCAGAGGAAGGAACGCCGCCGTTCATCTGCTCCCGCAGTCGTAGCACCAACTTTGAACACGCGTTGCCCCAAGACTCTCTCGCGGCGCTGGACTGTGGCAGCGAGCGGTGCCAGCTGAACTCATGCAGTAAAGAAGAGTGATTATACATCCTGTATGTAATCACGGAACATATGTTGGAATGGCACATGAAATCTGGGCACACTTTACCCATGTAGTAAAGACCAGGAAAATTATGAACAGGCTACAGAAGGAAAACAACTTGCCAAATTTTCCCAAACCAAGCAGGAGGTTCCAGCGAGCTGGAACTCCGCACAGTATATTCTTGAGGGGGTTTTGGAACAGAAACCTGGATATGTCTATAGCATGTTGGCAATGCTCATGATATAAAGAGCAGATGTCCTCACCTCCACCCACACGATTATGGCTGCCAGTTTTTCTAATATCTTCTGCCTGATGAACTGTCCAGTTGCAGGAATTTAGGCAGGAAAATACAAATGGTATTTCTGAATTAGGGATGTTTCACTCGATGTGAACCTCTCACCACCGGTCAAGGGAAAAAGACAAAGCAGACAAAGCCAAAACATGGTTTGTCTTGGGGAGGAAATTTAGATAAATAGATATTTTTTAAATGGAATTTTCTGAAAGCTTCCAACTGCTGAAATTTAAGTACATCAAAGAATAAGAAGAGAAACACCTGCTTAGAGATAAGAGAAAAAGCAGTTTGAAAAATATTAGGAGTAAAGGGAATTATAGCCCAAGTTGTTTTCCAGATAGCAATAGTAGAACAACAGTAAACAGTGCAGTAAAGAAGAGAGTGTTGAATAAATATTCTTGTTTTATAATGCAGAAAAAAGTCAATTAGTACAAGATGGTGAATAAACTTTTGATATGTGAACAAACAAAATGTCCATAACAAATCAGGGCAATGGGAAACAATACTAACATAACTAAAAGTATGGGAAATGAGCTACTAATATTAATTCCAGATAAAATGCTGGCTGGGAAACCTGAGTATTCAATTAATGAAGTGCTGATGGGGGGAATCCCATGGCTGGTGATTGGTGTGCTTGGTCATCGCTCTGTGAGTGGGGAATCAGCTCATGGTTATGAAATCAGGCACTTATCAAGCTCCAAATTTTCTGGAATCAGCATGTCCCATCATTTGGGAGGGTTCTTGGCATGCTTCAGTTTCTCATGTGGCTCCAGAACCTGGAAGAAAGCATAAAATTTTGGATGACCAAGGTACCAATGGGCAAGGATGGCATTGGAGCAATAACTGAAGGACACCTTAACCATCAAGGTGGAAGAGGAGCTGCCCCATGAGGATGGAGCAGCTGAAAAAGGGAGCGGTGGGATACAGACAGGGTGGTTGTATGGACCTCGTTATTCCACTTCGTTCCTGGGCACACCTGGTGTTTAGGGATGACAGAGGCTGCTGTCCTCAAACGCTGTGCTTCAGGAGAAGAGGTTTCTGAGGGAAAACCAGGCTAATGATTAATGAACATACAGCTTATAGGAAAGGATTCCAGGGTTGGGTTTATTTAGCTTATCAAAGGGAAGGTTAAGGATGACTTGACCATGGCCTATACACACCCACATGATGAAGTGAGCTTTAATAATGGGTACTTTCATCTATCAGACAAAGATATAACAAGGTCAGTGGCTGGAAATAAATTCAGAAGAGTAATTAAGGTACATGTTTTTTAATGTTGAGAGTGATGAACTGACACAAGACTGTGCTAGGAAGCATAGTGAGTTCTCTATTTCTGAAATTATTTTTAGGAGGTGTTGTTTTGCTCAAAAAAATAATTTTCTAATTCAGGTTGCAGGGGGAAATTCAATGCTGAGCTGGAACTACCTGATCACAGTCAGTCCTTCTGGCTTTGCAATTTATAAATCTGGTAGTGTGAAAAAAGGACACGCTGCCAGTACACCAGTGTTCACAGCTCCGACTGGAAAAGCAGAAGCAGCTATTGTTTGTTACCAAAGCATATTTATAAATATGAAATAAGGCTGCACCCTGGCAGACGTGCTGGCAGGAAGCTAAGTGTTTGTTCCCGGGATCTTCCTGGCAGATGTTGCGTCTGGAAGTTTGGGCAGTGAAAATGCATCCTCCCCGCTCTCCCTCTGCCTGCGAGGGCCATCCTGGGGCATGGACCCTTCCTCCCACTTTGTAAAACTCACAGAATCCTGGCGGGGGAAAAGGGCTTTGCAACAGAAAACCTAAAATACCTTTTGGTGCATGAAGCAGATGGGTAGGTGGGTTTTATGTTGCTGATGGCACTGGAAATTGTTGGGGAAGAGGAGTGAGCTCGTGGCCATGGTGGGTGCGACCCAGATGGAGACTTCCCTGGTGGGATGTCCCCAAGCATCCCCTGGAAAGGTTGGATGAATCAGAAAAAATAATGGAATTGTTTCAATTGCAAAATACTTCTAAAATCATGGAGTCCAAGCATTAACCTAGCACTGCCAGGAAGTGGTGGGAGGAAGAAGGTGGCTGGAATATCACCTTGTCCCAGGTGGGGACTGGAGGTGAAGACCAGAGCATCTCTTGCCTTCTGAGTGAGCTCTCCACAGGCCTCTCCAGAGCAGCCCAAATTGCTGCCCTGCATGGCCTCTTTTCAGTGCATGACATTAGTCTGGTAATTTCCCTTCACTTTATTGGCTTAGCTTAATTAAACTTCAGTTATCACTTTCCTTCCAATTAAAGATTTATTTTTACTACTGGAATAAATAAAATGATGGGGGCACTGGGAGCAAATGGAAATGGCAACGGGGAAGTTCCTTCTCAATTACATTCCTTTGGTTAAATTTTGTGTTGTGGAAAACAAATCAAGCTGGGGGTCGGTTCTGGTTTGCAGCCAGTGGATTTCCAATAAATTAGATCTGATTATATCGCACAAGAAAGAGATGTGGATGGAAAGTTGTAAAAAAGAGAGGCTTCTGTTAAATCGAATAACTAAGAAAATTTGAGGATGAGCTTTCTAAAAGCACAAGAAGTCTGCAACTTTCATGTCAAGTTTTTCAAGGCTCTCCAGTTCTCTCGCAGCGTAAAGCCTTCGTAAATGGCACCAATAAAAATCTTCCAATTTCCATCTATATTTTGATTACCTTACAGTGAGTACAGAATATAATAAACTCCCAGTTCTGTAATGAATTCAAATAAACAAACAACTACCCTAATCCCCAAGCAGGCCTTCCCTAAACGAAATGGAGAATAATTCGGGGATATAAAGTCTTTTTGTGTTATTTGGAATTGCAGGTTGCATTAGCATCGTTTGGGTTTGCTGGTGCTCTATGTGTGATATTGGTTCCTGGTGAATAGCTTAAAACAACAGGCAATTGGTAACTAAAGCAGCACAAGGGTTTTTTACCTGTGCAGAGGAAGGAAGTAATTTGCATTTTTATCCTATTAATTTCTTCCCTTAAAACAGGTAAAAATAAAAAAAATAAAAAAAATTTAAAAAAAAGGAAATAGTTTTCTATTCAAAATGTTTTTGCCCAGTGGAGTTGTGGTAATAAAGAGTAAAAAATGCGGGGAGATAATTGTGAGAGCTTTGCAGAAGCGCCTCTGTGGCGCTCGGCCGGGAGCGCGTCCGCCGCGTCCCGCAGGAGCGGGGCTGGGGCTCACAGAGGAGAGGAGCTGGAATGCCGGGCTGGAGATCCCTCTCCTCCACATCCATCTGTGTCCTGAGCAGCGTTTAGAGATTTAAGAGGACAACTCTCAGCCCAGAATAATCTCTTCACCTTGCATTAGGCAGCCAAGGCCTGTAGGGGGAGATTTCTTATTGCTCTTTAAAGGAAGGGAAACGGGAGAAGGCTTGGAATGCTTATGGATATTATTTCTTGCTGGAGGTTTCCCTTCTTTAAAGGTTTTAAATTAGATGAAAAGACCAGATGCTACTGCAATATTAAATCTAAATAGATTTTTTATATATCTAGCACTTTATAAAGATATAATATTAAGTTCTCATCTAAATTAGTAGATATAATTGTTTGGCAGGGAAGGACTGGTGATTTCCAGTCTTTAAATATATAAGTTACAGGGAAGGAGCCCTGAGACCCCTTTTTGTCCCTGGGTTGGCTGAAGCAGCATCTGATCCTTGGATTTTGGGTTCATGGAATTGCACAGGCTGGTGAAATTCTGAAATTCTGGTGAAATTCCTCCCCTTGGAGAGAAAAGGGAGGGAGGTGAAGGGCAGGATTTTCCTGGGGACGCATCCTCATTCCTCACCCAGATGTTTTGGTGAGGTCCCACAGGGTGCTGGCACTGCACGAATGCTCAAGAGCTGAGTCTGACAGAGGCCAACCAAGAGGATTTAGGGAAGAAAGTAGAAAAACGCAATATTTTGCAGGTTAGTTGGATGGAGGGTGATGGAGGCAGCTGGGATCTGCCTGCTTTTGTGCTCCTTATGGAGGGGAACAGGGAGCTGCTCCTGGTCTTGGGGTCTTACAGGGTCCTACCCACTCATGTGCCTGTCCCCAAGGACACAATTCCTGTCTGGATGAGCCAGAGCTGCCAGAGTCTGTGCTGGTGCTGCCATGGCTCTGTGCAAAGCTCTGCTTTCATCTGTCACAGAAATACCCCATGCTGTCCATTTGTGCAGGATAACCGGACAAAGGAGGTGATTTTATGGCCTGCTACAGTCAATCTTATCTTTAAAGTGACACCCAGTTATAGTGATTATTTTTCATTGCGAACCCGAGAAGAAAACACCATAGATCAGATCAGAAGCACACGGATTTCCTCCCTTGTACCAACAATTTGTATTTTTCCACACGTGGCCCAAAGCCCTGAGTTTTCAGACACTCGTGACCAAGCTGAACTTCACCTGTATGACAATGGAATTAGAAACCCTGTTTTTACCAGGAATCAGGAGTTAAATCCCAAACAGCCCTTTCACAGAGCTCCAGACTCTGGTGTTTGTGTAGTGAGGGGGAGAGGCTGGAAAGAAAACAGCATCTCTAAGAAATTTGCAATTTATTTTTTTTAAGCAGTGAGGAGCAGCTTAGTTACACTGTCTCTACTTCATGGAACAAGAAACCAAACACTGTAAGTGGAAAGGCAAACAATTGCTTTGCTCATGAGAACTTTCAAAATAACACCTTTCAAAGCCAGAGATGCTGCTTTTAACCCGCCGACACCCGCAGGCACCGCAACGCCCTGTGCCAGCCCAAACTTCTGAACGCAGGAAATCCCAAGTTTTTCCACTTGATGGGAAAAAATATCCAGATCCTTTAAAATGTGACCCTACATAATGTAACAGGCTGATGAATTGTTTAGATTTAAATGATTTACATGTGGGTCTGTGCTGTAAAATTGCTTAGTTCCTGGTCCCGGATAAACCAGAGAGTTCTGGTGGCACCCCGGTGACACAGGGTGCTGGAAGCACAAAGTCCCTTCAGGAAAACACTGGGACCCACGAGATTTTCAGCTCTCAGCACAGGGAAAATGTGTGGCTAAAGCTGGAGGTGTTCACATGGAGAAGTCTCTGGGGAGAGCTCAGAGCCCCTTCCAGAGCCTAAAGGGGCTCCAGGAGAGCTGGAGAGGGACTTGAGACAAGGGATGGAGGGACAGGACACAGGGAATGGCTTCCCACTGCCAGAGGGCAGGTCTGGATGGGATATTGGGAAGGAATTGTTCCCTGGGAGGGTGGGCAGGCCCTGGCACAGGGTGCCCAGAGCAGCTGTGGCTGCCCCTGGATCCCTGGCAGTGCCCAAGGCCAGGCTGGACACTGGGGCTGGGAGCAGCCTGGGACAGTGGAAGGTGTCCCTGCCCATGGCAGGGGTGGCACTGGATGGGCTTTGAGGTCCTTTCCAACCCAAACCACTCCGTGATTCTGTGACTGATCCTCCATACAGCTGGAATCACTTTCTGTGATCAGAAAAAACTCCTGGAGATCTTTTGTCTCCTCCTGGGCACGCCCAGAATTCCCCAGGGCTCTTCCTGCAGGCTCTCATGGAGCTATTAGGGAGCTGCATTGACAGCAAGTGCATTGACCAAGTGGCTTCATCATGGCCATTCCGAGCTATTACCAACAATTTTTTAAGCAGGCTCCATCCAATGGAGTTTGCTGTCAATTAAGGGGCTATTCCTCGGCATCCCAGCATGTCAAATAGCCATTGTCTGAGTTCAATAACCCTCTCTAATTAAGTATTTACTAGATTCCACTATTAAGCCACTATTAAGCATCTTAAAAACCTTTATTTATTATGTATTAATCAATAGTCCTGTCAGAGTATTGGATAAGTAAACGACGTTATTACAGGTCCTTTTGGTTTAATACTTTTAGTACAGCTGAAAAATAAGGAAATTTACTTAACTAAATGAAGCTAATATGAAAAGTCCTGTAAATCCATGTAAGAAACATAGGCTAAGAACAAAATCTATGTGCCAACAGCCAACATTAATATTCCAGGTTATTCCTGCTTCCCCATGTTCCCTTCCTCATGGTGACAGAAACGAGGGGCATCTCTCACTCCTGAGACTCCAAATGAAGTTGGGGTTCCGCTCCCTGCATCAGTTCCCATCCTCTTTCCCAATTTCTCTTTCAGCCCCGTTCAGATCCGGATGAATAATAATTTCATCTACATGAACATCACTTTGTTTGCCAATAATTTGATAAAGATTTCCCCACCATGGCAATATGTGAATATGTTTACATTAGGAAACAGCAGTGAATCCAGCAGCCTAATCGGAATCCACAAAGGAACTCTGAAGTGCTTACAATCCTCTGCTCCCTTTTGGATTTCTCCCAATACCTTCACTTAATGATCACAACTCAAAAACGCTCGCATTGAACCAAATGTCTTAGACTAATTATGTGTTAGTATCTGATAACATTTTGCCACAAAAATGTTTGTTTGAATGTATCTTATCAAAGTAATGTTTGTGCCCAGGATTAGCCACTGCTTGGCTAAAGATTTATGTAATCAGCTTATTTTAAGATTAATTCATGAAAAAAACCCACAAATACCTATTACCACTTAATTTGTATAATAGATATTTACTATATTTTAACAGCGCAATTAAAAATTAATATGGACTGTAAAACCATAAGGTCATGTAAACACTCCACTATTTATTTGGTAGTTCACTTATCTTTTATCCCAAGATGTGATTATGCAGCCCAGACCTTTCGGGTTTGAGGAACAGAGAAAGGTCACCAGCGAAATGAGATGAATATTCTGAACTCAGTCCGAGCAGACGTGGACACAGCCACGCGCTGGCTCTGCTCATTCATCACTCTCCGGCTGGAGAGGTGGCAGAGCTTCCGGAGCATGGCAGTGGATTGATGGAGCCCAGGAGGTGCGGCGTCCCTGGGGTGGGGAGCTAAAGCTACTGACAGAGCAGTCGGATAAAACTGGCTCTTGCCCCAGTCCTTTCTTTAGTTCGGCCTCGACTCCGAGAGCGGCCAGGGCTTTCTTTTAACGTGTTTGATCGCCTGGGTTTGGCCTTGGCTGTGAGGTTCAAATGTCGGCGGCTTCAAAGGCTCCGTGTCGGTTTTCTTTATGTGCATTTGAGCTTCCCAAAAGTTTCTATCCTGATGCTACCCTTAATTAGCTCTTCTTTTTCTCACAAGTTTTAACTCTGTCCACCCGTGTTCAGGCTTGCAGCCTGGCCACAAGCCTGATCTGTGGTGATCTCTATAAAACCAGATCTTCCCAGTGTCCCTCTTCGAAGGACTCCCACCCTGGTGCCAACCCCCCAGGGGATCACTCTGTGAGGGGCAGGAAGATGGGAAGGGCTGAAAGCTCTTCTGTCTTCACTTTGGTCGGATTCCAACTCCCAAAATCAGTGGAAAAATTACCACTGGGACCCTACCACCACCCAGTGTTTGATACCCAAACAGCTGCACCCTCAAGGTCAGCAGAACTAAACTCAAATCTAGGAACAAACACATTCAACAGACTTTTAGAGGCTTTAGCATGTCTGTGGACTAAAAAAACCAAAATGTTAATTTTTCTTTCAATATTTCATCAGCCCAGTTTCAGTCCGAGGTTAAATCTAGAAGGGCACAAGCTTTTGGAGTTAAACACAATTTGTAAATGAGTTTCTTTGGTTTTGCTGGTCTTCAAACGAATTTGTATTTCAAGATCAATTTTAATCCAAACAAAAAACATTTCCTCTGTGGAAGGCTCCCAAGTATCAAATTCAAAAAAACTGGTTTAAAATGGCAGTTTCTCACCTGAGTTTCTGAACTCAAGAAATTAAATCCAGGAGAAAAACCTAAGGAATTCTTTCCTGCTGGCTTTATTAGCATTTCAGAAGCAGGTCCTAGGTCCTCTATGGGCACAGTCCATAGCATCATTTAATAATTCAGGCTTGGCTGGCAAAGCATGGACGTGTCATAGCTAAAAGTCCAGTCAAAGACACATCCATATGTTCAAGGTACATCTCGAAGGGAGGATTCCCAGAGTGTTTCCTTCGGAGACCCACAGGTCAGCACGGAAGAGCTGCTCGCTGCCTTGCAGCCCTGAATGTGCCACTAATAACACTGGTAACACCTGACAGGGAAAATTTCCTGGCTCTTGCTTATCAATTAGCAAGAATTTATCAATTTCTGATCAACCATTGGCGTATCAGGACAATTAAACACACAAGTGGCTGACACCACTTTCCCAGCAGGTGGGTAACAAGCAAACTGTTATTCTACAGTAATTTTAAATTTTTAAAATATTTGTTTCCAAATAACCATTTCTCTTTGTCTTGTTTCTCTTTATCTTTGCTGGTCCAATGCTGGCATCACTCTCAAGGTGTGCACTGGTTGTGATGCCCAGTGCATCATTTCCCAGCAGTAAAACCCTTCTGTTCTACCAAATTTGACAAAAATAAACTCCCAATGAGTGTTTTCCACACCACAGCAAAGAAAATCAGTTCCTTGACACTGAATATCACAAAATAAAATCATAGTTATTGTGGGAAGCTTTGACAGACTATCTGGCAACTTTGAACTACCTCTACAAATCATTAGATTGCAAAACATTTCTGCGGGAAAAACAAATTAAAAGGTCAAGTCTTTAACACACAAACATGCAAAAACCTCCACAATATTAATTATTTTCAGTGTAATGTAATACTAACCATTGCATATAGTTCTGTCACAGAAGAGGAAGAATTTAATTGTGTCAGTGTGATTGTCCTGGGAATTGGGGAGCCTGCCGTAAGTAGGGAGCTGGATTTCAGCCTGCCAAGGCACTGAAAAGGCATTTCCATTCTCATGCCGTGTCCACCTTCTGCAAGCATCAGAACAAAGAGGTTTTATCTTCTCTTGTGCAAGAAAAAATAACAAATGAAAAATCAAATTATTAACAGTAAGTTCAGTAAGAAATGCGGGAATAATGATGGATGGCAAAACTTTAATGTTTTCTACGCAATGATTGCTTGGGAATCGCAGCCTAATTCAGCATCGCTGTTGCTGCCACCTCTGTGCTCCTCAAAGATGAACTTCAGGACCATTTCGGACCTGCGGACACAGAAGGCAAAATTATATGATTCATTCCGTGGTCGGCATCTCTTATGAGATGTTTTCATATTCAGCTGGGTTTTATTTTTCTCCTCCTTGTCCTGCAGTGAAGAAAAGTGATCTCAAAGTGTGGCAACTTTCTGTTCACTTAGGGATTTTGTTTGCTTTAGTTTTCTTGTTTAGTTGAACTCCAGACACCAAAAACGAAATATTATTTTGTCATGGATGTTTTCCTCCAGATTTGTGTTGTTATAACACAAAATTATAAAAACCATGTAGCAGTTTCAGGTTAATTTGTAGTTATATTCGCTCGCTTATTTCATTGCATTATTAAAACATTTAGTACCGTATGTGTTATTAATATTCCAAAAAGTAATTAGCATATTTAATCAAAAACAATTAGGAGCAGGCATTGCTTCCCTTTTTAAGTGATAAAATATTTATGGCTGGAATAAACAAATGGAAAACCAAAAAGCACTTTGAGGTGTTGATTTCATGCACAGAAAACAAAACAAAAAAACCCACCCAAAAGCAAGAAGGAGAAGATGCCTTCCAGCCTCCAGCCAGCCCCTGGTGGGTTTCTGGCTTTTCTTCCTCTCCAGGCTGACAATTATCATGTTACGATTTCAAACTAATCTAGTTTTGCTACATTTTTCCCATATTTCGGTTAAATAAGGTAACAGAGCTGGGAAAAAAATGTGGGAATCCCACCTTGGAGCCAGCTTTGTGCAGATCTTTCTTGTGAGACACAACCTGTGGTGGACATCAGTTTGTTTGGTCTTCATAGCAGGGGACAGAGATGGAAAAGATAAAAATGTGGTGGATCCAGGTCAAGAAATTCCTCATTTTACGTGGAATGGAGGGCAAGGAACATGAGGAAATACAAAAGAGCTCCCTGTCTTTCTGCTGGGCTTGTAGAGAGCTCTCTTGAAAGAAGCAATGTAACACTACAATAAATTTTCAACAGTTGCAAATATTTGACCAGAACTTCAAAATAAGATTAATTAGTTGGTTTTAAGACCTTGAGGCCATTTCCTCTCACTTTTCCCTTGCCAAACTGCATCCTTCAATCAGCTCTGTTGACACACCACAGGGGAACATCCCACCTATGAACTTTTCCAGCTACAGCACATTCCAGATGGATGGTGCTGTTTCCACGACCACTGATGATCATTGCACAAATATTTTGGATTAGTTTTAAAATTCATGAGCAGGGCAAGCCCTTTTCCAAGTGCTCAGTAAGTGTTTTTGTTCTGAGGCATTAATATATAGAATTATGGAATGGTTTGGGTTGGAAAGGACCCTGAAGACTCTGAAGGTCCACCCCCTGCCATGGGCAGGGACATCTTCCACTGTCCCAGGCTGCTCCAAGTCCTGTCCAGCCTGGCCTTGGACACTTGCATAAAACAGGGGCAGCCACAACTTCTCTGGACAATCTGTGCCAGGCACTTCCCACCCTAACAGGAAAGGATTTTTTTCTAATATCTCCTCTAAACCCACTCTCTTTCAACAGGGACTTTATGTGGAGGTTGCTGGTTGTTCTATTCTTTTATATTAAAGAAGAAGAAGCTCAACAACAAGACACAAATCCTCATTTTCTGCTTTGCAGAGGAATAGGCTGTTTGCAGTGATTTGAAAACAGCCCAGAAGCCCAGCCCGGCCAGGGTGGATCGGGATGGAACGAGCTGGAAATCCACTCCAGCACAGGTTTATAAATAGGCTGCGCTTCTCATCCTGAAACATTGCTCCACTTTGCCTGTTGTGCTGTAAATTAGCCAGTTCCTCTTTAAACAGAGTCGAAAGAAACAAAATACATATGTAACATTGCTGCCTGGAACACGTGAGGGGAGGGAAAAAAAACAACAACTTATGAAATGTGGAAAACATTTGTTCAAGTCTCCAAGGAAAACGAAGTCAAACCAAACAAGCATATAATATAGATGTACGCCTCATGGGCAAAGTTACCTCTAAGCCCATATGTTTTAACAAATTAAGAGGTAAATAATTTGCTGAAGGTACAGTTCAGCCACGTCAGAACACCTCTGGAAATGAGATATCTCTGCCTTTCAAGTGGTGCTTCTTATCAAAGGGTTTATTTCTCTACTTTTTAGAATAGCACACCTTGTTTCGTCTCAAGACTGTAAGTAACTATTAACCCTTCAGGGCCTCTGCAAATGATGTGGTCATTTGAAGCCGAGGCTGCTTTGCTGCTCTCGTGTCTGCAAGCAGCTGAGAGAGATTGATAAAATTCAGGTTTTCAATAGGGGAAAGTCACGAGGGACTTCCCTGGGAATGAAAAGAGACACAGAAAGGTTACTGCATGTATCCTAGATTCTGGTACATAATTCCACCGTTAAAACTTTAATTTATGAAAAAAATGCTGGTGCGGTCCCCAAATGGTTAAATTCCACTCGAACTTTTCATTTTAGTTAGTCATGAATATATCTAACATACAGAGGCCATCAGCATCCCGCCACTAGAGACTATAAAGTCTACTTACATAGGGTTCCTGGGATTTTTCATGTTCTTATGGAAAATATCTCTGAAATCCCCGAGCTGAAAATTTTGATCTCATTTGTGGATGTGAGTGATGCTGAGAAAGGGTTGAAGAGTGAAGAGAACACTTTTCTCGCATAATTTCATTTGTCAGGAGAATCTTGCCGCTGACATTGGAAGAGTGATTTAATTGATTTTAATCATACACCTGAGATTGGGAAATTGAGCCCTCTGTCCTGAAAAATAATTCTAGGCTTCCATGAGAATGTCTAATTTGCAGCTAATAGTTTTTTTTTCTTGAAGTTTTGTTATGAAGTTTAGAAAATACAGATCAAAGGCTGGCACGAAGAACTGCTTAGCACAGCCGGAGACGCCGAATCGGGGCCGTGGTGTTTCGGTCTTTCAGGGGTATTAACAGGCACATCTGCCTGGTTTTGGACAGGCAGGGAACAAAAGCTCTGACTAAAGAGCACAATTTGCCTTCAGAGAAGAGAGACTTTTATATGCTGAGTGCTGCCTGGAAGACTCGGAGTGCTACCTCACCCCTGGTCATGTTTAATCCTTGATTTTCTCTTGTCATCGAGTACGGTGTTTATAAATTGTTCATATATGCCGAGGAGAGGCTCGTTGTGTGCCCCAGCATGCTGCAATGATTTATTCTAAATAAATAATTTCTTTGTTTTTTATTTCTCAGTTCAAAATAAACAGCGTTATTCGATTACAAATAGTAATACTGAAAACAACGACGAAGCCAAATAACTTTTGGATTATGAAGAATCAGTGTGCCTTATGTTTTTTTTCGCCCTGAAATCTTCATGATCTTTATTACCTCTATCAGCTGTTATTCAGAAGGGGATTACAGGCAGCAAGAAGTTTCACTTTCCACAATGCTTCGACACTGAGGAAATAATTATATTACAGTACTTATATTGCTCCACACAATAGAAGTTGTTTGGGATGTAAAACTCAATATTTTCTTTTCTGTAACAATCCTGAAAATTTCCATATTGGATATGTACTCAGAGAATTTTATATTCCAAAACTGCACTGACAATGCTGTTAAATAACCATTCATTTTTTTAGTGTTCTCTCTTGTATGAGAACTAGAAAAAATATTGATTACATGGACACTTCAAGGAGGTGGGAACCTGCAGGAGAAACTGGAATAAGAAGTTTGGATGCAGATATGGGTTTAATTTAAAATGTTTCAGGGCTGAGCCAAGGCAAACACCGCTTTTCAGTTTGGAACTTAGGACTCAGACATCCTCTGTTTTGACCAGATGTTGTTTTCGTAAGATTTCTATAAGTTGAAATCTCCTTTTTCTGCTGAGGAATCAAAATTGTTGAGGCAAGCTTGGAACCTGTGATTGGAAAGACTGGCTTTTATTTTCTGGATATAGTGATATCTTGCGACAACTCCAAAACACTGAGAATTTTCCATCTTTCCTGCTTTTTTGGCAGCAAAGTCTCTCCTGAAGGAGACACCATAAGGAGTTGATAAGCTTGTGATTCGTGTTATTTCTGCAGTGGCAAAAGTATTTATAGTGAAAGCCCTGCACAAAGAGAAATATCAGCTTCTGGTGAGGCAGGGACAGTTCACATTTTGGCACAGCTGCCAAAGCACAGCGTTACTCTTTTTGCCCATATTGATGAGGATTTGGGGTGCCTCTGACAGCTTGGATAAATTCAGAGGAGTACTGGTGATGCACCTTCAGCAGAGGTTCTGCCACTCCACAGAGCTTCAGGCTCCCCTGTAGAGGAATCCTTGCTTTTCCAAGTGCCTGGAAACAGGGATTAAATCACCAAAACTGTTTGGTGGAAAGGAAATTTCCATACTGGGATGAAAGGAAATAGAACCTTGTGTGCCATGGCTGGGCACAGATCCATGAAATCCAACACAAGCGGGAAAATGTGTCCTGGCTGAAAAGCCACTCTGGGTATGACTTACCAAGAGAAAGTGCTCTGGAGGGGCTGTGAATCCGAGTGGCCAGACCAGCACACCAATTTCATCCTTCTCTTCTGTATCCAGTGGGATACCAGCCATTATTTTGCTGTGCTGGCAAATTCAGTGTGGGAGAGGACGGAGCCATGAGGACCAGCCCAATGTCCGGCTCGTGAGTTATTTTAAGCTTGTGCAGCACGTGAATATTGGCAGCCAGGGGATATATTTAGCCAGGAGGCCCCAAAAGCTTGTTTAATAATTAGTTAATGTTTGTAGAGCAGTTTGATGGTGACCAGAGCTGTGCAAGGGTTATTAGTGTATAAAATGCTGGGGCTCGTTGTACTCCTCGGGCTGTAGCAACCACAACAATCTCAGTGCCGCCTGTTAATTTTCCTGACTCTTTTATCATTGCCCTCCATTGGTGATTACGTGTCGTTTGTCTTATAATTTTAATGTTATCTTTAACACACATAATAAAGTTTACATAATTATAGCCTATTAATATAATTTGCATGCGTGTTACTGGCAAGGCACAGGAAATGTTTCATCACCCAGCGTGTAATTTGGCTTATTTAACCATTTCCTTTTAATTTTCATCAATAGATCAGCATGCCTCCTAAATGGAGATAACCTCAATAAATTCTCTTTTCAAGATCCTTATCTGTATTAAGTCTCTAAAGGTCTCGGTAGCAGGACTATGAAGTGCTGAAGGGGGAACTGTTCTGAATGTCTGCTACGGGAAGTTTTAAAAATTCACATTTTCTTCAGACAAGCGTGGATCTTCCTAATGAAACCTGGGAACAAGGTGCTCTCAAGGAAGCTTTGAAAGTGTGTATGCACTGTACTTCATAGCTGAGCTGTAACAAGACTTTAAATGAGTAAACAGTGTTTAGATTGAACATGAAAAGAGTCGGCATGAAAAGACAGGTTCAAAATATTACATGATGCTTTGCAAAAGTGTAAATGTGCCTGCCTTTATTTTTTTTTTTTTTCCTCTTGGTAAATGGCAAACGTTTACAACCCAACTAAAACAGTACCAAGAGAAATCCTGTGTTTGCTCTTTGGAAGATATTCAATAAATTATAGTGAGCTGCAAATGTCACTGGATTGGGAACTGTAAGAGCTTTACCTTTAAGTCTTTAAGTAAAGACTTGCAGCTGGTGCAGTGGCTTGGTAATCCCTAATGATAAGCTGCTTTTAATGTGGGGGTGAGGCAGTTTTCACACAGATATTACTGCATTAACCTTACTCTAGGTACAGTGCAGGTGTGCACAATATTGTGCTTTGCAGCCTTCCCTACTTTATTCTCCCCGAGTATCCGAAGCTTGCTTTAACAGATCCTCTTATACCATGGTGAAAAGATTGCAGTTCAAGCCTATTATCAACAAAAACCTGCCAAAAGGGCTACATTGTCAGACTTTATGATGGTACTAACTATTCTGTTGTTCTCTGGAGACTAAACTTAGACCATTAAGTTCACTTCATTTGTGATTTCAGTGACCTGGGCTGCAGACATCGGGCTTTTGATGTAAAACGTTAGTACAGGAATCAATGGTACCATCTAGTTCCCCTTAAAGTATATCATAAAAGCATAATGGTCCTCTTCTAAACAAAAGGTGACACTACTCTTGTATAATACAATTATATGGGGATGATGTTTTCAGCAGAGTTTATTCGATATTATGATGTGCAAAGAGTTTCCACATTGAAATAAACTGCGTAGCTGAGTTCACTCCATTATTTTCAATAGACTGACTCCATTGTCTGCACTGGAATATAGATAATTTTCATACAGTGGGGAGCTATTTTCATATCCTCTCCATGAAATAGATGAGATTATAAACAGGCTGGGATTACTCAAAAACCAACACAAGCCATGTCTACAGATCCATTTAAGACAAAGGCTGCCTCCAGAATGGTCTCCTTTGATCGGGAGGCTCCCAGGACTTGCTCCGTTTATTTGACAGATGACAGCTATTTATAGCAAATGTGTAGCATTTTTGAAAATTAAAATTGTACTGGCAGAATTTAAGGGTTATTTTCCACTCCAGGGACTAACATTTCTGTGAAAAAGGGCCTTTTTTTTTTTATACAGGCACCATCTTCAGTGTTAAACCTATTTGTAAACAAACTCATTGCAATAGCTCATTGTCAAACACTGAACAGGTTTATAATTAATGAAATTGCTGAAACAAAATAAATGGAGAATTAATACAGCTGCCAGTATGTTTGTGCTGTCGCACAAGTGAGGAGACACGGCTGCTACCACAGACTTGACACTCGGAGCTTTTTGCAGCTAACCAGGGGTGAAAATAATGCCAAAACCAATGCAAACTGTGGCGTTTGCCTCTGCCAGAGGGTCACAACTAAACCAAAAGAGCAAGTGTCAGGATTATCCAAAAAATCACAGATCTGGGTGTTCTCCTCGCACTTAGTTTTGAACTATTTTCCCATTTTAAGTGTGGAGGGACATTGCAGGGGGCCAGCTCTGACATGGGGTGAGGGTGAGGTGGTGTCTGATCATGTCTTTTGTGCCCTTTGCAGGAACGGAGAGATGTCAAAGGGTTACTTGGAGGGCTACTGCCAGGCCCGGGAGGCTCATGGATGATGCCAAGCTCAAGATACACCACAAAAATCCAGCATCCTGGAAAAGGGGCTGGGAGTGGGAAGAGTGCAGGTGTGTGCTGAGGGCACAGCAGCGACTGGGGACCCAGCCACTCCTGTTGGTGTCACATTGCTCAGTGTAGTCACCTCCTGTGGAGAAGTGGTTTCCTTCCTGCCGTGGTGTGGCTCTGGCCTGGGGTCTTGCCCAAAGGTCTGGAATGTTCTTGTATTTTTACAAAGCAATAGTAACAGAAATACACGTTTAAAACTTGTTTGAGAGATCGTCAGTGATGACTTGCTTGGTCTGACAGTCTTGGGGTTCCTGTACTCCATAACAGCCCAAAGGTTGGGCGCATTCCACCATCAGGGGTGAGGGATATGCTCTGCTTGTGTGTTTTCCACTCTCTGTAATTCGTTCTTGATTTCTCACTTAAACTCCAACAGTTCTTTCTCCTTCTGCTCAAAGGAACCTCAATCTTGCTGCTGGAATAAAAAGTTTCTCCTTACATCAGTTAACATTTTTTGGCCTTTCTAATTCCAAACTTCAAGACTTTCCCCTCCTTTTCCCCTTGCAGAGCTTTGTTTGTCACCTCAAGCCCAGTAAAACATTAGTTGGAGATTTGGCACAGGGCAGGAGGGTTTGCTTGACCGAAGGGAAGGGTGTCCACGAGCTGTGGAGTTTTTGGGTGGGTTAAAGACAGAAGAGAGGACAATAAACCAAGAACAACTTCATCCTAATTGCGTTACTTCATTATCCAGGCCCTTGCCTTCTGCTGGCGTTGCCTCCCGCTGTGTCCTGAGGGCAGGGAACTGGGGAAGCAAATAGGTCATTCCACAGGGTGCTAATGCTGCAGCCAAAGCCAAGCCCCAGCAGCCCGAGTGTGACCATTAGCGTGGGTTTCCTTATGAATGGTTTTAATTAGTTCTAATCAGGGAGACTGGGAACCCAAAGGGCCCCTCGCTCCTTCCCCCATTGGGTGTTTGCTGTTGCTTTTTTTAATGTCTACTCTTGATGAACTGAAGTCTTGCAGCTGGACAAATGTTCTTAATTAAGCTGAAGCAGAAGCAGATATTCCACGGATATCAGGAGCTCCCTCAAACATGACTTTTGAAGGGCACTGAGTTGGAAAAAGCAGTTTCTCCTGTCGTCCAGTGTTTGATACGGTACACATTTGCCATTTTTAAAAATTCTAGTTCCAAGCCTGCCATCCTTATGCTTTCTAGAATTTCTCCAAAATAATCTGAAAGTTATTAAAAAATGTAAATTGAGTGGTTCCCACACCTCATTTTTTTAATGATCACCCAATGAGAGAAAGAACTAGGAAATTTTTCAGCACAAAAATTTAGTGGTTTTAAATGGAGAGTACAAATCAAACAAAAAATCCTAAACTTGGATTTCTTGGCATTTGACATTTCTTTTTAATTTATACAGAAGTTTTGTGGAGCCTGATACCCAAAGTTTACCATGTCTCAGAGACAGCAAAATATGGGAACAAATAGGTCAGGATTTTATATAAATATACTGACTGGACTTGGGATTTTTTCCTTTGTTTCATGCACTAGTTTGTTTCATGAAAAAGAAAGATTTTCTCTAAATGCAAAATTTTAATGGTTTTAACAAGTAATATCATTTAAGTTAGCAGTCTTTTTACAACTTGTCTCACTAATTTGAGATTAAATATCCTGCAGAACCTCAAAAACACAAGCTTGAGCATCCTGTGTCCTTAAACGCAAATATTTCTTTTCCAATGTGGTTAACAGGTGATATAGAGGAGTTGTGGGACTCGCTGGAGACTGCTTGGACACTACAGGAGCTCCTGGCTCGAGGCATTCCTCCTCCTCCATCCCTGGAGCAGGACACCAGGGAGCTCCAGGCTCCATCCCTCTCCCCTTCCACAGACCCTGCCCACGAAGCACCAGGACAATCGTGCCCCCCACACCTGAATACCTGTTGAGACAAAAATTGTGTGCTGCGAGCTGAGCCTGGTGACAAAAATCGCTCTGAATTGCTCTCAGTTTGAACACCCGTGTTCATCCTTTTGGGAAAGTTTATGCTCTAGGCAGAGCTTTTCTACAAGCTTTTGCACCACACATGTATACATTACAGCTCCAAATTGCCTCCAAGCTGACAGTCTTTCGGGTGCATTAACTACTTTACTACCAAAGGGGCAGCAGGATTAATATATATATTTTTAAACGGCCGAAAGGAAGTATTTCGGCTTGGTCTTTTCTACAAATCTTTGCCTTGGTGTTCAAACCTGCAAATGAGCCCATCAGCAACAGTTCAAGTCCATCAAAACCCCTCAGTGCCTTGATTGATAAAGAGGGTGTGTTTACACCGTGGCTCCTGTGCGTTCTTTTCTGTCAGCGCTAATTTATCTGAAAGTCTTAACCTGCGCGTTCTAAATTCAGGAGCATTTTATAACGAGGGCTGTGGAAATAAATCACCACCTGCAAATAATATTCAAAAAAGTGGGTAAAGTCTTTCGCCGCACGAGTGGCTGTGACACACAGACAGACAGACACATTAACCTCCCAGAAATCCGGAGAATCCAAACCTTTCAAGTGTTGCTGCGCTCAATTCTTCCAGAAAAAGAGGCACAGAGCATTAAAGCTTTAATATTGAAAGCCTCCACCGTAGACAGAGAAAGGTGGAGTGGGGGGAAGAAGGAGGAGAACACGCAGCTATCCTGGATGTGTTTATATTACTAGGCTCAGATTATTATTATTATTTTCACTGCAGGCTTCCCTTCTGCTTGCAGGTGAGGCGGGTTTTGTGCCCAGCCCTTCTCCCGGCACGCGCGGACCCCGGCGCTACACGGGGCTCTATTAAAGCCGCCGTTCAATAGTTTGGTGATATTCAGACAATATTGAAACATTCCCAAATGAACTTTGCAGGGAGACATTTTCATTCGCTGCCTCCCTCCTCATGCATATTAACAAATGGTATGCAAGGCCTCATTTAATTCACTGATTTTACATTCGGATCACTTTCTCTTTTACAGCTATTTTTACCGGGCTTCATTAATCTTTGTTGAATACAATGGCATACATCTTTAATGCGGCCGCTGTCAAGTCATATTTCAGTAAGAGCTGCAAACTGAATGACAGCAAGCAATATTAATAAATTTAACATAGACTATATCAATTTTTAACAGAATGAATGTGGAAAGCTAAATGTATTATTTTTCGTTTAAATCATAGGGTTTATCACCGGTTAAGTAGCAGCGATTTCGGGAAACTTGTGACGTGCCGTACAAATAGATTTACATCTCATTAATAAGTAAATTAGGCAAATGCCTTTCAAGTTCAGACAAGTACATAAGTGTAATCTCCATATTAAAGGAGTAGTCTTTGATAAACCACTGAGGAATTGCAGCAGCCAACTATGTGACATGTTGCCAGTGCCTGAACTCTTCCACATTCCCACCTTTAATTACACTGGTTCATTACTAAAGAGATAAGTGTCTCTCCAGTTAAGATTCTATAAATGAGCAGCATGCGGGATCCTCCCAAATCATTTTTGCAGAAACCATGAAAAGGTGGTAACAGTTATGAAAAAACGAATTATCACCTGCTCTCTTTCTTCCTTCCCTGTAATAACATTAAAATATTAAGATGAATTCCTTTTAAATCTCGGGAAGAAATTGTCCATTAAGAGATGCTACTTTGTTTAAGAAAGAAAGAAGCCTTAAAAAAAAAAAAAAAAGAAAAAGGGAAAAAAAAAGAAAAGCGAAAACTCTTCTGAATTTTTTTTTTAATTTCCCTTCATAAATCCCAACAGAGATAATTTGCTGTAAAATTTAAACCCAGTGAGAACTTGTCTGTCTGTGTTAAATAAAAAAGTTACGGTTGGTAGGAGACATGTTTTTGCAGTAGCTTTAGCGATTATAGGAAATTACATGCAAAGCCAGAGTTCTGATCCTAAGTTAATTTATAATTGGAAAAAACTTATTAATTAGCTATGTCATTCTAATTAAGAATTAGAGGAGTGTGCATTAGAAAGTCAGTCAATATCCAGCTGACAGAATTAAAAAAACCCCACAGAAGTCTGCAAGCTCCATAGCTCTGTCCACCACCTCCCTTGTCATCTTTTTAAGGATTTTTCTGAATGTCTAACAGAAATTAGCCCAGTAAATACTGATATCAAAGGAAATAAATCGGGAATTTTGTCGGCCTGGAAAAGAAACCCCTAAACTGAGTACAGGGCACCTTTTGGGCCTTTCTGTGTGATTCTGAAATGCAGCTCGTGTTCGGAGGGCTCTGTCCTCCTGCATCCAGGGAAAGAAGCACCTGCATCCCCGCCGTGGTACCCAGCAATTCCTGCATCCCTGCAGTGGTACCCAGCAGTTCCTGCATCCCTGCAGTGGTACCCAGCAGATCCTGCATCCCTGCTGTGGTACCCAGCAGTTCCTGCATCCCTGCCATGGTACCCAGCAGTTCCTTCATCCCTGCAGCTCTACCCACCAGCACACACTTGCCAACACCCAGGCAATCACTCTTCCTACAAAAAACACCCAATATATTCATGGATAAAGACAAAGGAACTGGCTCTGAGGCCCTGCCATGGTCGCATGGGGAAGAACTGCAAATTTTGCCTATATATTTATGTATAAACAGTGTGCAGGGATGTGTACATTTGCCTACATATATATATTTATTTCCCATCCCACCAGCCTCAGTCCTCTTGGTACATTCCCCCTTTAGGCCCTTTTTCTGAGATTATTATAATTCATTCTTTAAGAAACACCCCATGTGTAAATATTTTTTTGTTAATGTTTTTCTCTCTCCAGTGTGCTGGAATTTTAAAGAGCGCTTTAATATGAAATTAGATAGGAAGTTTTGACCTTTTTGTGATTAAAATAATGTGCATGTTACTGACACAGGCTTCATAGGTTGAAAATCTACTTTTATTTAGGCAAATACTGAAAGAGAGGCAAACAGACTCGATGAAATGTGAGACACAGCCTGGATGAAAATAAAACCAGTTCTTTGCAGTCAGAATTGGCAAGGCTGGAAATACAAAAGGAGAAGTAAGACTATAAAAGTTAATGTCTCAGATAATTGCACCCTCCAAAAATAAAATAAAATAAAAAAATAAAATTATTAAAATAATCTGGCCTGAGCCTTTCACTTTGGTATGGATCTTTCTCCATCTTTTGCTTTAAATTAGAGTAAGGCGGAAAAAAAAGCTGGACTGCTCAGTGGTGGAATTTAGTTTATTTATTTGAATACCGAAAGATGACCCACTCCTAATGATATAAAAAAATCTTTTGCATTAGCAAATTTCTTTCCTGTATTTGTTTTGCTAGCACGACACAATATTCACTTAATATGCTACCAGTATCTTATCAAGTTAATGATCTGTTGTATGCATAGAGTAAGCTTGTTACTCGTTTTAAATTAGATACAAAAGCACTACTGTATGGAAATTTGAATACTTTGGGTTTTTATGAAATTATAGGACTTTCATGCTTTAACAGTCTGTAGACAGCCTTAGTAGGACAGGAAGAGTTGGCTTTGTTAATGTGACATTACACAGAGATGCTGCTTAGCCTGGTTTAATGGATCACAAAATCCAGTTTTGTAGAGTTCCTCTCCATTTTCAGGTCCTCAAGCTCAAAAATGTAAAGGTTGCTGTATGAAACATATCCAAGGAGTTGGATTTGGAAGAAAATAATGTAGTTTAGATGAGCCACCTCTTGTAGACTTCACTGGGTGTCCAAGTGACCAATGCCAACTGCTCGTGACATCTTGTCCTGAAGTGTGTGTTTGTGTATTTTCAGGAAAAAAATGGGAAAATGCAAATATGGATAGAGTTTAAATATGGATCAAGTTAAATCCTACAGCCATGGAACACCCTTTAGCAGGACTGTAGCTGGTGCTGGTCCCTGCTGCAGATCTTCCCAGAGCCTCCTACCCACGCACGCCACATACTGCCACCTAATTCACGGCAGCCTGGAGGCTAAAGATGAGGTATTTCTTACAGGTTTCACCACAGCAGATGGATGCAGGAAATACAGGTTCACACTGCTCAGAAGAATTCTCCTCTGTGCCATTTGTTTGCTTTCTCCTGCCCCAAAAGGAGGGCAGGATATTCGACCTCAGGAAGCGCGCTCAGAGCACTGCTGTGCCCACGGAGCATCAGCTTCATGAACCTCCAGGAACCTGAGGAATAAAACATCCCTTTGGCATCCTCAGGATCTCACATGTTCCCAGGAAGATTTTGGATGTATAGGTACTGACTTTCTCATGACCTGGTCTAGAGAAATGCAGGAGCTTTGCTGGCAGTTTTGCCAGGGTGAGTTGAAGCAGGTTTGGGTCCACACCAGCCAAAAAGCAGCAGAATTTCACCAGCATGGTCTCTGTGCATTTCTCCAAATCACTTAATGAGACAATCAGTACCTTTACATCCCAAATCCAGTCCAAATCAATATTGTCTCAATTTATTCATGTTATAGCCACCTACTTTTTTCTTGTGGTGCCAGACTCATCTGATTTTCCTTTTGTTTCTCCTTCATTACTGGGACCCTACATCCCTGGGAAGGCATCTGCCTCCTGGCAGACCCCACTCTTCCGGGCAAGGCTTTAAGCCCGTCTGCTTACTCCAGCTGAGAATTTGGGGCTTCATTTCCTGCAGAATTTTCCTGTGTGCCAGGGGTGCAGGCAGAAGGGGTGGTTGGGAAAAAGTCAAGGCCCAGATGTGCAACGGCCTGAGTCCCATGGAAATGGATTCCACTTCTTTTTGGAGCACTCAGGAGGGCTGAAGTGCCACACATGATTGATCTGGAGCAACAGTGGCATGGTTCGGGTCTCCCCACTCTCTTTTCCTGTGTGAGTAAAGGGGAGCCACTGCCTGGCATCACCCTCCAGGGATACGGAGAGATGATGCTGGTCTAGGCGGAAGGAAAGGTCTGTGAACGATCATGTTTGCAATCATCTCAGGGAAAAAGATCCCCCTCACCTCCTTTTTCATCATTTACAGATGCTTTATTCACGGTTCCAAAAGACTGGCTGGGGATTACTCCATCTTCTCCTCAGCCAGGCTGAAGTTTAGATGTGCAGCTATTTGAGGGATGAAAAAAATGGTAGAAACACTTTTTCTCTGCTTTTTGGTGAGTCTCTACTCAAGAACTGGTGTAAGTTTCTGTGGCTGTTGAAGTTTTCTTCTGAAAACGTTACTGTAAAGGGAGGTCCGGGCTGTGTTGCAGCGAACACCCCACGTTACCTCCTGGTGCTGCAGCACCGGCGTGCTTGGATTGTCCCTCAATGATCACTGGAAATGGGACCCACCACCCTAAATTAATTATCCCTGTTCATTACACAGATGAATTAGACTGGCCCCAATCAATAGCATTAATGAAATGTCATTTATTTAAAACCCAGCCCTTAAGGGAAGCACGTGGCGGATGCTGGGGCAGGGTGCTGCTGTTTGGGGCCCACCAAGGCTCACAACCCTCTGTGGGGGCGACGCTGGAGTTACGGCTTGGATGGTGGGGACAGGTGGAGCATCCCTGGAAAAACAAAGCATTCCTGGATGGACAGAGCACCGCTGGGCAGGCCGAGTATTCCTGGCTGGACGGAGCATCACCGGGTGGACAGAGCATCACCGGGTGGACAGAGCATCTCCGCGCCGCCGCCACTGAGATGCTGCAAAAGGGGAAACTTTGGCTGTGCTCCCTCTTTTCAAAATGCAACTATGTAAAGGTCACAGAGGAGGAGATGAAACTAGGAGTTGTAATAAGGAAGGAGAAATAAAAAATAATGACAGAAATAAATTGTCATAAGAGGGGATACAGTTATGATTTATTGTGATATTCTACAAATTTGGAGGTGATTAAAAGCCACCTAAAATTCACATTAACAAGTCACATAAAAATGGAATTAAACTAGTGGGCATAATGTGGCAGGGTATAAAGAAAAATCATGACAGAAATAAATTGACAGAAGAATGATACTATTCAAGTTTTACTCTGTCGCGTCACACTGACAGGAGACTAGTATTTTAATTTCAGAGTTGTGGTTGAGTTTTTGGAGTTCATTAAAGGCCCACATTAAGAATCTCATAAAAGTGAGAAGAAATTAGTGACCATAATGTGGCAGAGGAAATAAAGAAACAATAATGACAGAAATAAATTGACAGAAGAATGATACACTTAATGTTTCACTCTGACACCCTCTATTAATAGGCCGCTGCAAGCTGGAGCAAATGTCATTCATATTTTAGCCAAAGTATACCACTAATTAGGCTGGCTTTCTGCACTGGAATTAAATTTGAGATCCCTCACCTTTAGAGTGGGATCATTTGAATTCGAAAGAAAAGAGCTGGTGACAGAAAAAAAAACTTTCTGCTCGGGCTCTTCTAATGAGATAAAATTCCCCCTTCTCCCCATTTCCTAGCTATAATTGCTGATTATGTTGTTACACAGGAGCGGCTCTCCGCTCTCTCCTCCCCATCATTATGATTTAGTCTGGCATATCGGGGTGCTTCAAACACGGACTGAAGTGGTTTGAGTCTAATTTAGCACTCATTTAGGCCGCAGGTACCTACGAAGGTAAACACCGCATTGTTATAATTAATTACCCCTTAGGCCTAGCCAGGCCAGCTCTGTTTCAGCTGACCCTTATAATAATAAGGCTTAGGGGCATATTGTATTTCTTTTGACAGATTAATTAGAAATTCAGCCGTGGAGGTACAAAGCAACTCTGTCATGAATATTTAAATGGACTGACACAAAAAATCATGAAAGGGCTGCTGAACTACATGACAGACAGGGGATATTAGCCAAGTGATTCTAATCAATAATCTCTTGATCTCTTACATATTAATACACTGCCTGCTGTTATTAAGCTCCATAATAAGGAAGGGGAGAGAAAGTTAGTGTAGCTCTGCTGTAGGGCTCGCCGGGCCCCCAGTGTATACACTAACTGACGGAGAAAATGCACAGAGGAGCCGAGCCTCAGCCTCTTCAATCTCATCCAATCTTAAGGAATGGCAGCTCTGAGCATCGCTGGCCGGATAATTATTGGCCCTGACAAGGTGAAGGCGTTTGCAGGCAAATGAGCTGGGAAGTAGGATAAGTCCCCAGACCACCCAGCGCAGGGCACGCTCAAAACCAACCGCGCGCTACCGCTCGGGCTTGTATTTGCTTTAGCAGGGGAAATATGGGAATCACAGCGCTTTTGAGTCGTGTTGAAGGGTCAGTGACAGTCGAACACCGGGAGCTTGCTGTTACTGTTGTTAATGTTAACTTTAACACCAAGTCAACTGGATTTACCCCCGGTCCCTTTGCTCATCTCCTATAACATCAAGGCCACCGAGTGAATTAAGCAGTGTAGTAGAGCTGAATATCATCTAAATTCATTACAGCCGCTTCCTCCTGTAAATGGGGGAGGAAGCTCCGGCATTGCTTGGGAAATGTGCCGCCTCCACAGCACCAAAGACTTTCTTTGTGCTGCTCAGGCTCGGGCTTGAGGAGAGAGTGAGCGGCAGCACCGCGCCGGCGCTGGGTAAAGGGGGTTGGTGTAGTGAGGGCTGTGAGTACCGCAGGGCTAAGATGTTCTCTTATCTCCCAAAAATGAGCCCCACAATGTGCTCGTGGTGCGAGAAAAAGGGCTCAGCTGGAAAAGAGAACTGGACCGGCTCCAGTATCTGCCTAAACAACTTAAAAAAAGAGATTAAATGACAGGAGCAGGGAGTGATTATTAACATATTTAAATCGCATGCACACGATGTTCAGATGGGATTAGAGGGACGATGTCGGATTTTTAAAACATTATTCAAGAGCCAAAATATTAGATACACTTTTTTTTTCTTTTTCATCTTCTTTTCTTTTTTTGTTCTAATTAAAAGGGAGTCACAGGTTCATTACTCACCGTGGGTCCCCTGCAGCAGTGCCCACGCACACACTGTAGGTGCAGCATCCTGGCCGAGGCCAGGTGGAGACAATTCGGATTTCAGAGCTGGATTTGCTTCATCACAGAAAACCCCACAAAGGTTGCAGGACTCAAAGTGAATTTGCCTAATTTCCCTGGGACAGCTGAGTGGAGGAGAGGATCAGACAGCACATCTCTGTGTGCAGAACACATTCGATGCCACCTGATTCCTGTGGCCTTGGTGTCCCACTTCGAACAAATCCAGACTGGAACTGACAGTGAAATCAGAAGCCTCTCAATCCCTAAAGCTCATCCTGTATGTCTACTCTTATTTTGTTCTGATTAGGTGTCTCTGAGCTATCTGCAAAAAAAAATCAGATTGAAGTGATAAAACAGTGGGAGCAGCTTGATAAGCAACCCCAAAACACCTAGGACCATAGTGTCAGCAGAAGAGGACTTTGTTAGGTTGTTACACCACTCCTGATCAGGTGGGAGCCCTCCTGGAATTGGGATCTGCCTTGGGATCATGCCCTGGATCTCACTGTTGTTTCTGTCTCCCGCAGGTGCTGCAAAAGGGACTTAAAATATTTGCAGGGGGACAGGGTTCAGAGCAGTAGGGAATCATGCCCAGCTCTCTGGCAAGCTGTGACAAGATGTTATTTCATGTTGTGATTGCACATTGAACGGTTTTCTAAACTCTGTTTCAAAAATCATACATTTAAGGGCACGGTGCCATCATATTGTGAATAAAGAAGCCCTGTCCCATTTACAGGCTTCATCTGGTGAAGCTTCACTGCTCCGAGTGAACTCAGCAAATGCTTTAGGTTCTGCAGGAACACCGAGTTAAAAATACCAGAGCCTGAAAAGTGCTTTTACACCTAAAAAAAGTGCTATCCTGCATTTATCAACACTTATATTTGCAGGTCACACTTTACTTGCACTTATGAGTTTAAGCCTAACCCTTCTCATTACTTCAATGCTGCTTTCAAACCTCTAATGCATATTTAAGTGGTAGCATTAAAAAACAGTGTGTCAACTGCCATTGATGTGCGATGTAGGGCACTGACCCTTTGAAGGCATTATCATGTCATTGGACCCATTAAGTGCAGCCATTTCTGTTGCTCTTAATTGGGTTGTGCAGTGTGGAGCAGTTGCAAGTGGTTACAGTTTATACCATGAATTATAATAACAATAATAGCAGGTAGAGATCTGTGTGAGCAGCAAACACGTGCTCAGAGGTGGCTGAGAGCGTCACCTCTACTCAGCTTGTCACCCCACCCTTTTAGAAGTAATAGAGGTTTCATTTACAAGCTCAAAATCAGTATGTGGGCACTACTCAGTCTATGGCTGTTAATTAAATGGAGCCTGGTCTTCCAAAGCATCATTACTGGGCTGGTTCTGCTCATGGAATAACGTGCTGTTCTCCATGAATCCATTTTTTTTAAGTATCTGGCCCCAAAAAGAAACCTGATACATCCTATCTGCTCTTGGTCGGAAACTGCAACTTCTCTTTCCTTCATTTAACTTTTTTTTTCCTTTTAAAAAATTGGATGTCAGGATTCATTTGGACTAAGGCCAGGCTATTTTATGGCAAGTTTCAGCAGCTGAAAATATTTGCATCTGATTTATAAAGTTTTGCAAACGGCTGTAAACCTGAGACAGAGCCCAATGATGGTGGCACTGCCTGCCATGCTGTTACGATTAGAGCTTGGCCCACGCCGAGCCCCTGGCATGGAATGACACGAACTTTGGAGCTCAGGATGTGTTTCCAGGGGCCAAATCAAACCTCGAGGCCCTACCACTCCTGAAATGCGGAGATTTCTGGATCTGCCTCAAAATTTCCTAGCCAGGCCCCGTTTCCAGTAATTA
The DNA here is from genome assembly GCA_013397725.1 of Rhagologus leucostigma. Classification (NCBI taxonomy): domain Eukaryota; kingdom Metazoa; phylum Chordata; class Aves; order Passeriformes; genus Rhagologus; species Rhagologus leucostigma. The sequence goes on along the minus strand of VZTD01001484.1, from coordinate 204,118 downwards.
GTAGCGTTGTCTTTAAATATCAATGGAAGTCATGATGGTTTATCATTTGCAGCTGGACATGCATGAGCGCCCTTCTCGCTGGTCTGGTGCTCCCAAAGAACAGATAATTAAGGACAAGGAAAACAGACTGGGAGCAAGAGCCAAATGAAATGTCCAAATGCAAACCGTGCAGTAATTGCAATGGTAACAGTGGTGATGACAGCAACAATCATTTCGAGCCTAGCAGCTTTGTTTATAGAAATGTTAGCAAAAGGTGCAGAGCTGGAAACAAATAACTTTACCTCAGCCCTTTTATTGCAAAAACATAATAAAGTGCAAGCCAAGGAGTAAATTCATTGCAAGTCATATTAAAGGTTTTGGACCAAAGTGAAGCTGTTACAAACTACATCTGTAAAAATTGTGTAATTATTATGGGTGGGTAAAATCTGGCAAGAATTATTTTCTTAAGTAAAGCGTAAAAGAGAACAGATGTGCTGTAACCGACACATTTATTTTTTGCCAGTTTCACTAATTCTGGATAAAAAGTTGCTCTCATTTATCATATTATTCAATGGGTTTCAAATTAGCGAGGCAACGGTGACTTTTTACACTGTCCCAATTTTAATGCCTGAGAAAAGAAAGGGGGTGGGGAAGGCTGTCTCACTGAAAGAAAATTAATTTGTTTTATTGGGCACTGAAAAGCCAAGCCTTTTGTCAAACAGAGAAGCAAACATATATTTGGAGGGAGAGCTAGGTCACTAGTTAAATGTCAAGGTCTGCTAAAATCAAAAGGTAGGAGGGGTGGGTGACAATGAAATCTAAGTAGAAAACCATAAATGTAAAGAAACACCACGATTTCTGGGCTGGGGTGGAATGAGAAAAATGGCCAAAGACAAAGATAGGCAGCCTGGGTCTGGAAGTAATTACGGCCAAGTGAAGACAACTGAATTCCATATTACTTTGGTGGATGTCTGTAAAGGCAGTTTGGGGAGGTATTTTGGTAAGGTTTACTTTTTGGAGCTTAGCAACATAAATTTGTTGTCACTGAACTATTAAATAAAATAGACACATGTTGGCAAAGAGTGCACAGCCGAGGGATGGAACTGATTAAGGGACAGCCTATGAAATAATAGCTTAAATGGGCCCACTGCAGGATTTTAATATCCCATGACAACACTCAATTGTCAAATTCTGCTGGAGTGTCCAGGATGCTACTAAAATTAAGCCAGAAATTCCTAGATTTATTCTATTTTTTTTACAGCTAAGAACAGGAAATGCCAGTAAGCTGTGAGAATCGGAGCAAGAAACAAGAAACTGGGAAGAAAAGAGGATGGCCTAAAATTTTATGAGATTTCTGCCATTAAATCTATAACAAATGTCTTTCACCTACACACGATAAAGAGGCAATGTGGGATTTTAATTGGACTTTTGGCTTTTCTTCATTTGATTTAAACCTAGGTAGAATTTCAAACAATAACACTGGAACACCTGGTTAACACGTTAGATGATATGTATAGTTGTAAATTGTGGTTTTAATAGGTGCTCACTGGGGGATTGCAAAGGGTCCCATTGTTCAGCTTGGCAGATATTAAAAAAAGTTCATGAACTACTGGGATTTAAAGCCCGCTCACATGATTTTAATATTATTCCAGTAATGTAATTTGATAATTTGACCAAACTTGTGGCCAATTTGTGGACAGAGAATCTGATGGTCACGTTACGTGATTAAAGCACCCTGATACACGACTAAGCATAAGGCCTGGTTTAATTTATTGCAACAGGCCAAGCTGGAGAACAGCACCAGTGACTGAAATCTGATAATCATCGTATTACATGGGCATAATCAAAGAAGTGCTCAGAGGAAACCTGCTGCCCAGAAAAAGCCGCCCAGGAACACTCAGCATGTTTCTCCACTGCAGGAACCACCTGAGTAAACCTTTTTGGCAAGGAAGGTTCCTCTTCCTTCCCGGTTCAAGAACAAGGACTCACCAGGCTTAAAAGACACCAGTCACTTGAAATGATCTTTTTTTTTTTAAGCTTTTAAGAGTCTTTGGTCTATTTCTGCCATCTGAGTTTCCATTCTGCCATTAGTCCTTCATAACCAACAGAGGAAAGAGGACTGATGAAGTGGAAGGATTAATGGAGCTGGTTTGGATCAGGAGAGCACATTTCAAGGAAATCCCACCTCATTCCCCCTCCCTGCCTCATGTTTCACTTTGCAGAAAAGTTCTCCAGTGTGTGAGCTTGAGATGATTTAACCTGCACAGGCCCAACTGGCTGGTTGGCCCTCTACCCTCCCCAAATGATTGAGCATATCAAGGTGACATCCAACACAGGATGTCATCAAATGGTTGAGAGGAGCAGCGGATCATAAAACCCAACATGGATGGTGGGGCTGAGCACTGTGGTTGGTGGTGGTGCTGAGCCTCCTGCCAGGGCCGAGTGTGGGGTTGTGTCCCGTCCTGGGATGGTTCTGTCAGACATCGTCCCCCTTGGCTGAGGGTGGTGCTGAAGGACTCTCACCACAGCTGGTTCACCATCCTGCTCCTCCCTGCCTGCTGGCCTGAAGGATCTCCTACTCCAGAACAGCTCAGCCCTTGAACTTGCCTCCACTCCCAGGTGAAACACCGAAGTTAAAAACTTGAATCACAGAATCACAGAATAGCTGGAGTTGGAAGGGACCCAGAAGGATCACTGAGTCTTCAGTGAATAGTCCATAGAGGGATCAAACCCACAACTTTGCTGTTGTCAGCACCATGCTCTGAACAACTGAGCTCATCTCAGGGTCAGACTGTCAGTATTTCCCTCTTCCTTCTAGAGTTGATGCTGAAGAGATCTTGGGGAGAGTTATAAATGTTCAGAGACAGTTTTTTGTTTGGTTGGTTTTTTGTTTTTTCCCTGGAGTACTTCATGCTTCCACGTACAGCAGCAAAGTTTCCCTCTGCTATTCACCTGCCGGAATGTCAGTCCGTGTTCCTCCAGCTCCAGCTCCCTGCCCTGTTCCCTTTGTTCCACCTCTCCTTTCATTCGACTGGATATTTGTTTCTACGCCTCTTTGTTGAGTTTCCTGAACAAGTTCAAATAATAAAAAACTTTTCCCACATCTCCATTTCTCTTTACACTCCTGTAATTGTACACCTCGCTTCCTTCTCCACTTCCCACTTAGAAATCTTTCATAGATAACAAGACCTCCCCCAGGCCCTGATTCAGCAGAGCACTTAAGCATGTGCTTAACTTTAAATACCTTTGTAAATGCTTTTGCTGAATCAGGATCTTAGCATTTCTCCTCATCTAACTGCTGTTCTCCCATGGTTATTTCAGTATTTGCTTACAGGAAAATCAGAGCAGAGTCCATGGATGATGTCAGCAGATTTTTGCCCCATCCAGCTGAAGTATTTAGATGCACTCAGCACAAGAGCGTGGATAAGGACATGCGGCAGGTAATCTGATGCCCACCAGGCTCTGTTCCATGGGTTTTACCTCTAAAAAGGTTTTGAATACTCCCACTATAGAGTCAGTTCCACCAATGGCTTGAAGCCGTGAGGATGACAAACCTCCCAGGCATCTAAAGATGTGTAGGATTTCATCTCAGTTTCCAGTAAGAAATTTATATCCAAATACCAGCCATGTTCCATCACTTGATTTTTACAAATTTACCTCAAGTGGCTGAGCTAGAGCTCTCTGTTTTTCCCCTAACAGTTGCTAAGTACAGTTGTTTTTAAAAAAGACTTTATTGTCTTTAATAAACTGTTGATACATTAATGTTTAATTCTGTTTGCCAGGAGGCAGCAGGGTGATGAGTCTGTAATTTATTTTAAAAGATATCCTGGACCAGTGCAAATATGACTGTAATTATTCATTGCAGCTGCAGTCAGCTGTCATCCACACCAGCCCTGCCAACCACTTCCTTTGGAATATATTTTATATAGTCTGCTTATACACAGAACCTTTATCTTTCAAACTGCATCTGCACCAAAAGTTTTTGAACTTCGAGTTGCAGACCTGGTATGTCACTCTGGTCTGGTGGGGTTTGGACTGAGATGATCTTTAAGGTCCCTTCCAACCCAAACCATTCTGTGTTTCTATCAAAACAGGAACATTATATTTAGTATTATATTTTAATATTCCTGCTCCACCATAGTTTCCCACTCTCCCTTTCTCTGCTCGAGGACTCAAGGGCTCAGAGGAAACCAGGACCAGAGAATTTTTTGGACAAAATCTCTGATGTCTGAGAGCAAAGCTGGCAGAGGGAGGAGCTTGTGGGGGTCTGTGTGATCACACCTCAGCAACCTGGGAAGTACAGGTTGAACACAAAGGACCCAAATGATATTGGATGAATTTTTAATTTTTTTCTCTCCAATAAACAATCAAGTTAAGTAAGGGGCAGCTCTAACATTATTTCTTCCCCTGAAGTAGGTTGATGAATTGCAAATTATTTCTTGAAGCTTTTCTTCTTTTCCTGTCTCAGATGGGAGAGGAACTTGATGTTTTCTAAAGGGTCATGTCATATAAAAAAAAGAGAACAGACACCCTCTTACAGGATCTAGTACCTGTCTGGGTTGAATATATATTTGGGGGTAAATTGCAAATACATGTAAAAATCTTTTTGCAAGTCCCACATTTGCTTCGATGTGTAATGTGAACTGGGTAATAGCAAGGCTGTATTTGGAGTTCATTAAACCTCATGTTATCAAAATATGGTGTAACTCAACCTCGAGAATGTTGCATCTCCTTCTTACTCTCCAAAAGGTTTTTATGGACTAGAATTGATTTTCTTTATTTTTGAAAATTGCTTGAAAAGTTCAAGATTTAAATAGAAATAAATTATAATTAATAGAAGAAGGTGATCTCTCCCAAATACTAAGGAAATTTGGGAATAGACTGGAATGTGCTATTTAACACTGTCCAGCACTGAGCTTTGAACAGAAGCATTTAGAAAAATAAACAAATTCCTGCTTATAGGCTGAAGGCTCAACACTGACCTAATGACTCCATGGGAAGCTGGGGTCATCCCAGGAAATTCATAGGAATTAGTGTTCATATGGATGTGAGGCGATCTGTGTGCTGGACAGCAGGCTGGAGGAGATGCAAAACTGTCCCTGGTAGCTCGAGGAAGTCACTGAGAGAAGGTTTATGCAAGGATCTTGTGCACTAAAAATAGGAGTGGAAGGATCCAAACCATTTTAATGAAATACACTTCCTGTTTATACCAAGGAGGCATGGAGAAAAATCTGATCTTCCAAGAGCTCCAAGCCAAATGGATCTCAAGCAGATCCAGCATAACACGGGGCATCTTACTGAACTTTGGAGCCCTGGTGGGCCCCCTGGAGAAAGGCGCACACATGTCCATTCCTGCAGGTTCCCCATTGCACATGCCGAGCACACAGTGCTGGAAGACAGCAGAGTCTCTGAAGGCCCAGCCTGAAATCTTTAGCAAACCCCATGTGTCTTCCATTCATTTCAATAGGAAACGTCGTGGGACTCGGGAGATTCCATTCATTTTTTCCAGCAGTTGTTCTGAACGTGTCTGATTAAACCCCGCACGCCCGCGCTGCAAAGGAAGTTCCCTCTTCACAGCAAACCGTGCAATTTAATACTGCTCAGGCGGTGTTTATAGAAGAGGTTTAATTGGGATATTCCTTATCGTGGGTAATATCGGGTTATTTTTTACGATTTGTGAGGAAGGACATGCTGTGAAGTCATGTAAACATCGTGTGTTTGGCTGCTGAACACCAGTAAACAGCAGCGGAACGGCGCTATCAGATGTTCAATTTAAACACACACCCAGCTACCTCACCTCCTCTAAATCAACAGTTTCCCTCCAGAGTGATGTCAATAGACTGCTGCACATGGTACTTTCTTTTTTTTAATAATATCTTCATTTTAATGTGGATATTGCCTTTTCACCTGGGAGCAGGGCTCTATTGAAATTCTAATGGGAGAGCGTATTCTTTAACATGAGAATACCGAGGGCCTGCGTAGACGCCGTGCAGAATGAGAGATGGAGCATTAACTGATTTTTCTCCCTCCAGAAGAGGGGCCTATGTGGGTCAGACTCGCAGGGTTTTTCCCTTCCTATTTGCCTTCAGTTTCATAGCAACAATGATTTTAAACTTTATATGCAGCAGAAGAAAAAGGAATCCAAATGCACCTGAGTTACTGTACTGTACAAGGGAATTTAATTAAGAATATACACATTAGAATTTCAGTGGGAGCGCCTATTTAATGTTACTTTATTAAGCCTTCTATCAAACCCTTTTTTATGTATATCAGTTGATATACAATTAATCTGCTCTCTTGTGAGAAAAAAATAGCACCTGAGGTGGATGAAAAGTGTCAGATTATAATAATTATAAGCAGCTGTTCACTTGGAATCACCTCTGGCCTACATGGGGGATGCTGTGAGCTACCACTTCTCACAACAGACCACCTCATTAGACTTGACCTTCCCAGCTGGGTATTTCATTTGTGTTTTTTTAATGGGTTTGTATACTGCAAATCACAACCCCTCGCCAAGGCTGGCTCTTTGTTGCTGTAACAAAAGGGAGCAATGCAACTTTAAAAAAAATGCCACTCCTGTACATCGGTGCAGTGCCACGGGTGGAGTGGGTGACTCCCCAGCAGGGATTGGTGATGCAGAGGCCATCAACACCTTTCTTGAGCTAAACGCCCTTTTCCCGGTTTCCAGGCAGTTCTGTTCTTCTCAGTCTTCCAAGGTTAAAAAAATAAATGGTTTTGTGGTTCTTCAGCACTCCAAACTCCAGTGTCAACCAGCACCGAGGTGCCCGAACCAGAGAACGGCACCCGTGGTGGAAAACATCCTGCTCCAGGCAGAGAGGGGAAAACCTGCGTTCCAGTTTGGCCTGTGGACCAAAGAAAAAGCAGCAGTTTGGCCTGTGGGCCAAACTGGAGACCAGCTCCAGAGAAAATTTATCAGTGCATGCTTCCACACGGAAATGTACTCGGAGACAGTGCATTCTCGCCGACACATTCCGTGCGCCACATATATACGTGCACATGTACATATAAAATTAAGAGATTAAAAAAGCTTCTGAACAATATATCTGGTTTCTTTTCCCCTTCCATTTATGTTTGTAATAAACTCACTCTCATACAATTAGCCTCAATTGTTTTTATATCTTCTGAGGCAATAATATAGGCAGCCTGGGGAATACAGTAGTAATCCGTATACCTGTGTTCATTTACCCAAATCACTATGGTTACAGCCAGGGCAAATTGTTTACTGTGAGAATCTTTGGAGCCCCCTTCCAGATACTAATGACCTTTCTGTTCATCCAATAACATCAACAAACCAGGGAGGCTGCCCACACCATTAAAGCCAATTGCCTCTCAAGTTACTGAGGGAGTTGTGCTTTTCCTCATTTATTTTCTCTCATCTGATGTAACTCACATGCCACTTTCTTGTCTTTAAAGAAGGGGAAAAACTGTGGATTATTGATTTGCTTCTGAACAGAAGACCAACCTAAAAGCCCCAATGAATTGTCACTCATTATTGAAATTACTGAACACTAATTAAACTGGCAGCTCAAATCCCAGCAGGCCACACTCATCTGAAGCTGAAATTCAGACACTTGGACAGTGGAAGAGAGAAAGCGTTAGCAACCACCAGGATTGTAATAAGCTTTGCATTAATTTTTGTTTCTTAAAGGCACACGCAAGGTTTGTCAGAGAGCAGGCAATGTGCTACCTGGACTGAGGTCAGGCTCACAAGGCATTTTTCCTCGTTTCTTTCCAGGAGGCATCGTTTCAGATGGGAGTCCTACAGTTCCCAAACTGCGCTCCTCATCCTACAAACCACGGGGCAGCACTGGAGGGCTGTAACATGATGCAAAGCCTGACTTTGGTGATGCTGACAGAGAGCTGAGCATTTAAATCGAGTGGCTGGGAAGAAACTGAGTCAGACAATGCAGAGCCGCACTCCCCGAAGCTGCCTGAGCAATAATAAATGCTAAAGATCATCACAGATTCATAGAGCCCAATTTATAAAGAAACATCTTTGGCCCATTTTCACAGGATGTTCAAACTCCGTATAAATTATGCATGCCCATGGTTAATCAACCTCAATTTTCTTCCTTGCCTGAGAAGTAACCCTTCATTTGTTCAACTTCAAAGAGGGCAGAACAAGCGCGGAGAGGGCTGGGCTAAGTATTCAATTTGCACTCTGTATTTATGAACAAGACTTTAATGCTGGTAGTGAGGGAAGTGGAAGAGAGAACTGGCCTCAGTCATCCTACAGATCCCTTTTGGCTTTATAGCCCATGCTGTACAGTCCTCAAAAGGCAGGGAAAAACACCAGCCACTGGCACTTACGAAAAATGTTGGATCTTGGATAGTTCTAATCTGTTTTTCGGAATTAAGGCTGTCAGAGACACATATACAGATCCAGCACTGCATAGAGAGTGCCCTTTATAAATATGGCTTCCTATGTGTGTTCATCTCATGCTAGAATTGGTTTGGAATAAATGGCAAAACAATTTTCCCTCTTCTGTCTCTATACACATTTCCACTAAATTTCCCAGCAGCTGGTCCTTGGGACCCCACTGGCAGAAGGTTTCCGAGTGAAAGCTGGAGAGAGAAATCTTTTAGGCAAATATCACTCTGGATGAAACACTTTGCATGTTCCTGAGAGGAGCAGGGCCCTTTTGCATCAACAAAAATTGAACTTTGCTGCTGATGCTAGAGGCTGGAATTGTTTAAAAAGTTTTTCAGGGAGCAGATCTGTGTGGTGTGGGCACTGTGAGGTCCTTTCAGCAGCGGAGAGTTTTGGAAAGTTTAAGGAAAATTATTAATTATTTAATTCTGCTAATAAAAAATTAATTGAATTTTAGAACAAAAGAACGTGCAAACATCACCCTTCTATATTTAGGCGTGGAAACGAAGCTGTGGGTGGTGACTTAGAAAAGAAAGGAATGAAAATGCAAATGTCCCATTATATTCTGCTGAAGTGCGAGCTGATAGCATCTCTTGTGCCTTCGAGTTCATCCCATGTCAACACCAGGAAACCTGAGGGGATGGAGTCAGCAGTGGCCCTAATGTGGGACACTCGTAGATGGGATACACTGCCTACCCCTGTTTGATGTCCACTGCCACAGGGCAATGCAAACCCAAAGGCACCCATTTTAAAAGGATCCCTTGGACAGAATTGGGATTTTAAAAGAAGTCTGGACATCTGGGATCTTTAGGAAAAAACCTTAAGTGTATCCATAGGTTTTGTACCAAGCTGCATTTCTGTGTCACCTCGACAACAAAGAGGATTGGGATGTTTGTGAATGGTGGGGCACACCTGAACCATGCAGATTATCCCTGTCCAGCACTCCAGAGCTCAGGGAGTGTTTGGACAATGCTCTCAGGCACATGGTGTGATTCTGGGGATATCCTGTGCAGGGCCAGGAATTGAACTCAATAATCCTTGTGGATCCCTTCCAGCTCAGGATATTCTATGATTCCATGCTGCTGCTGGACCCAGTCCCGCAAGAACGTATCCAGATATTCCACATCCCAAATACCACTTGATTTTGAACACCTGAGCAGCCCAGAGATGTGTTTAAAGCTCTGGGCCAGCCCGAGCCACTCATGGGCACCAGGAGGGACCTGTCCTCAGGGGCAGCTTCTTGCAGCAAAAGGAGCCAATTAATGATTGAATATTCACCAGCTTCCCAAACCTGCCCTGAGTCTTTAAAATCGAGCTCAGCCCGCACTTCCCTGACTGCTGAGATGAATTCCAGCTCCTGCAGTGGCACCCAGACAGAGGGGAGCATTTCTGATGAATCTGCACTGTTAAGTGCTGCCACTTTATTGTCCTTGTGGGGGGAGAAGTTTAACAAGGCTGCTACCAACAAACAGCACAATATTTCCAGGCGTCTCTTCTGCAAGTCACGGTCAAGAGGAAAATAATTTCCATATGCTGGCCTTGTGTCTTGATTTTTATAGGGGTCAGAGGGATATTTATTCTCCAGAGCTATGCTTAGTTTTCCTAAAAGCAAAAAAGTCATGCTCCATATTCTTTTAAAACCTTGGAGTAAACCAACAATTGGGTTTTTAAGTAAAAATTAGGACAAACTTATATTTATTTATTTTAAAATACCCTCTGTAGCTTTACATTAAATGGTTGGAGCAAAATGCAATCCTCCTCCATACACGAAGCATCTTTTTAATATGCCCTATCATGAAATTAATTGGACATTAAATAGCAGGAGAAAGACATATAATAAAACCTGCAGTTATCACAGTTCCCAGTGTGACAATACCCAAAGGTTTGAAGGTTTAGTTAAGCTCCAAAAGTTTAAATACTTTTCCAAACCTCGTTGGGTTAGAAACGAACAGGCTTTCTCATCAGGATTCCCAGTATTCCTGGGTTTGGCCGTGGCTACGCAGACTGTCAGAAAAGCCTTTGTTACAAACCTCCACTAATCCCACTTGTGTCAAAAATGAGGAAATGCAGTGCTCGTGCACCAGCAGCGCAGAGAGGGAAGTTAATCATTTGGATTTTTCAGAAAAAAAAGGAAAAAAAATGGGGTTTGGAATTATTCCTATCCAAAATGTCCCCTGTCCTGATTAGACTTCAGAAGAAAAAGATTAAGAAATCATATTTGAGAAACTAGGAAAGCTCTGTCCAAAGCTTAGGCATGCCAGCTGTGACTGAGGACTTGAAAATCTTGAGCAGAAAGTGTCTTTTTCTGCAAGAATCAAAGCTTCTTAAGTTCATCTTTTTTTTTTTTTAAGGCTCTTTGGATAGCTTTAATTGGGTTCCTGTGTGTGCAAAACAAGGCAGCCCAGAGTGTAACAGGATGCTGAAATTATACCAGAGGCCTCTTGGAAATTAAAGCTGGATGCCCTCATTTCCTTGCAGAATCCATGTCCTGGCTGTCTTTTCTCTTCCAGAAATCCAGCCTGCCTCCCATCCTGCTGTGGTGTGTTGGGTGTATACGGAGTGTTGGGAGTTCACCCACCCAGGATGGCTGGAAGGCAAACGTCCATCACACAGAAAAGACTGATCACCAAAAGCTCTGCAGTACCCAGAGCACCTCTCCAAAAAGTAAAAAATCCCACAGGAAAATGTTTTGTTAAAAATAAAAAAAACCCCTAAACCTTACTTTATTTTATTTTTATCAAACCTCAGATTTTTAAAAAGAAGTAGATGCTTAAAAGTTGCAAACCTAATATGTCCTAAAAAAAGATCTTCAGAAGGAAAAAAACCCACTCAATTTCTGTATTTTTCTTTGGAGGTTTTGCATCTGGGTGTTCCCAACATTTCCAAAGTTTTCTGAGACCAGGCTGGGAGCAAAACCTTTCCTTGGAGACCACTGCAGTTGTGCGACAATATGGCTCTTCCCTGGCTTTATTTTTGACTTCCTGGGAGAATTAAACAGATTGAAATGTACTGAGTTTGGGAGTGAAGGAAGAAATGTCTTAATTAACTGCCCGGAGAGCCCAGTTCCAAGCTGGATTGGCATCCGATGTCATCTCCAACTTCCTTGCATTTCAGGAGAATGTTGTGGATTTTTACCCCCCTCGGAGCAGATATCTGAGGATAACACTGAATTTTCTGATGAACAGCCTGATCTAGTGAGTGACATCCCTGCCCACGGCAGGGGTTTGGAATTAGATGATCATTGAGGTCCCTTCCAACCCAAGGCATTCCATGATTCCATGAAATTCCAGTGAAAACATCACATGTCGGGAAGAAGTCTGGCAAGACTGTAACTCGGGGCTGAGCTGTGTGGCTGAATGCTAAAGACTCCCAGAATTTAAACTGAGATTTAATATCAAGCAAAAGACTAAGTCAGCAGTGGTGACACAGCCTGGAGTCCCAGACCAAATAAGAAATCATGCTTGAAAGAGTACTAAAAGTACTTTGAATGTCTGAATTCCTTTTCTGGGGGAATGTACTTAGTCCCAAATTATTTCAGATGCTTTGATCCCTCTATTCTGACTTTTTCAGTGCCTTTTTCTAGACAAGAGGTGTCAGGCAAGGACCACCTCAAAAAATAGCCTGGTTTGACTCGAAGACGGGTCCCGGTGTTAAAGGAAGGAGAACCTCCCATTCCAGCTGAACAAAAGGAATTGCCAAACACTTGCCAATCCAGGAGCAGAATTGAGAAGATTAATTTTAAATGCTCCTCCAGCTACTTCTTAAAACTGGTTTGGCTTGAGCTTGAAGAGGCAGCTATTTAAGCACTTGAAAGAGACTAAAGGCTCAAGTCTAATCTCGACTACTCAAATGCAGATCACCAGGTATCTCAAAAAATCCATGACTGGACTCGCACATGCGTGCCCAGGAGTACATTTTCCAAGACACACAGAGATGCAAACCCACGGATTAGAGATTACAAATGAGCTGCCACTGTTGAACTGAAATTTATGTGTTATTTTTTTTTTTTTTATCGTGACCTTCCAAAAGCGTTTAATTGTTTGATTTCAGTGTTGTGGAAGATACTGAATTTCAAAATGTTTGGCAAATCCCACGCATGTTAATTCTTAAAAATAACTCTTTCATTTGTTATTGCAATGGATTGATTTTTCTTTGACTCTACAAACACATGTTGGAGCATAGGAATTTAAAGCACTTGTGAGATCTTTCAGGACTGTGCCGGAAAATTTAACCAGCATTCATTAAGAAAGGTGGGAAAGGTGGGTATCTGTGAGCTGAGGGCAGTTTCTCCACATCTCCAGTAGTCCTCATGTCCCCTCACCACTGATCCATGCAAAGTTAAAATATAATGTGAAACCTTGGTCTGGTTAATACCAGAGTCGAGTTTTGGATCATCTGGAGATAAAAAGGAGCTTTTCCACCTCAGGCTGATGAATGGACTTTGCTGTTTAGGAACTCTAAGCACATTTGTCTCCCTCAAGTCATCATCAGGGTCCATACAAAACTTCCAGAATGCCCAGGAAAATCCCATTTTGCCAGTTCTTGTGCTGTTCCGCTGTGCAAAGAGAAGTTCAGTCAGATGACCCACAAGTGGAATCCATCCTCGCCCCAGGTGCATCTAAAAATGCCGCAACTTCCCAGAGCCCTACGGAGCCTGGATCCCCTTTGGCCAGCACCAGCTTCCCTCTGGCAGGGCTGGGATGTGCCTTGCCGAGCACCGACAACAGAAACCTGCCTGGCTCGTGTCCCATCCCTCCACAAGGGCTGGGCAGGAGCGATGCTCGCCCATGACTGGTGCCACCTGTGCCCAGCCCCCCACAGCACGAGCTGGCACAGCCTCCCCTCCCACAGCCTCGGAATGGGCGGCCACGGGAAAAGTGGGAATCCTGAAAATCCAGCCGGAGCAAGCCTTGCTCTGGATAGGCTTGAAAAAGGGAGGGGTCAGGAATTTGTTACCCAGGCAAAACGGTGATTTTCAAGGAGAAGATTGCTAGGAATGAACCTGATTTCTCCAGCTTTGAGCACATTCCTTCTCCAGTGGGAATAGTAGCCATGGTTCAATACATCCCGGGTTATGCTGATTCAGATTCCTCAAGTGAGGTTGGGAAGGGAAAAAAAGACAATTTCAAACCGAATGCTGCTTTTGCTCGCCTGTTCCCTCCTCACACAAATAAAAGACAATGTTAGAAAGTCAGTTCTGTCACTACCTTGATAGAGAGGTGCTAAAATCTTCTATAGTCAGGTCATAGTGTGATCATCAGATAATTAAAACTATACAAATATTGCCTGCACACACAAATTTTATTTGTTTAGCACCTACCATGAAGTGGGTGCATTCCAAAAAGCCACAGAAGTCAAGATTTTCACCCTTCAAAGGTATAAAAGACATGACTGTCCTGACCAAGAAGCAGGAATGGGACAAATAAAAGGAGAAAGAAGATCAGATGTTGCAGCCCCAGGATCGTGGGCTTTTTCCCAGCACTATTTCTGAACTTGGGGTGGGGGTTGGTTGCCTGTTGCTTGTGCCTCACCGTTTGCTTGTCTTTAACCTGGTTTCCAAGTGAAATGAGGCTTAAACAATTCCACACTCCGTAGAACCATCTGTCAGTCTGTCAGTCCTCCCAGGAACCTTTTTAACCTGTTGGGTAATTTCCACCAAGTTTCACAGAAGAAATCAAACTGCTGGGATTTCTTCCTGCAGTGCCGGATTTTCTGCAGGACGAGTAAACCTCTTGGAGATATCCTAAATAACACAAGTGCCTTTTCACTCCCTCCACAGTCTGGCACCAGTTGGGCTGAGGATGGCAGGAATCCACAGTTTAAACGGGAAGGTAAATTCCTCTGTGCTTCCTATCCCTCAGCTCAGTGTCTCAGGCATGATGTCAAAACAAATTTGCAGAGAACCATCCTGGCTGAATAACTGATTGTTTTGCCAACTTATGCCATTGCTTTGTCCCTTTACATAATAAAGACATTTCTGGTAACATCCTGCCCGTGAGTCCAGGTAGGCAGAAGGTTTATCAGGAGTTTGGGAAGCGCACACCATTCCCTGTTCCGAGGGAAGGGTAACTCCCTGAATTCTTTCAGGACAGGAGATAATTCATTTGTTGGTCCTCTTCAAAACCTCAGATGATGCCAAGTTGAACACTTGGTGGAAGATTTCTGGATTCTTGAGTTGGTTTCTTGCTTGATGCAACCCAATATTTCCAAAAACCTTTTTGTTATCCAGAATTTTGGACTTATCAACATCATCCTTACCTGATAAGTACTTTGCAAAGTTGACCCATACAGAGAACTACTTGATTTCTGGGATGAATTTAGAAGAAGATCTTCCATTCTGCTATGATTTTGGAGTCTGGAGTTTTAAAGAAAAACTTGATTAATTTCCTTGTCCAGTTCCTTTTGCCTGTGATATTGTGACTACTGCAAGAATTTGCTTTTACTCCTGTGCATGATGTTTCCCACACCTCTGAATATTCCATTTACCGGACAGGAGTGACCAGAGATTTCCCAGGGATGCTTTGCCAAGGGTTTTCTTTCCATACCTAGAAAGATGTGGCATCCTGTTTAGCTAAAAGAGGGTGTGTCGAAAGCAGCTGCATGAAAAACTCGGGGGAATATGGTGACTGGGGACTGAAAATCCCAGTGAGCAGCTGGGGGCGAAAAGTTGAGGCAGTTTGGGAATGCAACCAAAAGGGAGGGATTCCTGAAATCCTCAGAGCAGCCACCCTTCCCAGTACCCCTGGCTTCTATTTTAACTCGGAACTCAAATTCCAGTCCTCCTCTCCACCACTCTCACCTCCTTTAAGAGCAGCATGAAAATTTGAGACAAACTCTTGCTGCAGGGAGAGGAAACTTCAGGTGAATGTTCAGTTCCTGCAGTCTTTTGGGGGGTTCTGAACAGCTTGGATTCCTCCTTCTCCATCTCCTTCTCTCTTCCTGTCTTTCCTCCTCATTTAGACCCAGAGAGCTGAGTGAGGACAAGCAGCACCACGAAACTGGAGGGTCCCCACACCTCCAGCACCAGCGAACGTGGCTGTGCCTCGGTGATTTATGGCAGCCTCAGAGCCACGTCGGTATCGTTAGGGGGGTTGTAACTATTTAAAACCCCCATTTTCATATAGCTTGTCCATAAAGATTCACTCCAGGATGGAGATATTCCCAGCAAAGCAATAGCTTACAGGAGTGGGGGGAAAAAAAAAACCTCACAATGTTTTCAGAGGTTTTGTCTCATTCTGACAGAGGTTTTTTGATTCGTCCATTTTGGCTCTTGTGTTTTGCCGTAAAGGTTGTGTTAAAAGGGATTTAGATAATTTAAAAACCATATCAGGTAAATATCAGAATGAAAGCTGAGTTTAAATATATATTTATTAATAATAAGATTGTTCCAAAATTTCAAGAGTTGAGAACCTTTTCTGATTATGCCTCTGTAAATCTGCATTTTGCCTTGTGTTTCAAATGAAGTGGCACAGCTCAAATTCCGAGTTGACTGAGATCTGTATAAAACCCTAAGTAAGTGCTTTTCCAAGGATATTTCCCCGCATTATGCTCCAGTTTGACCTGGGAATGGTCTTCAAAATCCAGAGCCCCACTCTAGTCTGATAGATAATGCCATAGGGCTACATTAGTCCTCAGGCTCTGAGAAAGATGTAGCATTCCATCTGTTTCCTGAATTATCCAAGAGCCAGATGAAATCCAGCCCTTTGTGGCCTCTCTTCTCTAGTGGGGATAATAGGCATGGTTCAATACATCCTGGTTTATGCTGATTCAGATTCCTTGAGTGAGGCTGGGAAGGGGAAAAAAAAAAAGACAACTTCAACCCAAATGCTGCTTTTTCTCACCTGTTCCCTCCTCCCCCAAGTAAATGACACTGGTAGAAAAATCAGTTCTGTCACTTTCTTGTTAGAGAGGTGCTAAAATCCTTCATAGACAGGTCGTAGTGTGATCATTAGATAACTAAAATTATACAAATATTGCCTGCATACCCAAATTTTGAGGTATTACCCACTCTCCCTTCTACTCCTAATACCACACCACTCACATCACCCATGTAATTGAAGTTATTGGAAAAAAAAGTGTGTAATTTTTATAAATAATTAAGAAGTTCTGAATGCCTTGTGAATAACACATTGAAAATATCATTTATCCACAGCAGAGTGTTTAGCATCTGTGTTAAAGGAGCCCCAAATTTGGATTCGAAAACTGATCCCTCCTCATCTCTCTGGATTCTGTCTCATGAGAAGAGAT
>VZTD01001484.1:80000-182500 GCA_013397725.1 Rhagologus leucostigma | reverse complement strand
GCAGCACTGGGGCCGGGGCATGGCCCGGAGCCAAACCCTTCCCAAAATAAAGGAGCAATCCCTGTGTTTCTCCCCAAAAGGCTCCACACTGCAAACGTGAGTGTAAAGCTTCTGTCCAAGCCCCTGCTTTTCACCTGGTTTATCTAAACCTGAGCTTTACCTGCGTGTTATCTGATCGACTAAGCCGAGCCTGGTGCTGCCACAGAACAAGCGAGTCAGACGCGCTCCAGCTGAAGGGAAAATAATTCAGAAGTTTAAGGATTATTCTTTATTCAGACTGTGATCCCTCAGCAAAAAATGTCTCAGGGATGTGTGTTTATCTTGGTCTGGGCCCACTTTAGCAGTTTTTACCCTTTGGCTTCACCTCAAGCAAAACAATATCAAGTGAGCCAAAAGTGATGATAAACACACACACTCACACACAGAGCTCTGAAGTTTCTCCTTCCCGAGCAGGGAAAAGGCTCCACCAGCATCGTGCTGGAGTTCCTCCCATTCCCAGCACTGCCAAGTGACAGCTTTATTGTTAAATAAAACAAATTAATTGCCCCAACTGTCTTAACTAGTTGCTAGAAATGAAATTCTTCACTTGTTTAGCTGCCAAAAATAATGACAGAAATATAAACATGTTACAAAACCGAGGGTTTCTCAGGAAAGCTAAATATAATGGGTCTAATTTTGCCCTGGGCAGATGCACTGGGGCACTTCCCAGTGACTTCTGAGGGAATTTCATGAGTGTTTTTAAAGGAGAGTGTATCCCCCACACTTGACATATCAAGTGCACATCCCTCTCTCGTTATTTTTACTCTTTCTTTTCTCCTGTGTACAAGTGCCTTTGTGCCTTTCTCTTTGCACAAAGACTGATCATGATAATTTTAAAATTTGCTTGTGTTCCTTACAAGGCTTGTGTCTCCCTGAAAGGATTTCCTGCAAGCCTTAGAAGGAGAAAAACCGTTTTAAGTGCGCTCAGTGGAGATGAATGTTTTGAAAAGCTTGGCTGATTTCTTGGCATTCAGGAAAACCAGATGCCCCTGCCCTCGCACAGGCGAACACCCACACGTTTGCTGGTGAACGGGCAGAATTTGGGAGCCTCTGGAGTTAGGGAAAAGGTACAGAGAACATCCCGATGAGGTAAAAGGAGAAGTAATTTAATTGTCTAACTCCTTCTGTGCTCGAGAATATCAGACAGATGGGGAGGATAAAACAAGGAGCTCAATAATTAATTTTCATGTTCCTCACTAGTGGGACCTCTTTAATCCCTGTTCCTGTGATTATAGAGAAAGGTTGGATTCTGAAGTTTCACTCATTAGCTACGTGTTGTATGAAAATACCTGTATTTTCAAAAGGAATAGTGACAAGAATGAAAAATTTCCGCTATTAGAAATATCTTGGTGTCAGGGACTTTTGTGAAAGAACAAAAACTCTCTGATTCCCTCAGATAAATAATGAAACAGATGGTTGTTGGGGGGTTAAAGGTCAAACCTTCCCTGTTGACTAAAACACAAGGTTGACTTAAAAGATTTCCTGAAGTTATTCAAGATGCAGCGCATCAGCCTGTGTCTCCTGCCTCCTAATGAAATGGTGTGAGCTTCCTTAAAAACACAGGGCCATTGCGGGGGCTCCTTGCAGGAATTCCGACACCCATTCCAGCTCCAAACCGAGCTCCTGCAAACTGCATCTCTAATAAAGGATATCGGTGAATAATTAGGTGAACTCGTCCAGAGATATCGGTTAGGAAGAGGCTAAATATTAACATTTAATCCGTTTCCTAAGCAAACCGCTCGTTTCTCACCTGAAACGGGAGTTGATAAAGTTGCCACGGAAATCTGGGAAGTTCTCAGAAAATTATCAATAACGCAATTTGGAAAAATGGGAGGAAAACAAACAAACGCTGTGTCGAGGGCTGAGCCTCTGCATTCATTAGCACGCTCCTGTTAAAGGAGACCAGGGCATTTTTAAACAGCCCAACTAAAGAGACAGATGCTGGAACTCGGATGATTCGACACAATATGAGCGCAAATTGTCCAATCACTCAAACCCACAAACACTTCAAGGTAATTTTGGTAAATCCCTATTGTGATCTAATTTCTTATTAAGGAGAATAAAGCCGGCTGCCATTGTAATTCATCAGCCCCTTGCACTGCAGAGAGATGGCTGGAGTTCATTTCACGCTTTTCACTGCAAAAAATAGACTCCAATTTCTGGAATTACCAGCAACAACCTTTGACTAAATATCTACATTATTTTTTCTTTATTTCGCTAAATAGAATTTTAAGCCAGAAAAAAAAAAATTGTAGCTGAAGTCTGAGGAGGCCATTGAGATCAGAGTTGATTTAAGGACCAAATCCATGAGTGTTATGGAAGAGCTTTCAAGGTTCAGAGCAGAGGACACGTTTGGCTTCTTGAAAGGGCGTCGCTGTGGTGCAGAGCAGTGAGGTGCCACATCAAATGTCTCCTGTCTGCATTACTGCTGCCTTCCTAAACACAATCAAACACTCCTTCCTCATCTAGAGCTAGGCCTGGATCCCACAACCCTCCCCAGCCCACCTCTGCAGGCTCTTGCACCTTGAGGAGTGCCTGGAGGGGCTGTTACCCACAGCAAGGGGAAGCTGTGGGCATTTGGTGTGCAGGATCTTGCAGGGTGGAAAAGAGACAGTGTGGGAAACTCTTTTTATCCTGCGGAAAATGTTATAATCCCCGTGGAAATTTTCTGTCATGATGAAAGGCAGCCTTCACAGAACTGAAGGAGAAATCGGCCTGGTTTCCTAGAAAAATCAGTCTGAGGGCCAAGAAGTGTTTTAGGGTCAAGGGCCTCCTCCAAGCTGGACAAAGCAGATCCTCATGTGCAGCTCCCCCATCTCCTCCTAGGACTCTCCTTACATCAAAGCTACTCTCTCCAGGCGTTACACAGCAGGATAAAGAGCTCCATCCCTGGAAGTGTTTGAGGCCAGGTTGGACAGGCCTTGGAAAAATCTGACCCTGAGGAAGGTGTCCCCGTCTGTGGAACTGGGTGATCTTTAAGATCCCTTCCAACCCAGGCCGTTCTGTGGTGAATCTGTGAACACCAGTGTGGACACCAGTGTGGACAACGCCTTGTGTGAGTGTATCCACGCACGTCCATGGGTGTGCAAGCACATTTCCCTCTGCTTGCACACCTTCCCTCCCCACGTCCCCATCCCGTGTCCCCGCCATCCTCTCGCCGCCGCCACCGACATTACAAACGGCCCCGCTCGCAGCAGCAGCCACGGGAATGCAATAAGTAAGACAAATAACAACCTCTTATGTGGTAATTTACAAATAAAAGTTCATTTTCCTTTCAAGGAGGAGCACAGCCGCGTGTGTGCGTGTGTGAGCAGAGAGGGAATTCTGCGTCTCCACTGCCACAGGGACGAGGGATGTGGAGCCACAAGTCGACCTGATTTTTTTTCCAAATACAAAATGACCTGTTACAGCATCCCAGGGAGAATATGAATTAGCCCAGGTCAATAGGAGGTCAAATAGACAGGGTGCTAAAATCCCTTTACTACTTTGTAGTATCTTATGCTAATTCAGTTCCCTTCTCTGTGATAAACAAAGCCAGTTGAAAGTAGATAGCATCACACAGTGATGGGTCCCAAAGCTACAATTTAATACAAATCTAGTAATTCCATTATACAACACATCCAGTTCATTTAGAGGCAACGAATACTTAAGAAGGTCCAGGATTGAAATGCCTCAGCTGATACTTTAAAAATATAAATAATCCAGTAAAATTTCATTTGTCACATAAATCTAATGGGTGTGTGCGATGGAAATGCTGTCTGTCCTTTAAAACATTTGTTAAATGCAATTCATAGGTCCTAAGTCCTTTTACACCAATATTGCAGGGGTTTAGGCACATAATCGGCAGATATATAATTAAAAAAAAAAAAAACCCTCACTGTTTTCTCTTTTCAAAAGGTGATATTATAAGAGTCTAATGAGAATTGCTGAATTAACAAAGCTGAACCTCTGCCGGTGTTTTACAGGTGATGCTTTTCACCTTGGAAGGATTGTGCAAGAGGACGCCGCCACCCCGCAGCCCCTCTGGGGCAGAGGAGAGGAGAGTCCTGCGAGCCAGGAGCAGCAGGACCCTCCTGGGAAGCGCCTCTCTCTCGAATTTTAATGGGGATGCAAAGTCCGAGCTTGAGGAGGAGCCTCCCGGGGCAGTGCTTTGCAGGTAATCGAGAGAGGCCAAGGTAAAACTGCTTTGCGAACTATCGGGATTGTTATGGAGGTGTTTAAAACCAGAGAGGAGAGGCACACCTCTCTAAAGAGACAGTTAGAAAGCAGTTCCTGGGAAATAAAGAGGTGTGAACAGCTGAAGACTCGATGCTGGTGGTCTATGTGTTTTCCAAGAGGGCACTTAGGGCAGGAAAATGAATGAAAAGTGAGGCGGTGGTTCAGCCTCAGGGCTCTAAAGTAGGTGTCTAAATGAGGGACACGAACTTCCCAAAGCCTGACAAGGATATTCCCGTGAAGGGAGACTGTGTCCTCTTCCATCTTCCCACATGCTTTATCAGGCCTGGATAGATCCAGGAGGATTTACCCTTGCTGTTTGTTGTTTCTATCAATTTTAGCAACTTCTATCCACGTCTGGGTATAAAACTTCATGTCTTCCCGAGTTCTGTTTTGGATTCCAGGTTTTAGACTGGATCTCCAGGCAGACAGACACCTTCCAGATAAGATCTGGGCACAGCTGGGAGAACAGCAACAGAGCTCCTCTCCCCGCTTATTTGTAGGTTTGGGTGATTCACCTGTGGCTTGTTACGAGCTGGGAGATAATTCAGAGGATCTCAGAGAGGCTGGATTTTGCTGGGCCATTCTCCTTGGAGATTCCAGCCCTTTTCTCTCCCCTTCAAGGAGAGGGACAGCAAGGTTTGGTCAGTGCTGCTGTGGCCAGCTCTGAGTTAGGGAGGAGCTTCGGCCCTGGGAGCAGGAAACCCTCTGGCTCTCCCTGGGAAAGGTAAATACAGGTGGGGACTGAACAGCAGCACCCTGGGAGGAGGAGGAGGGCAGTCCTGGGAAGCGTTTCGCAGCTTGGAAGGAAATTTGCTGCTGCTGAATGGAGTTTTTTGCCGTCTACTCGACAGCCTCTTTCCAGGTGAGTGCCAGTGACCTTTTCACACATCCTCGCTGAACTCATGTCCTGTTCTCCAGCCCTTTCTGTGCGAGATCTGAGGAGTCAATAGAGCAGTCGTGTCAGATGCCAGCTGGGTTTTTATTAATTACATCATCATTCGGGTAAGATGTGCTTTTGGAGGTGTAATAACCCTTTTTGTAGTGATCTCAAAGCTCTGCTGTGATTAGCAGTTTTTAGAAAGTCTTCCTAAAGACACATTAATGAAAATATTGTAAACTTTTGTTTTTCTTTCATGATGCAAGTGAAACAACCAATGCTCAGGTGAATGAAGCTGGATTTGTGTCACCTGGAGCTACAAAAGAATTGTTTAATCTGTCAGATACATATTTTTTTTTCAGGAGGAGTGCACTCTTTACAGCCAAAACTTAATGGTAGAAGCCTTGAGTTATGTTATAAATAGTGTTTCTGATTTTGGGTAAAATAATGTTTTTGCTTTAAGAAAAGCAATTTTTAAACTGGAGATTAAAGTTTTCTTTTAATAGACTTTCACTGTATTTTAATACTGTTCCATGTACATAATTCTTGCTTTTCTCTGTGGCCTTAAAGAAAATACAGTTCAGTCCTAAATACCTAAAAGTTTTAAAGACAAATTAAGAAAATTTTAGCATTGCATGTTCTCTACTCTCACAAATTCCTTCATCCAGTCAAAGAGAAGTTTATTTTATGATTTCTCTGCAGTTTTATGGGCTTTCCCCTCTGTGCAATATTACAAGTACTCAGAGTTCACCACTGCTCCTTATGTTTACCAGTTCTTGTTGCATCACCAAAAAAAATCCCGGGTGGTTCTGACTGGAAAGATGCTGAGGATAAAATGCTGCCCACATGAAACTGAACCATTCAAATCTGACTTAAAATCTTGCTTTCTTTCTCTAAGCTACCCTGTATTTGAGGGAGGTTTAGGCTGTGGTGCAGGAGCAACCAGGTTGTTACAACTGGGCCAAATATGAACAGTTCAACAACTGGTCTGGACTTTAATTCAATTATTATGTTGATCATAAACTTCGGAGTTTAGGCTTAGGAGTAATACCAGAGGGAAGAAATGATGCATTAAATAGCAGCTTCTCATTCTGGTGCCATTTTGGTGTGCATTCCAGCAAGGAAGTCCTGCAAGAACCTCCTGCTTCCTGAGTTGAGTTTAACTGAACTAAACAGAGACTAGCCAGGAGGATTTAAAAATTTTTTTGTGCGTTTTGAGCTTTTTTTTTTTCCAAATTATGATACATTTTAGATATTCTGCTCCTACAAACCCGGTGTTTATTTCTGCAGCTTCAACTGAGCTCAAGTTGGTGAGATTCAGTGAGTTCCTGCCCAGCTGAGGTCTGTGGGAAGAACAAGCCATTTCTTTCCCCAGATGATTAGGATCTTACATGGCTTCTCAGAGCATAAAGCCAGCTAAAACTTCAAGATCTTGTTCCACCAAGCTTTGCTTGCAGCCTTTCCCCAAACTGTGCATCCGAGGACTCGGCAGCTGTGTGGGAAAACAACAGGGAACACTCAGTGCTGTAAGGCTGCTCTCAAAGCTCGGCCTCTCCTTAGGCTTAACTCTTCCAGGAGCAGCAGACAGCACCTGTGAGCAGCTCAGCTGCAGCCTGATCTTTGCATTCAAGAAGAAATATCGATATTTCAGCACTTCTTCAATCTTTACATAAAATCTGTTTCGTTCCTAAATGTCTCTTTCCTCTTATTTCTTTCTCTCTCCTGACAATCCTACTCAGAAAAAGGTGAAAAAAAAAAATGAAGTGCATTTATTTAAGCTTCAGATGCTGTCCTGGTCTGGGAAAACAAGGTTTCCTGATTTCCAAGCTTTCTGCGTGAGACTTTAACGAGTCACATCTGGAGGTTCTTCCTGTCATGTTACATTATGAATCTTTATGGGCAATTAACTGGTTGGGTATGAAAACACCCACACTGGTAATGGGTCAGCGGGCACATCCAGTCTCAGAACTCAGCTCAAACTGTTAAGTCTGTCTCCAGAAGAAAAAAGCAGAGTATTTTCATTTCTCGAGGCAGTTGTAGAGCGTGGAGTAAACACAGAACTTTCTCTGATGCATAAATATTGGCTGGTGGAAATGGTCAGTGCTCCTCCCTCCTCATCTTGAACTTTAAACAAGTGGCAACAGCCAAATAACAACTTGTGTGTGGATTGCACTTGTGGCCATAAAATAATTGAGATGATCTAAGTTACTTGAACTGTTCTTGGTTTAGAGGTATTAGTGGATTATAAAAAGTACAGCCCACGTTTCCAGCTCTAGCAGGAGTTGTGCAGCCAAAAAATCTCTGACACTGAGAAGTAGGGCTGGGTCATTGCTCGAGGTTTTTGCTTCTTTCTGTTTGTGTTTTACCTCCCTGTCTTCCCCCTGGAGCTTTGCAGGTGAGTGTTTTTCCCTGGATATTTTCCAGGCTGACTTCTGAACCAAAACTCGGTGTTGAGCTGTGCCAGTACCTCCAGCACTCCTGGAAGGGGCCAGGGAAACCAAGCGTGGTGTTTTCTACCTTAGGCTCATTCCTGATCTGGGTTGGGAGCAGATTCTGCTGCAGGTTCCCAGTGCAGTGGCTGTTCACAGCGATGCTCTGCTGCATCAGCCCCAAATTTGTGCAACACAAATCCCAAAGAGCAGCGTCCTTGCCCTTGTCCATGTGGGAATTCCTTCCCCAAAGCCCTCTGTGGTGGTGGGAGTGGAGAAGAGGAAGAGCTTTCCAGGAACGCTGATGGTGCAGAGCAGGATTTGGAATGGCTACAGCACATCGATATGTTAATAAAATGTACTTAAATCAAATCCTAATGAATTTGAGGCCTGAATTTCAACAACAAAGTGAGGTTTAAGATGAAATACTGTGAGCCGGAGGGCCAGGCAGCCCCGTGTGCCTTGGCTCAGCTCCTCGCTGCACGTGGGAAGTGAAAGCAAACATTGTGAAACCAGCTCAGGTCTGAACTGTCTGCTCAAAAGAGTAACATCTCTAGTTTTTGCATGAATTTTTAATTTTAGATGACACCTTTGACTGGAAGTGACAGTGGAGCAGATAATTTGTGTAATTACAGCAACACTCATTGAGGAAGGAAGGGATCTCTCCAAAGCATGTAAAACATGAGGTGGATTTGATAGTGGCTGAACCCTGTAACCAGAGCTGCAGGAACCTTCTGGCCCGGGGAGGGTATAAACCTGGGAACATCTCAGCTCAGCGACTAAAACATCACCAGATCAACCTCTCTCTGTGCTTAGGTGAAGCAAAGTGATAGATGAAGGGAAGTTTTAATGAGTCTAAGAAGGTGTAGCCACCCCTCTAAGAGCAGAAATGCTAATGCAGCTCTGGCAGCAGGCGGGGCTCGCTGCAGAAGGGTGTTCAGCGTGTGAACGCCGTTCCATGCAAAGGACTGGAAGTTAACTTTGTCATGCATACGCGGAATCCCGAGCAGGAAAACTGCACTCTTTAAGCACAGGACACTCAGCCTTGCTCGCTGCCTTGCTTTCAAGCCACTCCTTTTCCAGAAATGCCTTTTTTAATCAGCCCCCAGCTTTTGGTCATGGCACAAACTGTCCAGAAGCTGATAAACGTCCTTGTTGTAGTGAGATGTTTTACACTTGACTGTAGAAAATGCTGTGTGTGACACGTGAACATCAGGGTTTCTCACAATGAACGCACAAATATGTAGAAAAAGAAGTAACCAGTAGGTATTTACAAGCCAGGACTGGAGGAATACCTTTCTGAATAGGAAATTCCCTGCAGTGGTTGGAGGGTGCTGCAAGGAACAAGTTCTCTCTAAATACCATGTATACGGAAAATAATCTTGGGGACAGCAATTTGTACATGCTTGAGAACTTGGTAATGATCCTAAAAGTCTGTTTTGGATAAATAGGAATTTTTTTGCAGCTGTTTAAAAATGTAAAAGCAAATGCAATTTTTTTTTTATGTTGCTTATATGAAGATCACAGCTAATTAGCCTTAGTTAAGTAAAGCACATCCTTTGAAAATTGGAGACAAGTTCCTTTGCCCTCAGAAGAATTGTCTGTTATTTACATTGTTAATATTAATATCCTGCAGCCTCTAAACTCGGAGTCGGTGTCATTGGAGACAGCCTGTAACAAACAACTCAGACCTCCAGTAAAATAACAACTTGAGGTATTTTCTCTTTTGTTTTGCCACAAGTTGAAATAACCAGTGATGAGTGGAACCTAAAGTTCACAAGGTAGAACCCAGATTCAAGGGTCACAGACTGGTTTGGGTTGGAAGGGACCTCAAAGGTCACCTTGTTCCAATTGGCTGGAAAATCTGCATGAAAAGGTGGCAGAAAGCTCCAGAAGGAGCAAGCGCTGAAAGTAGAGATTTATACTGAGAGTTCCTGCAAATCTGCTGGAGTTTCCTCCTGTTTTGGAGGAGTAAAGAGCTGCTGGAGTTTTACCGGGCATGAGTGAGGCGGCAGAGTGGGGTCTGTGGGTGCAGGGCTAATTTATTGTCCTGGAGAAGCGGGATGGACGCTGTGTCCTCTGCCACCTCCTGGTCCTCAGGCTCCTGCAGGGACCAAACCAAAGCCAAGTCTTTGCAGCAGCCTGGGGGTTCAGCTCCCAAAGCACGGCTGAGTGATAACGGTGTTGGTGCAGATCAGCTGGAAACCCATGGAAAATATTACTGGGGGTGCTGCAGAAGCGAGTGGAATTTATTAACCTAGAGATGAGCACTGAAGGAAGGGGGTTTGGGTGGTGAGTCAGCCAGCAGTCCTGGGGAAAGGCTGCAAAAACGCAGGAATTGGCATTAAAAGCTCCTTATTATTTGTGCTTTGCTTGCACTTGGAGATTTTGGTAAAAAACAAAGGCTTTGTAAACTTGAGAGTGGGTGTGAACACGGGAAGACACAGAAAGGGCCTCCAGGAGCTGAGTGTCTGCTGCTGGAGTCAAACCAAGGACAGGAGAGAGGCTTCTGGCTGCACATGGCAATGGCAGAACATGTCAAAATTGAGGATATTCACCAGTGCTGAGGCCTTCCAGATCCAGATGTGTCCAGATGGGACCCAGGGATGCCAGCAGCCTTAAAAAAAATTAACAGATAAACAAAAATCCCTTCATTGGCTGCTCCACTGAACTATCTGGACTGAAAATCAATATTGCCAGCAAAAAAATTAAATATTTACTGATAATGCGCGATTAAAAAATGGAGGCCTTATAGTCCTGATGAGTTATACACAATTTTAGTAGGTTCTAGTATGTTCTATACAGGTTTGATAGGTTTTATATTTAGGTTCTGGTTTCTGAACTCTGTAGGAGGTTTGGAAGTCCCTGTCCCCTTAATTACGGTTGGAACTGAGCACTCAGATCCCCAAACTCACTTTGAAACCCTCTGCCTAAACATACCTTTCTCCTCAGCGTTCACAAGGTTGAATAGAAGCAAAGTTTCTGGGATATGATAATTTTGTGCTGGAATAAATCTTGTATAAGTTAAAATCCCTGGAAGCTCCAAGGTAGTAGGAGTTATGTACTGGGGAATCTTTAACAAGATCACTGAAGAGATTACTGGTTCAATAAATGAAGATTTTTATCTGGGCTCCTTTGAGAGAAGGAAGACACCGAGGGAGTAGAGAGAAGAAAATACAACCCCAGTTTGGAGGGGAGGAGGAAAGAAAGGACTGGGAAAAACAGCCAGGGTGTAATAGACCAGTGCATCTGACCTTGGTGCTAGGCAGAGCTCTAGAAACATTAATAAAGGATGAGATCACAAAACATCTGGAGAAATAAACCAGTCAGCATGGTTTCATAAAGGGTAAATCCTGTCTGACAAATCAGGGGGATTTTTTTAGGGAGATGATGTGGAAAGCAGGCCTGGGTGGGAATGTTGGGCTTAATTCCGTCTTTTTTGGGCTCAGGGCACTCATCTGAAAGGATTGCTGGTGTACCTGGGCTGTGGGTTGGAGTAATGTTGGTGTAAGAGGGAGGGATGTGAGGTGTGAATGGAGGCAGGAGAAGTCTCCAGCTGATTTAAAAACGCTTCTTCACTGAAAGGGTTAAACACTGAAAGGGGCTGCCCAGGGAGGTTTGGAGTGCCCATCCCTGGAGGTGTCCGGGGAAGGCCTGGAGGTGGCACTCAGGGCTCTGGGCTGGGGACAAGGTGGGGGGATGTGGCACAACTTGGACCGATGGGCTGGGAGGGCTTTTCCGACCGTAACCTGTGATCCTGAGGGTTAAGCTCCAGCTCTACGCATCCTCTGGAAAAACCAGAGTGAAGGCGCTCTCCAGGGAAGTGAATGAAGCGGAGGTGATGGATTAAATCCGCAGAGAACTCCTGTGCCAGGCTGGGGAAGGGTGGAAGAAAACAGTCCATCGGCTCTGCTTGAGAGAAACTGTGCATTTTTACGTTCGTAGCTCTAAACTGTGGGAATATTCACCAAACAAAGGTTTGGCAGAACGCTGGGCGAGAAGCAGGTGCAGAACTAGTGCAAAGCAGAGGTTAAACCCACGAAAGTGTGAACTGTGGAAATATAAGAGTTTAATCTGGCAGATTGTACAATACTTACCCGGATCTCTGCAGCTGCCCTGCCCAAGGCAGGGACACTCTGGCATCGAACGCACATCCCGGGGGCTGGGAAGGGCAGGGGACAGCAGCAATGACAGAAGCACTTGTGAAGCTGCTGCGTGCAGAGAGCCTGGGAAACCTGGATCAGTTCTCACTTGGGGGAAAAACAAGCTGTTTAGAGGACGATCTGATTTGAGAGTTTCAAGATGCTGAGGAGGAATTTGAGAGGAGATGAACCAGAGATAAACTCTTTAAGTTCACTCAGATTCCCAGGATGTGTGTTGATAAAACAAATATAAAGAAAGAAAAGGAGCAGAAATAAGAACATGGATGTGTTTGACTCAAGCAGGGTGAAAAAGGAAGCAGCCTTCGTTGCCATTTAAGCTTGCTGGAAAACCGGGAATAATGGAGCTGGGGGGCAGAATCAGCTCTGTCCTCTGCTAGCATAACGCATCTCTTCACTAATTACGTAGTTAAAGGCCAAATAATTAATCTTAACTATCAAGACATGCAAGGAAAGGCGTGTGGTGGGTCAGAGGGCAGGTGGTACCTTCTGTGTGTAAATGAGCTGCCCAGGTCACACAAGGAATAGGCAGAGCTTTACCTAAGGGTGTTTTCTTGGCTTTTAAGCTGCATCCTCTGCTGAATCTGCATCATTCCCAGAGGCCATTTTAAAGTTTTTCTCCCTCTTTGTAAATAAAATCCCCCAAATTTATGGTATCAGGAGGAAAACAGAATAAAATAAGACGGGGGGAAAAAAAACCCAACCCAAACACACCCTTTATTGTAAAAATCCTGTTGTAAGCATTAAAGATTCCTGAATTCTCTAAGAGCGTGAAGTCACACTGCTGCAAGCACGACACGTGCCAGGGTCTGGGTTTGCCAGGCTCGTGTAAACACACAAAAATAAAAAGTACATCAGTCCTGAAATGCCAGTGAGCAAAGGGATGTGTCTGTGTGCTCTGACCTACAAGGAAGCACCCAGCAGAGATCTTACTAATTTTAGTGCTGGTCCAGAAATACTTTTGCTGTGTGCATGACCTGCAAAGTAGCCTAATTGTAAAGCTGTAGTAGTGTACTAATGCGTGGAGAGACGAGATGAGAAAAACGGAGGCAGTGCAGGGTTTTTTAGTGAGGGGAGCTTCACGCGCGTTCTCTTATCCAATGCGTACTGAACTTTATGCACAAAAATAGAAATACCACTGTTGCCTCATGCTCAGTGACACCGGTGATGTGATGTGAGCCAGAACAGACAAGCACCACAGCCTCCTCTCTGCCCTAAAAAATCACTTTTTCCATCAGACTGTAGGAGCACAGCTTAAAGCCCCTCCCATTTTTCTTAGTGCTATTCAAATCCACTTCCTAAAGGGCGCTTGTTTGGGGTGGTTTTTTTTTCCTCCTTATTGCAAACAGTTGGAAAATGAGCGTGGCTAAAATAAGACTCGGCTGGAACCTTAAAATAAATCTCTCACCCAATGAGAAACAAGAAAACGCTTTTTAAGACTTGAAATTCTAGTCATAGGTTTGCTCAATTTGTGTACTTCTGCTCTTGGTGGGTTTGATTAGGAGTGATGGCCCTACTGTTTTTATCTGACTGCAAGTAGGAGATATTAAAATCTTGGGCAAAACAGGGCTCTAACGCAGTGTGCTGACCCTATTTGCCCAGAGAGGTTGTGGATTCCCCACTCCTGGCAGTGTCCAAGGCCAGGCTGGACGGGGCTTGGAGCACCCTGGGATAATGGAAGGTGTCCCTGCCCATGGCAAGGGGTGGAACAAAATGGTTTTTAAGGTCCATTCCGAACCACACAAGGCTGGGATTCTCTATTTGTAAAGCCAAGATCCAAATGTCAGAGTCTCTGACTGCTTAAGTTCCTCTCTTTTCAGAACTGCCTGCTTTGACAGTTTCCTGTCACTTTTTCCCCCTTTTTGTTAATTTTGACAGTTCTCTAATTGAACTAAACAGAAACTATTATTTCAGCTACTTCAAGTTCCTAGCAGGAACAAAACAGGGAGTTGATAGAAGCTGGAATAACTCCAGTCTCTTCCCAGAGCATGAAGCTGTTGTGTCTATGAAACCATATTTCTTCTCTAACCTGCTTCTCATTTGTCTGCATCTTCCGCCGCTGCCTTCAGGAATGAGTCATTAATAGCTGCTACTCAGGAAAAAAGTGAGAACTCTTTCAGTCCATAATTCACCCTCACAATTCAAGCAGGGAGTCAGTTTTGAAGCTTTTTCTACTGCATCATTCCATAACCACCAAACCAGATGGAGCAGTCGGTTTGTAAAGATAATGCCAAATTCACCGCGAGGCTGCTCGGGTCTCCCCGTAAAGTCCTGTTCTGGTCAGGAGGGTTTTACCCCAGACCTCCACACCTGGGTCAGGTGCATGGAGCTGCTGTACAGGTATTTCCTTCCCAGTTAGGAGCTGTGCCAGTGCCTCATCCTGCTGCACAGGGTGCTGTGGCCTGCCTAACCAAGCCCCGTGTGCCTCTAACCCGCCGAACGCGCCGGAAATCAGTGCTCAGCTTAAACCTGACAGGCTCCTTTTTCACTACAGATAAAAGTCTGTTGATTTGCCAACCCTGGCTGTGAAACGCTCCCGCTGCCTGAACTATTTTCCGCACAACACTTGTTTTCTTTGTAAAAGCCTTTTTCTATTGATCTGAATTGACTGGTGCAGCAAAGCCTTGTGAGTTCGATGCAAATTGTTGCCGTGCACTTACTGGGAGCAGCAGAGCAATACAAAAGGGTGTTTTGGCGTAGATGTGCAGCGCTCTTATTTCGAGACATGTCTCCCTGTATTGATATTTGGCCTGAGCTTGCTTGCAGAGTATAAGCGAGCAGTCAATTAACACATTTTTAAATGTTTTGAGGACATGCTAAAGCTAAAATCCGAGGAGGGCGCGTGTTTGGGTGGAGGAATGCTGAATCTGCGTGTTTTCCTGGATTGACCTGGAATTGATCTCAATCTTTCAGCTGAGACAACATCAACTTCTAGAATTTTATCCTACCTGTGTGTCAGGGCTGGGGGAAGCACCAAAAGGCAAACAGACATTGCATCTTTGTTTTAAAACTTACCAAACTCACTGCTTTTGTGAAGTTTTTAGCCTGTTGTGCAGCTCAGTTACTTTACCAAAGAATCATAAATAGGTTTGGGGCAGGAAAAAAATCTCAATTCTTGAATGATTTATCCACAAATAGTTTTGGATGTAGGTCCTTGTTGGGGAAAAGGGGCCCCACTTTTAGTGTGTTCAACTGGAGGTGGGACGAAGTTTTATTTGCTTGAGGAATATGTATGGATACATATGGATATGTATGGATACAGAAAGGATTTGGCAGATCATCAGTGGTCATGTGGGTGCAACCTCAAAAAGGGAGGGTGCAAATCACAAGAGCAGGGCCTGTTGTAGGTAAACATGTGCCCTCCGGGTAGGTAAAGTATCCTCAAAAGGCAGTTGAAGTGTTGATGATGAATAAAGTAGAGAATAAGAAGGATTTGCTGGCAGAAAGGCAGATCCCTGCATCTTCTGTCCACAAAATCTGAAGGAGGGTGGAGATGGAGGGTCAGACTGTGGAAAATTTCCCTGCACAGCCCAAGCTCTGTCCCAGCAACTCCCAGCCAGCCTTCCATAGAATCATGGAATGGTTCGTGTTGGGAAGGACCTCAAAGCCCATCCAGCGCCACCCCTGCCATGGGCAGGGACACCTTCCCCTGTCCCAGGCTGCTCCAAGCCCCGTCCAGCCTGGCCTTGGGCACTGCCAGGGATCCAGGGGCAGCCACAGCTGCTCTGGGCACCCTGTGCCAGGGCCTGCCCACCCTCCCAGGGAACAGTTCCTTCCCAATATCCCATCCAGCCCTGCCCTCTGGCAGTGGGAAGCCATTCCCTGTGTCCTGTCCCTCCATCCCTTGTCTAAATTCTCTCCAGCTCTCTTGGAGCCCCTTTGGGTAGTGGTCCCCTTTCAGCCTTCCCTGAGCACAAGCTACAAATCCCAGTCCAGGGCTGTCGGCTAAACCATAAATTACCAGATTTATTCCTGAGTTAAATATCTCTGAGCATGGCCTGCACATTTTCTTGATAGGTCAATAAACTGCCTGTGGAGTCCAGCTCCAAGCTGCGTCTGTGCCGATGCCAAAAGTGGGAATAACTCACGAGAGCTGCGTTGTGCTTCCTCTGGCAGACAAAGCTGAGTCACGTTTGCTCCGTGTGTGAGGAGCAGGGACATGTTCCCTGTTCCCTGTGCTGTGCAGTGGAGGGACGTGCATCAGAAATGACCAAAAGACAAATGTGAGCCAAAACCGTGCTTAATCCAGCAAATATCTTTGCGCAAGCCCTTTGTACACGAACGGAAGAGCAGGCATGGCCAGAAGGACCATCATTCATGTGGAACACGTTTCCAACACTGTGATTTACCTCTGTGAGGGGAAACACGCCCCCAAAAAGCTTTTAGTGCCTGTACACAGAAATAACAACATTACTGGTGGTGCCAGCTAGGAAATTTGGGATGGCATCTGGTTTGATGATGGATGAGTGACCCTCAGGTGGCCCTGGCGGCAACAAAGAGCTTCTCATTAGAAACAGAAACAAGAGCTGCTCATCTTTTCCTTTGTTTTTTTTGAGTTTTTGCTTTGCTTTGTTTTGTTTCGTTCCTTCTAAAAATTGAAGCTTTGGGCACTTATCTAAGTCTTGTTGCTTACTTGGAGGTCAAATCCTCTCTGTCCATCTGTCCCGGGAAAATTTAACACCAATGGGTTTTCTGCTGGTTTTGTGTGCACATCAGGTGTTTCAGAACAATTAGCCTGCATAAAGAGACAGGAATCCTTCTCTGCTCCTTCCTCCTTTCCTTGATCCCGTGTGCCAAGCTTGAGGCACCACGCGGCTTTAAGGGGGATCCTGGGAGAGGCTCCCAGTGCCTGCTGGGGAACTGGAGAGTCCAGTGCCTGCGAGAGGTTCGAGGCCGGTGGGAAGTAAAGCCTTAATGGTGCTTTGCAAGCCCTCAAGAAGCAGAGCCAGGTTTCTTTCCCTGGTGATCCACAGCCCAAATCCGTCAAGGCTTCCGCGTCCAACTTTAAGCGCAGGAGTGGCCCCGGAGGACGAGGCGTGGGCTGCACTTAGAGAGGCGGTGTTGATTCAGGATTAAGGTGAATAGAGCTGGCTCCTCTGGGGATGTATAAGATGTATATATTAGACTTTTTGACGAACTTTTGACCTTAGCCATGTTGGTTTTGTGTTTTAAGTCACCGTGATGGCTCCCAAGACGTCGCGCCTCCTGAAGCTCGCGGTCGGTCGCTGGTGTGGTTAAAGAGTGGAGGATTTGAGAGGGGCCAGAATGGTTCAAGGAAATAAATCCCACTCAACTGAGTGTGACCTGAGCCCCTTGGTCCTCCAGGGCCTTTGGAGCATCCCCGTTTATAATCTTGTGCAGAAATATGAAAAATATTGGTGACTTGGTTGCTTCTTTATGAAGGTGAATGGGGAATTTGGGGTCGGCTCTAAACTTGAGCTTTTCTCAACAGCAGTATCACAGGCCTGGCACGCAGAAAATAGCTCTTCAGATGGAAAGTTATTCCTGAAATCCTGGCAAGTTCAGAGTTTCAGAAGCAAATTATCCCACTGAATTATTGTGGCTGAAAAGCGAGAGCAGAGGAGCACAAAGTGAATATGTTGAGTTGTAAATTCTTCTTCTGTAGCAACTTTTGCATGTTTTCAGAACTGCATAGGGCTGAGGAGCAGAAAGGAAACAAAGCAGTTTACAAACTCCAAAACCATTCAGAGAGAGAGAAATTGTGGTTTTTTTTATTTAACCATATCATGCTAAAATTGCTTTTTTTAAAGTAAAAAGTAGTGAGTAGAGGTGGGAGTGTGATGTGCCTGTGCTGTCCCTGTTCCCAGCACCCTGTCCATGTGCAGGACCAGAGCAGGGACATCACCACAAGAACACAGCCTAATGAGAGCTGAGTGACAGTGGCACTGCCACCGAAGGACATGTGACATGCACATGAATATCCAATGAATTCATTATAATCACCGCTATTTCCATGAATACCAAATGAACTTATAATAACTGAACTCATGAAGAGCTACAGTTTCGTGACTGAAAAAAAAAAAGCCTAAAAAAAAAACCCACAAAAAGGGCAAACAACCAAAATGTTGTAAAAAATTAACCTAATTCCATTTCGGAGAAGGGATATTTAGAGAAGATGGTTGAAAAAGTGAAGTATTTGGAATCATACAATTGTTAGTGCTGGAAAAGACCCTTAAGACCATCAAGTCCAACCATTCCCCAGCACTGCCAAGGCCACCACTAACCCATGTCCCCAAGTGCCACCTCCACAAGGCCTTTAAATCTCTCCAGGGATGGGGACTACAGCATTTCCACTGGTAGATGATGGTTTCTGTCCATTTATTTTATTGTTTTTCATATAAATCTCTCATTTTTGAATGCTAGCTACCAGCTAATGGGGATGTAGAATTTTTAAATTTCTTACTGGAAAATCTTGCTTTAAAGCAGGTTTTATGGACATAAATACCTTTGCTGTAGAAGGACAACTCTGATAACAGTCTAGGAGGCTATCAACTGATAAGGGTTCAAATGTAGCACCTTTTAGGTGGTTCTTAATTTCCTGAAGCAGAGAAATTCTGGGTTTGAGTCAAACACCTTCTTCCACCGAAGCTTCAAAAAGCTGAAACTGTGAGATGTGTTTATTTGTGATAAATATGCGCCATAAAAAACAAACATAAATCTGTAAGGAATAGTCTGCTGGGGCCAGATTCCTACTTCTCTGCCCAGACACTGAAATTTGGGAGGTTCTACGCCCGCCCTGCCCAGTGGGAAGCTCA
This sequence comes from Rhagologus leucostigma, assembly GCA_013397725.1. Taxonomy (NCBI): domain Eukaryota; kingdom Metazoa; phylum Chordata; class Aves; order Passeriformes; genus Rhagologus; species Rhagologus leucostigma. The sequence goes on along the minus strand of VZTD01001484.1, from coordinate 164,001 downwards.
TCCCTCTCCTCCTGTCTGGTTCCCAGCCTGGTCTGTGCTGGTTTTCACTGAATGAGGATGGTTGGGACTTTGCCACTGGTGTTGGAACACAAGAGTTTATCTGTGTGATGGTGTGAGGTGGGATCAGGCAGGGTAAATGGACTTTGACTTAGTGCCCTTTGACAGGGAAGAGAAAAGCAAACCTCCATCGTTCCCCACATTGTGGGAGCAGCTACTGAAATTCCAATTAAAAGCTGTAATGGGAGCTTGGGGTAGATCTGTACCATAAGACACTTCTAGGTCAGGCAGGAGGGTTGCAATAATAATAATCCCAAATACATTTCCTTATTTAACTTTGTTTTTTATTGTGTTCAGCCCGCAGCTGATTTTTTTTTTTTACCTTGTAACATAGTCCCTAATTGAGACACATGAAGCTCATAAGAGGCTTTAGACAAGATTCAGCTAGCCACAAAAGTCATTATCTCATTTTCATTTATTAACATGATATTTCCAATGGATTAACGAGGGTTTCCCTTTTGTTGCCTCTGCTGTGGCACTAGCCCTAAAGGGGCTGTTGCGTTTCTCCATCTCAAGTGACTTCTTACTCACATTAGATTACAGTAATGTACGTGTTCCAGGAATGACATTTATTCTACTTCTTGCATTAAAATTCCCTATTTGAAGTAGCTATAATTGCTGGAAATAGGATAAAGTGAACTTGAGTGTTGGTTTTAGCAATGAGCTGGGTATCAAAATAGCTGCTGCAAGGACTGGGCATGCAAAAATACTCTCCTTAAATTCAGGTGTCTAATCCTGTAGAATTTCTGAAACCTGCATGTTATGATGAACTGGTAATTCCAATTTCTGAGGAAGCCAGGGGTCGTGTTAAGAAACCGCTCCCTGTATTTTCCACAGCACTCACAGTTATTTTTCAAGCATCAGTGGTCCTGCCATTCCACGAGGCTGCAAAGAGCAAAGTAACAGCGGGTATTTTGGATAACCGGGAAAAGCGCCGATGGGACACCCCGCCAGGCCACTGCAGCAGGATCTGGTGGTGAAGCCCAGCACGGGGAGCTGTGTTATTTTCCAGTCGTGTTTTCCAGCTCTGCTCGCTGCTCCCCAGCTCCTCCTGCTCTCCCAGAAGGCTGCCTGAGCAGCATTACAGCGAGGACCTGCAGAGAGCCTGTCTGCTCCAGGCACTGTCTGATCTTGTCTGACATAATTTAAACCTATGCTTCCTGCCTTAGTTTTACATTTTCCAGGGCCTGAAAGGTTCAGTGGGAAACAAAACTCACCTAAGAAAAATATAGAAGAGGGGATTTAAATCAGTGCAGCCTACTGTTGCTTTATCTTACCTGATACAAAGATGCTGCTGGGTGTCTGCCATTAGGTTTGATCTAAAATCGAGACCTTAATTTTTTGTGGGTGTCAGAGTTCTTCTGTCCAGTCCCTCCAGAGGTCTCAGCCCTAAAGCAGGAGAGTTCAAACCTGGCATTTAGGAGAAAAAAATGTGTCTGCTCCAGCCAAGCCTCCCCAGTGCAGCTGGATTTAGTGCTGCTCCTCACCTGTGCTGTGTCCAGCCCCGCTGTTCCCTGCCCGGAGCTGCACAAAGAAAGGAGTTAGCACAGAGTGATGGAGTGTTCCTTCTGGATCAGCATCTCATAAGCCTGAAGATACGAAAATCTGGAAAATCAACTGTGGAGCTTGGAAGAAGATTTCTTCCTGCCTTGTCTACTGGGGAAAGAAAGTATCAGGGATATTTAATCCAGGAAGCTCCATCATATGTCAGGTTTAAGACTGGAACAGAGCTTTATGAAAACTCTTATGAACACAATCACTAACAGGTTTCAACACGAATTTGTAAACTGAATCAGCTTTGTTGATTGTATTTTTTATTTCTTCTGCACTCTCTATTCTAGAGGGTGCTTTTGGCTTTATTTGTTAAATTACACATCAAGGCTGATGTCTTGGGAAGGGGGCTGGCAGCAGCCTCAGCACTCTCAGTGCCGGCAGTGAGTGGAGAGGCTCCTGAGTGGGATCCCCTCCCTTTTTTGGGTGTCACAACTGGAGTCACTCAAAAGAAAGCTTCAGATGGGTCTTTAAAGGATGAGTTTAAACTTTTTCGGAGTGAGGGCAGGAAAAATGCCTTTTAAAAAAGGGGCCTCCGTATAAAAATGCTGTTGTCATTCTCCATGGTTTTTCTAATCTCCTTAATATAATACTTAAACTCATATAAGGAAAATGACCTTAACCTGGCAGGTGGAGGGACATGTTAAGAAACACAAAAACCCCTCAAATGACCCCAGTACTCTCTGCCTGGGATTCAAGCGTTGTCACCAAGTTTTTGGCTCTGTCTCTGTCAGCCCCTTCCTGTAGTTTGTGTTTCACAGCAGGGTTCAGGGAGGTGCTCTGTGCTCACCAGAGCCTGAACAGAAAGGGTGTTCAGAGCGTGTTCTTCCTTAATTTAAAATAAAAATAAATAAATATATACTATGCGCAGTTGGAATAAAACCTGTGTTTTGGGTAGATTCCAATAATGTGTTTTTCATTGCATGAGATGCGACGCCTGTCAACACTTCCTAGTCAGATTCGCCTCTTTTTTGTGTTTTTTATACAATTCCCCCCTTATTTTCTGTAGCAGAGAGGAGTGTCCTACGTATCATGCTTCCATCTCCATACTGTAATTATTAATATAGGGTAGGGAGAGGTCACCTATGTTTTTTGGCAACAGTTATGTTCCCATGTATAAATCATGATAAAGTGCTATTACTCTGTAGGGTATGCTGATGTTTTCAATTTACCCTGTGTAAAACAGAATTTCTTTCTTTCTCTCTTTCCCCCTTAAAGAAAAAAAAAGGCAAAAAAAAAAGAGCCTTTTGTTCCTATCATATAGATAAACTCATAGATTTTGCAACCAATAAAAATAATATTAATACATAGGAGGCATTGTTACGAAGTAGGTCCTAACTATGCAGCCTAATGTTTCAGTAAGTCTGTGGTGCACATCCTTTTATAGCCAATTAAGAGCATGTTTTATTTCCCTCATTAAAAGTGCAGCCCACAGTCACCATGTTGAATCAAATAAGTACGAGTTTGCACATCCTGTGCGCAACCTTTCCTCGAGGCACAGTAGCATTTGTCATCTTTATAATAAAGCTTTCCAATTTTTCTGATTAATATTTAAAAGAAATAACATGACCCGAGGAATATATATATAACATCCTTGTGCCAAGGCTTTCCGTGCTCTCTGGTTTAAGGCTAAGGTGCCATTAGATCACTTGGTATTCTGCATCATTCCAAGACCTATTTTCCAGTGTTTATGTGCAGCAGCAGCTTCTTTGTGCTCTTTTCTTCCTCCCAGATGAGAGAGAGAGATCTCACCAGTGCTTGTTGTGTTTCAGTGGTCGCCAGGATGCTCCCGGTCTTCAGTCTCATCCTTCCATGTGGAGATTAGGGAATGTTCCTCTAGGGGTTGTCCTCTGAGCAATTACTGGGTCGTTATGGGTCCATGAGCAAGTGGTTTCTGGATCAAAGTCCTTGCAGCTTCCTGGCAGAGCAGATGTGGGCTGGAGTGCTGGGGAAAGGTGAGGTCCTGCCCCTTCATTCAGCTACCAAAACCTGGCCAGTGGTTGGGGGTCACTGGGTCTCTGTCTCTTCTGGTTCAGGTGACAATTTGCTCATGTCACCACTGTGAGTGTAGAGATGACCTGGAAAAGCGTGGCTTCATCTTGTAAAGGCACACCTGCCCCTCCGTCCGTGTCTCCTGAGGGCCTCGGGCTGGTTCAGCTTTGCTGAATTCAAAGATCCTCATGGCTGGGGAAGTAGGTATCTGTGTTAGGACTGGGGATGTCTGCAGGTTGTAGAAAGATAGACCCTTTACCTACATTTTTGCTATAATTTTTATTTTTGAGATCGCTGTGGTTGTCAGCGCAAAGCATTAACGTATTAAACAAGGGTAAAGAATTTGTAGCCTGAGATTTGACAGCAGACGTGCTGGAAGCTCTTGTGCAGTCACTGAAACATGTTAATTCCTTGGTCTTCCCCCCTCTCCACGTTGTCTCTTCTTTATTTTCTTTCATTTCTCCTTCCCTATAATAATTGGAGGCCAACAGAGGAAAACAAGGAGGGCTGAGATCAGTTTTGGTATTTTTTACTGGCACCCATCACTAAAGCCCCTCAGGTTCTTCAAACCATTACAAGCCATCACAGCTAGAATAACAAAATATAAGCCTTTAAACTTAAAGGCTCAATTATTCAGGGCTCTCTGTAAATTATAGACAAAGCTAACAAATTTCATACATTAGTCATGGTAAAAAATATTAAATTCCATGGTTTGTCACAGATTAATAGGAAAAAAAGATTAAAACAGCAAGTTGTGTAAGTAATTTAAACAAATGCTTGTCAGAGATTCTGCATGTTTGGTAAAGAATTAAATAAGTGAATATCAGCAGCTGAACTTCTTGTGGATGAGCCAAAGCCTTTTGGAAAAGCTGAGGCTCTTTTTGAATACGGAACCAATGTTTTCCTCAATCCTGTAACACATTCAAACCAGCTGTCATGCAAAGAAAGAATTTACCATGCAGTGTTGCTTGTGCTTGTCTTAATCCATCCCCACCAGTCAGGCACTCGCCGCAGAGGGGAAAAAAGCGGAAAACCTCCTGTGGACCAAAACTTGGAAGATGCAGAGAATTCCAAGATTAATACTGAGGGCTGGAGCGGTTGTTGGAGGGGCCGATAACGCCGCGCACCACGGGGCAAGAGTTCCGCTAAGTAGCTCCAAGAAATAATTGCAAAAAGTTCTTTATGGAGTTTTGGCACTCGGGCAAACTGGCACCAGAGCCAAAGGGATCCCACGCCTGCTCGGGAATGGGGTGGGAGGGACCCACATCCCGGGATCTGTGAGCGAGGGGCTGTGCAACCCCTGCCCAGGACACGGAGCTGTCCCTGATGATCCAACTTCTGCCGAAGGAGCATTCCCCAATTCCCCTGTGGAGGAGGAGAACAGGAATGTGCACAGCATGCTGAGGGGTGGGTTTTGCAAGAATGAGCCGTGTGTGCCCTCAAACTGTGACAATCTCTAAAAGTTGTCTTTTTGTCCCCCTATATTCTTTTCTTATTTATTTCTGTTTTTTTCTTTTCTGTCAGCTGGGGAGATGAGGTAAATCTTCCTTCCTCCTGATCTCCTGGAGCTAACAGTGGGATATCGAGAGCAGAACCTTACCTACCTATTATTTCAGCTCAGTTCAACATACATCCGATTTTTTTTTTTTTCCCACTCTTCACTTCTTAAACCATTGTTTTGTGCGGGAGAAGCATGTGAGAAATCAAAGCTGTGGTGGACAGCAAAGGAACCAAGTACTCATGTTCTGGATTTCCCTTTTCTTTCACTTTCTGTTAGGGTTCTTCCAATATACAGCTCTCTGGAGTGTGATGCCACAAGTAGGCAACTATTGCAATTTCCTGGGTTTAAATCTGCCATTTTGGCTCCTCCTCCAACGCCCATGGCACAAAGTGCTGCTCTGGGTGGCCAGACCTGGCTTTTGCCCAGGGGTACAGTTCAGGCCAAACTGGATTTGCTGCAGACATCTTTGCCCATTTTCTTAAGCTGGCGCTGAGGAATGGGCTCTGTCTTTTCCCGGCAGCACAGCGGCTCTGGGAATGCTCGCTTTGGAATGAATTCAGGCAGAGCCATGTCAGGGATAGTTTGCTCCATCAACACTGGCTTTAGTGTTTTCAGTAAATCTCCATTTCACTCAACACTGTTTTCATAAAATTCATAGCGAGTGAGCAGCAACCCGAGGGTGGAGAAACACCCAGCCTTTATGGTTTACCTCTCTTAATGTAAGGATTCATAGTTTTCCTCATAACTTTCAGGGAACCTTATCTCGTGTATGTGTTTGTTCAGCATAAAATCTGCTGCTGGGCAGGTTGTCCTCTCCCATATCCGAGTGTTTGCCGGGATGAAGGCGCTCCAGGGGCCGCCTCCACCAGCAAAATTAATTGAACCTGAATTTGGGATCTGCTTTTCCCACAGTATCTCCATCCCGGCTGGAGTCTGGAAACCCCAGTCATCCCCCACGGGAACTGCCTTGCAGGAAAATTCCCAGCACAGCTCCTCAGTGAAGGAGGTTGAGTGTCTTCTGACATATCTTGGATAAGCATCTGCATGTGATATTCTTCCAAAAACTGGAAATATTAGGCTTGCTCCACACTGACTCATTCCAGCAGTTCGTGTACCAGTACTGCTGATTAACTTTGGTTGACTCGAGAGCTTGTCTCTGACCTCGATTTAGAGTCAGACTTAGATCTGTAAGCAGAAGATCCCACACTTGACATCACCAAATTGTTTCACAAACCCAAATGCTGTTAATTTTGCTGGCGATTTCCCAGACCTGTGCAAACTGCGGGATATTCTTCTGCCTGCTCTTCAGCCCCATTTGAGGGCTGGTACAGGGACAAGTCCTCTTGCTACCCTTTAAACTTTTGGTGTCGCAGGAAGGTCTGGGACCAGCAGGAATGGGGATTTTATATCAAACCTAACTGCTTTTCACTGTTCTCACAGGATGCCAGAGCAGGTTTGAGTCTTGCTTTCCCTCTCCTTCCCGGAGGCATCCCTATGCTTTCCTCTTCCTGTTCCCTGCATTCTGGGTCATTCCTGGGTTCATTCATTCCATAAGTTTCATTCCTATTTAACACGCACTTTGGGAAGGGAAGAAAAATGTGCACTGAGACATAAACTGCTGTCCTTCATCTGAACATCCCTGTCTGGCTCTGCTGCACCCACCTCCTCCAGCTCCTCCCTGCCCCCAGCTTTTCCAAACCTGCTGGGTGGCTTCAAACAGTCTCCTTGTATCCATCCCATGTTTAAAGACTTCTCTGAAAATAGGTGAACTCCTCTAGCAAGTAACCTGCTGGAGGAGCCTGTCAAGGGCTGGCTGTACACACTTCAGTCTCCGCAAGAATCAAAGTAAAACGAGGAGAGTCTCACAGAAAAGGGTTACAGAGAGTTTCACGTATTTTGCAGCCTTTTCATGGCTTAAATTACACTTCCCCTTGTTCTAGTTTTAAAAGGCAGAACAGAAAAGTTAATTTTAACACTGAAAAATGAAGGCTCTTCAATTATTTATAACATTAAAATGTACAAATGTTTGATCAATGAACTTGAAAAAAACATGCAACTACAAAACCCATTTCACAGTGTTCTAAAGTTCATGTGGCAGAGATAGAGAAGTGAAATGATTATTAACAGACGAAGAGCAGCATTTTAATAACATTCGAGCTGTAATAATGAGGCTGACAAAAGCAAGGGAATTCAAAGCCAACACTGATCTGACGCTCCCTCCTTAACACATAGACTGTGCCTAATTTTGTGGAATGTGAGGTATTGTAAGAAAATTGCTCTTGTGCCGGAGACCCCCTCGGTGTGGTGCCCAGTGGGGTGGCAGCAGGATGAGGTACCTTTTGTTTTTAGGACTTTGTTATTTTATACTGGAGTGTTTTGAGTAAATACACAGCTGTGTCTTCATCTTTTTTTTTTTTTTCTTCAAGCTTTACCATTACCATTAATAGTAGTGGAAACATCTCTTTTTTTCTCTCTTAAAAACATGGAAATAGGACATTTCCCATGAAGCAGCAAGAGGTGAGCCCAGCATGGCAGGAAAGTGTCTGTAAAGGGATTATGGATCACTCCAACACCAAAAACATTGGCCAAATATTGGGACAAGCCTTGTGACACCCAAATCATGGAATCATGGAATGATTGGGGTTGGAAGGGACCTTAAAGCTCACCTTCCAGTATCCCAGGTCACTCCAAGCCCTCTTCAACCTGTCCTTGGACCCTTCCAGGCATGGAGCAGCCACAGCTTCTCTGGGCAACCTGTGCCGGGGGCTCTCCACCCTCACAGGGAAGGATTTCTTCCCATTATTTAACCTATATTCCCCGCCTTTCAGTTTGAACCCAAATCATTGCTCTTTTCCTGCAAATCATGGTGCAGGAATAAAGAGAGGTTATGATGAGCATGAGGCTTGTCCACAGCTGTCCACACCCCCTTCCAGTTTGGGAATGAATTGTCTGGAAGCTACTCCAACTTCCTTGGCTCCCGGTGCCTTCACCCCAGGGTCTGCTGTCTAAGGGCCTGACAGCTGGGAAGGGCTGGTGGTGTCCTTCCCTCGCACTAACAGGATATTTTTGTTGGATAGGTACACAGGTTTTCCTACAAAAAGAAGTTTATTTTCCAAATACCATCCCTTCCCAGGAAAACAAACACGATGTGATCAGCCAACTGCCCTATTGCAATAAATCCCGTTTGTTCAGTGCTTTTCTGAGATAAATGGTTATTCTTTGGGAAGTTAGGCTGCCTCTTACGCAACAGCAAACTGAAAACTCCGTTTTTACTGCATCATAGCAAAACTGTGATGTTTATAAGCAAATTTCCGAATGGGAAGGGGCACGTGGATGCTAGATGTGGAGTGGAATGCAAGAAAAAGGGTTTATGACACTGAGACCTGTATTTATGTCCTTGTAAAGGTAAGAAAATGATATTTAGAAGGTGGCAAGCCTTGTCTCTGGTTCGTTAGAGGGAAGGAAGGGCTTCCCTGGCTCTGCCAGTGCAGTAAGGGACACTCCCACCTCTTCCCTTCCACGGCCCAACTTAGGAAGGAGAGTTCTGGGATGGGAGAGATGAGACCATGGGAGAGGTCAGACGGAGCTTCTCTGCTTTTGGGGTGTTTCCCTCACCTTAACAAAGGTGACCGAGGAGAGGGTGTCCAAGCTGACCCCCTTGGCGACCATGCAGCCAAGCCAAGGTGCAGCCAAGGGAGCCCGGGCTGTCCCCGTGGGGTGGGCACTGTCCCCGCCCACCCAGCGACCGCCCAGGGACCAGCTGCCCTTCCCTGAGCCGCTTCCTGAAAAACAAGAGCCCAACCTTCATGTCTTGGTCCTGCAGCTTCTAATTATGCCCTGCACAAGGCCTTAGATGTGAAGTCTGCTGCAGAAGCAGGACGGTGACGACGATGAAAGGGAGCAACATCAAAAGTGTCAGGAAGAGGGGAAGGCAACGCCATATCAGTGGTGAAGCCACATGCATATTCCAATTTGCTATGTGACTGTGGTGCTAATTTGGAGGGGGAAAAAAAACCCGATCACACGCGGAATGGCATCCATGCAGTGCCTCAGGAATATGCAACCGGAGAGTTTCCTAACAAGGGAGTCGCGTGCTTATTGAATCTGCTCTTAACACGCAAATAAAGTATAATTAGGGCTCATTAGGAGTGGAGGGAGGGCTGCAGTCACCCTGGCAGGATTCGCAGGGAGGAAGTAAGGCCACAGCACTTACACTGGGTTGGGAATGAGGAAGGAAAGGTAAGCGCTGTCCTCACGCATCCCAGTCCAAGAGGGTGGATTGTGTTTTTTGCTCTGGTGTTGCAACGTTTTGAAAACACAGAAATGATCTGAAGGAGGAGGCCAAAAAAAAAAAAAACCCAGAAAGTTACAAAAATTCTATTAATAAAATTTAGGAGATTAATAAGTCTTAGTATTACATATAAAAATTGGCATTAAATATTTAGAAATTCTATTAATAAAATACTAGATTAATAAAGCCTAATATTAAATATAAAAAATTAATTGGGTGCAGCTCGTCAACTCTGCGGTGTGAAAACCGTGGTGAGAGTCCTGCCAGTCCTTTCTTGTGACTGTGGCCATAGGATGGAGGCGCAAGAACAGGAAATTCAGAGCTGGGATGACTGACCAGGCACAGTCTGCTTGGGAATGAGCAGGAACACGGCCTGATCCATGTGGGATCCTGGGAAGATCTGACCTTTGCTCTCTGGAAAACAGCTAAAATAGTCTACGATGCGGTGCAGGTTGGGAACATAATGGGAATAAGGGTATTTCCTAATTTGGAAGTTTGGGGATCTGTGGGAGTTTGTGTATCCTGGTATTTTTGAGCTAAGCTGGCACATCCAGTGTCAATAGGAATTGATTTTGCCTTTGGATAGCAAAGGTGTGGTTGGACTTTCCATACCGGGGGAGATGGACCAACAGCAGGATTTGGGTCTGGCCTCTTGCAGTACGGGAGAATGTGGGATGCTGCAGGGTCTGGCATGCTTAGGCTTAGACTGGAGTAAAAGATGGGATTTAGGTGTGAAAACATTTCAAATGGCAAAAATTAAATTTTGCAGAAGTTATGTGGAAGAGGAGGTGTTATCTAAAATTATCCAAATCTTTCCAAGCATAGTTTCTTACTTAAATTTCTTATCCATACGGCTTTTTTTGGATCAGTGTTCCCAATATCTTTTTCCAGTACAATGTAATCTCTCATCACTGATGATGCTTTCAGAGATTTTTTTGCCCAGACTTAGAAAAATCAGTGCTTTTTACCTCTGCTTAGACAGTGTTTACAGCAAATGGTAAAACCGTTGTTTAAATTAGGATAAAATATTAAAATTAATATTCATTGACTTTTATGTTTCATTATCATTAGAAATTAAGTTTATTCCTGGGTAAACAGTTTATAGCAAGTTATAAATATTTTCTGTTGACCTATTAACTGGTTTAATATATTATGAAGTTATTGACAGCTGCAGTAAAATTTATAAACAGCTATTAAACCTTTTAACATACTCGATGTGTCTAAGTCTCTATAACACGGAGAAATTATTTTTTAAAGATAATCTTCTCCTGATATTAAATTCCTCCAAGATTTTAATATATTGTCAAAGTTTATGGGTCATAAAATAAACCTAGAGCTTACAAAAAAATTTACACAAGGATATTATTTAAGAAAAAGGACATGGAAGTTTTAGAGCAGTAAGAATGATGATATAAGCCACTGAAACATATAAAAGTACATACCAAATACTATGTTAAAATAACATTAAATGTCTTGTATAAATCCACAAGTCAAGGTTTCAGGGTTTTTACAGTGCCTGACTCTCTTATTATTGTGTCTAGATAATGACACCCTCACGGTGCAGCACTTAGAAAAGCTCATTTTTGATAGATGTAAAAGCATGAAATAACGGTAGACCAAGAAATCCTAATTTGGAATTCCCTGATAATGTAAGGTTAGGGCCCATACTTCGTGGGCCTGATTCCACAATGTATTACTCCATCCTGAGCCCGATGTAAATCATTGAAAATCAATAAAAATGGGTCAGCTGGCTGGTGTAAATTGGGCTGCCTTCATTACAGGCCATGGATGGATGCCAGTTTACACCAGCTGAGAAATTGGCCGGGTGCAGTTATATCTGTGTAAAGCTGTCAGAACTCAGTGATTCATCAGCAACTGCACATTTACTGCACATTTCTCCGTTTCCTTTCCATATATATCCGTATTTAAAAGTTGGGTGGTTCGACACTGCCCTTGAAAGAAGAGTGATGTCTCCTAACCTGATCCACGGGCAATGGAAGCAGCACGTTTCTCTGATTAGCAGGCACTGCAGACTGGATGGAGAAGTGTCTGAGTTCCAGGATCCTCCAGGTCCAGCCGGAGGGATGATATCCAAGCTAGGGCTGCGCCAGGAGGTGTGTGTATGTCTGTCACCTGTGCCTGGAAGCAGCAGCAGGATAAAACTGCATCCTGAGAGCCAGAGGAGCAGCATGGACACCAAGTAGAACATAAAACACTGGCACAGGTTGCCTAGAGAGGCGGTAGATGCTCCATCCTGGAAGTGTCCAAGCCAGGCTGGACAGACCTTGGAGCAACCTGGTCTAGTGGAAGGTGTCCCTGCCCATGGCAAGGGTGTTGGATTAGACGATCTTTGAGTTCCAACGCAACCCAGTCACTAATTCCGTGTTCTCACAGCAGGTGTGCTTTGTACCTCACGCATCTAGCAAGGTTAAGCTGAGGAGATCCTGCTGCCAGCCCTGGCTCTGCTGCCTGGTCTGAGGTGAGGGACAGCCCATGGCTCACCTCTCCAGCAGGCTTCTTCTCCCACCATTTTTTGAAGCTTGTGAGGTTCTCCGTAATTGTAGGCCCACAAATGAAGAGCTCCTGAAGGTGGAGAAGAAAAGGGGGAGGATCATTTCAGTGGCCACTTGCCTCTCTCAGATGAAATATCCCAAGAAATGAGGAACAGTGGAGAAGTGTAATAGTCACAGGTAAAACCAAGAGCATGGCCATGAGGAAAGAGCTCAGAGAAGACACTCTGCTTCTCTGTTGATGTCAGCTCATCCATGTATTTTGGGTGTCCCCCCTTGAATGAGAGTGCCCCAGATCCCTCAGTGAACAGAGCACACGCTCCAGTTTAACCGAGGTCCTGCAGGACCATCACCTACCACTAAAAGCAGCAAAACCCGCAGGATGTTTTTGGTGTTATGAATTCTTTGCAAGCTGGGGCTGTGCCTGGTGGGCTTTCCACCCCACAGCCAGGCTCCTCATGGCTCCTCTCCTGGAGGGCCAGAGCCACCCAGGTCCCAGGAGCTTGGTGGGGCTGGAATCAGAGCTGGCTTGCCTTGTGCAAGCATGGATTATAACTGACGTGACTTTGTGGTTTCCTATCTCAGCTTTGAAATATAGTAAACTCACAAAAGCTACTGTAGAGTTCAGAACAAACACAGGGGGTATGTTTAGTTATTTGTTTTTGTAGTAAAATAAAATATTTATTATACACAGACACCTACTGTGAACAGAGGGTAAGGCCACTGTGTTTTATCTCTAGGGTGTCATGTTTGACTTCCATTAGGGATGTATTATAGACCTGTGGGTTTTCATGAATTCAGAAAGTCCACTTTGAACACTGATTTCAAAGCCTACAGGGGGTGTGAGGAATGTAAGAACACTGCTTCGTAGCAAGGAACCTGTTGCATCTAACAAACACCTTGCGTTTGATAAGTCAGAGTTGAGGCAGGCTATAAAGGAGCTCTTATTTTTAATTTTTTTTCTTCCTTAGCATGATTTTAAAGGAAGATTTCCTATTGTTTGCTTTGTAACTTCAGCCCATCTGAAAGCTCAAGGTGAAGACAATGAACGGGCTTCTGAAAAATGCACCATTACATCAGCATACTTTTCCCATTTTTCCCTAATTCCCTCCCAATGAATCATATGGGAGGAGAAAACGACCTCAGCGATCAGGTGGATACCGATCCATCTCCATAAGTGCCTCTCACATTAATGGTGCTGTCCAAAACTCTAAGTGCCACTTGTGGGTGATGTGTGGAGGGGCTGTGGGTGGAGCGTGGTGCTGGGGGAGCTGGGTCTGCCAGCCCCGTGCTCCCCACATCGTCCTGGGATGGGTGGTGAGGGTTGGCCATGAGGAACAGCTCGCGGAGCTCAGGGCTGCGCTCCCCACGGCTCCTGAGCAGCCTTCGGGCTCAGCAGTTCATGGGAAGTGGGAGCATTCCCACGTTCTCACAGCACAGGAGGTGATGTGGGGCCACCATCTCCATGGAGAGGTTGGAGACAGCAGTGGGAAGGTGGAGAGGCTGCCAAGGAATCTGCTGTGAAAGCGTGAAACCTTCAGGTATCATTTTTCTTCTCCCTCCTGTCCCTGTTCCTGTGTGTGGCTGGACAGCCAGGGAGGGATGTGTCCCCTTCTCTTCAGACCTGTGTATCTCACCTTAAACAACCCAACACAGCTGACAACACGCGAAATGAAAACCCCTGAAGGACAGGCATCACTCAGAGTGCCTCACTCCGCACTTGAAGCCACCCAAGGCGTTTGTGTTTTGTCACAGCCACCAAATTAAAAAAACCCAAATATGCTGAGAAGACCTGGCTTTGTGAAAGCAGTGCAGGAATCAAAATCAAAGCTGTTTTGATTTACCTCCTCCAGACGAGGAGTATTGGTACATTTCGAATGTTCATCCACTTCTTTGTTCTTCATTGTGTTCATTGCTGGCTGTGGAGGGAATGCACATGGATTTGTTTCCATAATGATTTCACGGAGACGTCAAACCCCACTGAACCCAGATAAGTGCGGGAGCCAGCAGGGTCCTTCCAAGCATTGAAAAAAAATTGGCACTGCTGACTTTTGCACTGTGGGAAGGTCAGTGCAAGACGTTACCAGTGCCTATTAGGCTGAGCATAACTGGGGCTGGGAAATGTGTGGTGAGAGAAGGTAAGTCTAGAAATACTCTTGCTAAGGCTAAATTCTGCTACTAACAAGGCTTCTGCTCCTAATTATACCTTCAGTTCTGCTCTACTGACATTATTTTGACACAGAGTAACATGTTCATAAGAACTTGATTCTCATTTTTCAGTCCATAACAGTGTTTATGTACTAAATCTTGCCCAGCACAATATTTAAAACACCCTTAAAGCCAACCAGTTGGGATAGAACAGCAACAGCTGTTTGGTACAGTAACCAATGGACAAAATTATTTACTTTTATCCAAATAAAATTTCAGTGGGAATAAGAAAGCGGTTGAACAAGACAGCCTGGAAGTATTCCCTTTGTTTTGTTTTGTTCCGTTTTGTTTTTCCTGGGAATTTTACATCAAGGATGCTGCCACTGCACTCAGGAGTGAAATTCCTGTTGGCACTGTGGAAGGCAAAGTTTCACCTCATTCCTGCAAACTGCATCACGCAGAGTTTTTTGGTAGGGTGAGCTCACCCTTGGAAACCACTCTGGGTCCTACTACTCATTACTGGGATTTTCACCCTGCATCCAAGGTTGTTCAGGGAGCACAGGGCTCTTCCCAGGTCCCCCCCGCAGCGCTAATGCCTGGCGAGGGAGGTGAGCAGCAATAGTCATGGACAGTAAGTCCCGACTTGGTTCTGTGCTTCCCGTTCCACTTGAATTCAACCATTAAATCTGAACTTCCAGTTCAAATTAAATATGTCATGACCAATGTCAGATATATGGACAACTTCAGAGTGGAATAACCCAAGGCAATCTGCTCTGATCGTATCATGCCTTAAGTCTCGGACTAAATCCAGGGGGAATTTAATAAAATAGCTCAGTCAAGCATTGATCTTGCCTGATGGTTTTTTTCTTCCTTTCTAATGGTCTTCTTACACACATTGCCCTCACTTCCCTCTTGGAAAACAACACAGTATCATAGAGGAATAATCCAAAATATTTCAGCTCTGCAGTTATTGTACCTTTGCTACTGACCTCCTTTCCAATCTCTCATTTGATGACAGTGGTGTAGGATGACAGAATTAAATGATTTTGTTTCTCTGCCTCTCCGCCAGTGTTACATTTGGTACATAAAGTGAGTGAAGCATTGTAAAATGGGATGATAGCGCTGCAGGAAAAACTGTGCGGTGTTGCACTGTGCTCCAGAGCAATTGTAAGCAGAGCCTGGACATCCTTTTAGAGGATATTATACAGCTCTGTTTGTCCCTCCCTGGAACTGTGGTGGAAAACCAAGCCCAGCACATCCTGAAAATTCAAGAGGCTGGGGTGTCCCGCTGGAGATGAAGGACTGGTGGTGCATCACAGGTTTGCAAGCTGGGGACGAGGGAACAGCCTTGGGATGCAAGTCCTGTGGTTGCTTGGAGAATGGCACATTAGCTTGTAACAGACTCCTAAAAATACCATGGTTTATGCCCCTTTTAGGATATAATACTATATCTAGGTGGATGATGTAAGTGCGTGTAGTCCATAAGTTCATGTAGTGATGTGACAAGGGAATGGCCTTGAGCTGAAGGAGAGTGGGTTTTGATCAGACATTAGGAAGGAATTGTTCCCTGTGAGGGTGGGGAGGCCCTGGCACAGGGTGCCCAGAGCAGCTGTGGCTGCCCCTGGATCCCTGGCAGTGCCCAAGGCCAGGCTGGACACTGGGGCTGGGAGCAGCCTGGGACAGTGGGAGGGGTCCCTGCACAGGGAAGGAGGTGGCATGAGATGAGCTTTAAGGTCCCTTTCAACCCAAACCAGTCCATGATTCTATAACACACTATCCAGAAGAATATAATCACCCCAAGACAACCAGTCTTACAAAACAATAATTTTACTCATCAACCTATGAAATTTAAGATATAATCCAATAATCACCATTTTTAGATGGAGCAAAAATTCCAGTCACCTGCGCTGTGAAAATACCTGGGGAGTGTTGCCATTGCTGCTGTAGTGCATGAGCTGCTCTCTTTCCTCACTTCTCTCCCCACTATTTTGATTTGAAAAAATAGTTTTTTAGTGCAATGCTAAAGGAGAGCATCAAAGTGTTGTTGCCTCTGGACTCCCCAGGTGTTCCCAGGGAGAAGTAGAAGGACAGAGCTGGGTTTGGGACCAGGGGACAGTTGGCTGACAGTGAAGGTCTTTACTGGAAACCCACTGCAGACACAGTGGCAAAAATGTGTCCCAGTGCACTGATGGCTGAGCTTAACATTTACATAACATCCATGAAAGAGAGCACTGCACTGTATGACTTTGCTCTAAAAATGAGTCCTTGGGTAAGATCCCTCTCCGATTTGAAACCCTTCCAGGATTTGGAAGAGTTTCAAATAAAATTAAAAGAAAAACAAAGCTCAGGCTCCTGAGATTGCTCCACTACATACTGACAAGTGAGTGTGAGGGTATGTTTTGTCTCTAAAGAAAATAGCAGAGCCTGTAGCAGTCAAGATAGTTTATAAGCGTGAACATAATTTTGAATAGCCCTAGCTCTGGTTTGCCATGACCTCTGCAACTCAGCTCTGAATAAAAAGGTAAAAAAATATTCCCTTAATGCCAGCTACACACCAGAAAAGATACTTAAACTCAGCAGATTTGAAAATCACAGGCATGTCTTGTTTGTCATGATGATGCTGATCGACCTTCTCATTTTATTTTATTAATTAGAAAATAGAACTTTTTCTCAGCAATCTAGGAAAATACCCGTTCTCTACCAAAAGATGCAATGCATGCACTCATCAGGAAACACGGGCAGATACAATATAAGAAGTCTTTTATTCAGTGTTTGAAAGCTTTTCCTTGTTTCATTTCCCTCTAAATTTTAACTCTTGCACATGTCTTCCCTCGCTGGGAAGTGGTTGATGCACAATCTGATTTTGTGTTTTCACAAAGACAAAATGTTCCTGCTCTTTCTCAGGCAGCACAGGCTTCCCTTTGTCCTGCCCATGCCACCAGGTATTAGGTGTCAGGAAGAGGAAGGGAACGGTCATTTGGAGCATGGATGGTTTGTGTGCCCCTGGCCATGCCCTGTTCCACCTCAGCCACCATCCTACTCATCCATGTGTTTTCTTTCCCGCTCACTCATCCCACTGAGGGGGCTGTGGACTCCAAAGAGCCCAGCAGAGACACCTCTTCTGCCTCTGCTGACCCATTCTGGTTGTCACTTTGCTTTATTTGCACAGCAGTAGATTAATTTAAAATTTCAAACCCTGAAGTTTAATTGAAGTTAAGCTTTTTACTGTCTCTTCTCTCCAAATACTGACCTTAAATCATAGAATCACAGAATTATTTTGGTTGGAAAAAACCTCTAAGGTCATTGAGTCCAACCATTCCCCAGCACTGCCAAAGCCACCACTGCCCCGTGTCCCCAAGTGCCACATCCACACAGCTTTTAAGCCCCTCCAGGGATGGGGACTCTGCTCTGGGCAGCTGTGCCAGGGCTGGACAACCCTTTCCACGAAGAAATTTTCCCCAAATCCAATCCAAACCTCCCCTGCTGTAACTTGAGACCATTTCCTCTTATCCTACTGCTCCTCAGGTCCATCTCCAAAACACGTGGGATGATCTGCCAGGGACCTGTCAACCAACACATGCTGTGGATCAGAGCTCTCTGTGGTCCACAGGCTCCTGGATGAGGTTCCATCAGTCCCCATTCCAACAAAGTCACTCCCAAGCAGCCAAGGCCAATTGCACCATGGAGAAATGGAGACGCCCACAGTCCTTGTGTTAACTCCGAACCTTCACAGCAAAACTGGGGATATTTCGACAGTATTTCGGCAGTGGTTCAATGTCCACCCACACGCACGTGTAAGTGTGACAGGGAAATGTTTTACCATTGTTGTGTGTGTTTAAAATGCTGGGGGAGTGTGAAAATCCTCCGGAAGGATCAGTTCAACCAAGTGGTATTTTCTGGCTCTTGGAGCCCTTTCTGTGCTTGCTCACGCCCTGCACTGGTAACAGCAGCAGAGCCAGGGTGTTTAGCAGCTGCTTCAGAAGGACTGAGAATTACCTATAGAGAGATGGGAGGAACTTTCTGCTCTCTGTGTTAGAAAGCACCACAAACTCTCAAAGACATCAGTTTGTGTTAGTAGGGGATGTGGTTCAGCGGCAGGTGAACCAAGAGAAGGAAAGGACAGATATTGTCTAACACATTGAGAAAAGGATCCTGTTGCTGAGGGCAGCAGTAAAAGGAGCAAAAACACACAAGTGTCGAGGAGATTTTGTCCTTTTTGAGTGCCTGGACTTAATGGGTTTTTCTGGCTGAGCTGTGTAGAACGAAAACCAGCACGGCACTTCCCGTCTCTGCTCCCCGCACTTCTCCGGGGCTGCTCATGTCATAAATCATTCACAACTTCACTGAGGTGATTCTTACACAGTCAGTCTATGTCTTTAACACAAAATCAAGGTGGGGGGGAGGCAGGAATTAAAACATGTCTATCCCATTTTCCTGAGCCAGCTTTTCTATCTCAGTAAGCAAATTGTGGTGTCCAAGCCCACGTGAGAGCCAGTTAGAAATGCCAGCAGTATATTTAGTTTCAGTGCACGTGCCAGAAAGTCCAAGGTTTCTTGTTGTCTCCTCAGCATCCCACTTGGCTGAGGTTTTGTCCACCAACTTCCTTCCTCTTCCTTTCTGGTCTCTGTTTTGTTTCATCCCTGTTCATCTTCTCCTGCCCTGTGCCTGGATGGTGGCTCTGGGCTGTTCTCTCACCATCCCGTGGGCACTTCAAAAGCCTTTCCATGGGTAAACTGGTCTTTAAAGCAGCATTTGCCACGGCATTTTTGCTGCTCCTGCTCCACTGCAGCATGGCAAAAATGTGCACAATGCCGTGTCTGCTCCGAGTCCTCCTCTAAATTCCCTGGTGAGCTGTGCTGGGTGTACTGGCAGCAGCGGTTCTCCTACAGCAAATAGTTTATTGCCTTCCCAAGATGCTTCTGGTTATTTTGTTCATGCGTATCTTTATATGTACATAAACACTTGCACACACGTGTTTGTATACTGTTTAAAATTCTCCCTCCTTTCCGAATATTATTTTCATTAAATCATAGAACCACGAAGGTTGAAAGAGTTTGACTGGAAACCACCTTGTCAACTCAATCGGAGCACTGTGTCACATCCAGTTGTTCCTTCAACACCTCCAGGGATGGGCACTCCACCACCTCTGCCCTGGGCAGCCCCTGCAAGGCCTGAGCACCCTTTCCATGGGGAAATTCCTGCTGGTGTCCAACCTGAGCCTCCCCTGGCCCAGCCTGAGGCCGTTCCCTCTCCTCCTGTCCCTGTTCCCTGCGAGCAGAGCCCGACCCCCCCGGCTGCCCCCTCCTGTCAGGGAGTTGTGCAGAGCCACAAGGGTCCCCCTGAGCCTCCTCTTCCCCGGGCTGAGGCCCGCCAGCTCCTCAGTCACTCATGTTTCTTCCTCCAATAAAAAATCCACTAAATTTAGGACCTCTTGTGCCTCATTTCTCAAGTGCCATCAGCTGAATGCAGCTGAAACAAGTCCTAACATTGACTTCCACAATCTTGGATCAAGTGCAGTGCCAGTGCTCCCTGTGATCAGATGGAATGCTGGATGATGGGGTGCCCTGTTTGCAAACTGCTTTTCAAATATCATTTAAGCAGGTTTCAATATAGGTTGTTCAGTCTGAAGTGTAAAAGTACCATATCTACCAACAGTAGTGAATTATTTGAGAAAATAGATTGGGAATGGCAAGTAGGACATATGTTATTGAGAAATGAAGGAGAAGGGTTTTTTCTTTTTGGAAAATCTTCCAAAAAAGAGCTGAGCAAGAGCTTGCCAGATTTGGCATTTCAAGACAGAGCTGATTTGATCTGAGTTCAGAAAAAGGTCTCAGTGTCAAATGTTTTCAACCTTTTTGCATTAAATGAACTGAAATTCAGCCAAACCAGATTCCTCAGATTTGGGAAAAAAAGATTCCCTCCCAAGGCCAGGAGAAGCAGGCCAAGTTTCATCCTGACAGGAACGTTTTTGCCAAAGCTATAAAAGCTGAAGTGAAAGTAATGATGCTTTATCTGGCATTTATAAGGCACTTTCATCCCAAAAGTTCCTAAAGCACATTACATGCAGCAGGCTGGATTCCCCAGTCCTGAGTCAGATGTCGTTCACGCACATTCTCATTAAAATATAGGGAATTTGAGAGGGCAGGCCTGAAGATCCCATGCAGGAGCACGCATGGATCCCTTTCCATGTCCCATGGTGGGAATTCAGTGGCCAACTAGACTGGGACCTTGGCTTTGCTGGAGATTCAGACCAGCAAAACCCAGCTGGAGAGAGGCGCTGCCCATCAGCAAACCAGTTGTGGTCCAAAACTGCATCGAGTGGCTCAGCTGCACTTTGTCTGTCACAGGGCTGTGCATTTTCACCTGAACTCAATGCTTAAAACTTTCACTACTCCGTGACTTTCTTCCAAGATTTCTCTTGGCTTTAAAATAATTCTGTTTTCCGCATCAGTGCCTCTCCTAATTCTATGTATATATATATTTCCCATAGATGGCACTGGAATTTCGTGTTTTCTACGTTATGTTTTTGTCCAGATTTTCCCTGTTTGGGGCAGGCAGGTTTGTTTTCCCTATATTTAGTTATTGGGTTTTTGCTCTTTTTTGTTTTGAGATTTTTTTTTTTTCTCCTTCTTGGTAATCTTGCAGAGTTCTCAGTACAAAAATTAAAAAAATAGATTAAAAAGTGGGGTTTTTCCTCTCTTTTCTCCTAGATTTGCTTACAATTTACATATTTGATTCAAGAAACTACTTTTGTCAGATTCTATGAGTAGAAGAAATGAACATTTTAAAGGTGACTGTGACTCCTCAGCTGCTGTGAAAACTGGGTGGGAGATGGGCACAGCATCCGTGGTGCCTGATCTTATCCCTGTCCTCCTGCTTTGGGTTCACTCCGTACTATTGACTAAGGGTAGAACAGGGCAAACTGATTCCCTGTATCCCCATTAAACTGAGAATATCCACTTAAGTAATAAGATTTTAATTACCGAAGTCAGAATTTCATATTAAACTCTAATCTGATACATTACCAGCCTAAATTAATGTCAAAAGGTGTCCGTATAGAGACCTTCATTCATTTAATGATGGTTAGTTTGGGGCCTAAACAAATTATTTGCAAAAAATCTCTCCAGCCCACTGTAGAAATGGCATTTCCAATGCTAATGGACTTTTGATTTCCAATTAGTCCTCGCCTCGCTTTGATCAGGAGCCGATTTACTGTGAGCGTTGGAACAAAAGGGTGTTGGGAAGACGTATCCTTGGATCACTTTTGCAGTGTGCTGACAGGAATGTGTGTGTAAAGAGTCATTTAATAGCCTCGTAACTGGGGTGGGACACAGGGACCAGATGCTTGGCTTTGCGCCTTCCTTCTGGCCTCAAGAAAACTCTTGAAGAAGCACAAAATGAGCTTTTTTGTCCAACCCCAAATGCGCAAACACTCCAACACTCCTCTCTCTTCTTGGAGCTGTTGTCTTCAAAATTCCACCCTAGGAATTCTTATGATTGAAAACACGGATTGGCACAGAGTCGCAGAGTATCCTGAGCTGGAAGGGACCCACAAGGGTTGAGTCCAGCCCCTGGCCCTGCCCAGACACCCCAACAACCCCACCCTGGGCATCCCTGGCAGCGGTGCCCAAACGCTCCTGGAGCTCTGGCAGCCTCGGGGCCGTGCCCATTCCCTGGGGAGCCTGGGCAGTGCCCAGCACCCTCTGGGGGAAGAACCTTTCCGTGAGATCCAACCTAAACCTGCCCTGACACAGCTCCAGCCCTTCTCTGGGTCCTGTCCCTGCTCACAGACAGCAGAGCTCGGAGCTGCCCTTCTCCTTCCCCTCGTGAGGAAGTCTCCCCTCCTTTTTTATTTTTATTAATTATTTCTTCTTTGTGTTTGTCGGACTCTTCAGCCGTTCTACAGAAGCCAAATCCAGCACCTTAAATGGTATTTTATTAACTAAAATGAACCTTTCCCCAGTTTTAAACCCCTGAAAACTCTTAACACCTTGTAACCACAGGTCCACACTGAATTAACTACAAAATCCCCAGAAAGGGTTAATCCTTGCTGGCAGTTTGGCCATATTAGAACAATTACAGTGATTCATTGTCTATGTCTAATGGCATAATCTGATTGTAAAGACAGCAGAGTGGGCGTTGGAAAATATACAGCAGCCCACTCTAGTCAGTGTGAGGCATAACAGGAAATGATTGTGGGTGTTAACCATGTCACAAATGCTTGGATTAAATGCTGACTCCACACCGAAACGCCAAATAAAGATATGGGAAAGGGCCCATGTATGTTTCAATAACAATCAGGAAAGTATCTCATACTGGTTTTAGCAACAGAAAGGGAAAGTTGGAGTGAAAAACCAAGCACAGGTGATTCTACTTAAAGCCGTATTTACTATCTTCCTAATGTGTGAGCCAATGAGGAAAACTGCTCGGAATAATTTCGTTCAGAAAGAAGGTATTTTATATTGAAATAAATAGGAAATATAACTCCTGATTATGATATTGTCATTAAGGTACTTATTTTCAATTAAGAATTTTTATTAGCTCTCATCAAGTTGAGTAATGAAAGTGCTGTAAAATATACTTCCTTTCCCACCCAGTCTGCTCCCTCCTGGCCCTTCAGGAAGGGAGAAGGAAAGGAAAGGAAAGGAAAGGAAAGGAAAGGAAAGGAAAGTCCTGTCAAGGCAAGATAAGGAGAGAAAAGGAAAGGAAAGGAAAGGAAAGGAAAGGAAAGGAAAGGAAAGGAAAGGAAAGGAAAGGAAAGGAAAGGAAAGGAAAGGAAAGGAAAGGAATAAAAACGACCAAGAGAAGAGAGAAAATGATGAAAAAAATAACAATTTATCAGTGTCCTGACCTTGTTTCCCTTCTGCCCCATCCACTGGTCAGGTTTCAGCCCTGGCCTGTGGTGCCAGCTCCTGGGCAAGCCCCTGATGGGCACTTTGTTCCCTCTCCTTCCCTTTTTCCAGGGGAAGGGCTGGCCCCTGAGCCCACATTTTGTTGATGTCCCCATGGCCAGGCGCCTTCCCAAACTCTCTCCAGGGGCAGCCATCCCACTCCCCAAAGAGAAAAGGGTCTGGGTTTGGATTGACCATTCCAATAATTTATTAAGACAGGTACATTCATTAGCTTTTTAAATAACTTTTTTAACAGTTCTGGCCTCTTGGAGGAGCTAATGCAAAGCAAACATTTTTTGTTTATTTGTTTTTTTAGGTAAAGGCTTTAAAATCACAACAAAGCCGTTTTAATTGTAAATACATGTGCAGCTGCGTTTTATCAAATAATCTTACTAAAAATTCTGGTTTATGAAGTTATGATGATTTAAATTTTTCTTCCTCTCTCTTTCTCTCTCTCACCTTTTTCACACAAATTCTCTGGAGGATCTAAAAATAAGCCTCTAGCTATACAAGTCAGTGCTCCAGGTTTATCCCAGAGACTAAGGAGTATTTCACCAAATACTTTTATTATTTTCTGGGGTTCCTCTGCATTGTGTGAAACCTCCAAGGTTATTTGAGATCGGACGTGGAAGGAAAGTGGACACATTTGAGACACGAGTTGGGAGGAGGCGTTTTTCAGAAGCTGTGCTGGATTAATTAAAAACGCGAATTTTTCTTTTCCTGGTGCTTGGGTTACGCTTTCAGAGACTTCTGTTTACTCCTTATTAATCTAAAAAACACCTGTAATCAACTGATAAAAGTGAAGGTAACCAGAGATATGTGAAATTTTGTGTCTTGCCTCTTGAAAAAACATCTTTAGCATCAAACCCACGAGCTCTGATATCTCATAGGTAAGGGTTTGATTCTATAGTATTAAATTTAATGGAAGGAAAATCACTTATTTCAGCTGGGGGAGAGTTAAGACCATGAAGAGTAGGGTTGGTTTAGCCACCACTTTGTTAGATAATAGCATTTTTAGATGCTTTTATTTTACTTTCTCTGACGAAATTTGAATATCCACTCCTTGGGTAAACATTTAGGTAGCACACCGTAAATAGTTTGTAGTGCAGAGGTAAGGAGAGGAAGATCAAGAGGTAATGGAGGCCCAAACGTTCTCTGCAGAGCTCTGTATCCTTAAAATGACATCTCCCCACTGTCCAAATACAGCTTCCTGTGCAGGTTGAGTTTATTCCTCACAAGCACAGAACCCTGGAATGCTTTGGGTTGGGAGGGGCCTCAAAGCTCATCCAGTTCCAAACCTTCCCCTATCCCAGGGTGCTCCAGCCTGGCCTTGGGCACTGCCAGGGATCCAGGGGCAGCCACAGCTCCTCTGGGCACCCTGTGCCAGGGCCTGCCCACCCTCCCAGGGAGGAATTCCTTCCCAATATCCCATCTGACCCCACATTCTATTGCTTTAAAACCGTTCCCCCTTGTCCTATCACTAAAACCAGGAACAGCGACGTGCAAAACAGAGCAGGGCTGAGGATTTCGAGGTAAGACACAGCATCAGCTCATGGAGGTACAAACCCAGAGCCTTCCCAGCTCATGAAACCCCTTCTGCAGTTTTCCAGAATGATTTGTGGCCGCGGGATGGCCCCCAGGAGGAGCCGTGGGGACGCAGGGCAGAGGTGCTGTCCTGTCCCCACCCCCAGGACACAGAGCAGCCCCTCCAACACTTCCTTGAAGAACTAAAACTCTTTTATTGCAGGAAGAATAAAGCAGGATTTCACAGTCACTTGTCTTTGCAGTAACCAGGTTCTCACTTCCCCCAGCACTCCCCGAGGGGCCACGGCTACTTCAGGTGCACTCCTCTGTTTATGGCCCTGCAGCAGGATCGGTTTTCCCTTAAATCCCCTAATTCTGGCTGCTGGGGGTGGGTTTGCCCAGCGAAGGGTGACTGAGGATGGCCTTGTGATCAGGTTAATTAGCTGCTTTGTGTTTTCCCCCTCTCTGCGCCTCCTGCTGAAGCCCCAGGAGCAGGCTGGACGTGTGGGGCTGGTGTCCATCCCTGCTGAAAGGGGGTTTCTTCCTTGCTCTGCTTCCCATTCCCGAACAAGGGATGACACAGGTGGTACCTGCTGCCTTTTTGTGCTTTGGTTCCTAAAATTCTCTTTCAAACCACGGACTAGAGCACAAGTCTGATGAGGAGCGGCTGAGGGAGCTGGGAAAGGGGCTCAGGCTGGAGAAGAGGAGGCTCAGGGGGGCCCTTGTGGCTCTGCACAACTCCCTGACAGGAGGGGGCAGCCGGGGGGGTCGGGCTCTGCTCCCAGGGAACAGGGACAGGAGGAGAGGGAACGGCCTCAGGCTGGGCCAGGGGAGGCTCAGGGTGGACATGAGCAGGAATTTCCCCATGGAAAGGGTGCTCAGGCCTTGCAGGGGCTGCCCAGGGCAGGGGTGGAGTCCCCATCCCCAGAGGGATTTAAAAGCCCTGTGGATGTGGCACTTGGGGACGTGGGGCAGTGGTGGCCTTGCTGGGGGAACAGTTGAGCTCGATGATCTGAGAAGGTCTTTTCCAACCTAAACAGTTCTGTGATCCCATCCTGGGGTTTCTGAAGCAGAATTCAGGTTTCTTGCCAGCACTGAACCCATGGCCTCAGTCTATCACAGCTCTGCCGTGAGGAACAATTGTCTCTCCCATACCTGTGAATCACCTGAGGAAAAAAATCACAGAAACTGACTTCACAACTCCCAAATACATTTTAATATTGAAAACCAGTTGTGCAAATTTTGCTTTTCCTGCATGGCTCTGTTTATAACACTGTAAGATACTTTCACCATCTTAAATCCTCCGAATTCCAGCAAACAGCATTAAAAATGGGGCGTGCACAAGGTGCACCCCTTAATTGTTGCTCGTACAATGGAATGAGGCTGTGTTTTGTAAATGAGCGTGCACAGCCCTTACGTGATTTACTTTATACCTACAGTAAATTTTTTCGCAGGGGATTTTATGGTGCCTGGTTGAATCGTGAATGTTCGGTCAAACCTTCCTCCAGCCGAGGCAAATAGAAGCCAGATCTGCAGAGAGAAAGTAACAAGGAGTTTTTGTTAATGTGTATTCCTGCCCGGAGTAAGAGAACAGTAATTCTACCCTAATGAAAATTAAATTTGCTACCTTTTGTTTGTAGTTGTATCTTAAAAAAACCCAAACGCGCACACCCTTGTTAATCACCATGAACAGCTCTCTTCAACCAGCAGAATGACAAAAGAGCACTAAAATGCTCTGGCCAGATTCCAGGTGTTTGGTTGTTTTTTTTTTTTTTCCTGGACTTTCCAAAGAAAATTCACGTAACGTGCTTTTTTCCCCGTGTTTTTCCGTGATTCATAAACCCGCTTTTATCCAGTCCATGAAAGGACCTCTCTCCATTATGTAGACCAGAGCTGACACATTTATGTGCAAAATTGCTGGAGCATTTACACCACTATTCATCAAGGCAGCGTCCATGCCCCAGGAATATTCCAATCACCTGGCACAATCAGTTTCACACACGTGCACAAATTCTTGGAAGACGGTGTTGTTGTAACACGTAACAAAACATAACAACCACCGTGCTGCAGGGTCAGGGAGCCAGAAAGCTGCTTTTGCTTTCTTCGTCGTGCATGGGGATTCAAATTAACCAATGCCATTTTGTTATTGATGTGATATTGAATAAGAAGGGATCTGTAGAAAACTGAGAGTATCAATTGGTTCAGGAAATTGCTAGTAAATACACTTTTTATGACCACCTGAAGTCCAGCCTGTGCTGCTGGAGGTTGCACTTACCTGACTGGTTGTACGTGGCCTGTGAAAGAGGAATATTCATTTTTCTCTCTTTGTTATAAAATATTTAATCACCATCCCCTATTAGAAGTTGCCCAGAGAAGTGTCCAAGGCCAGGGTGGACGGGGCTTGGGACATCCTGGGATAGTGGGAGGTGTCCCTGCCCATCACAGGAACTGGATGAGCTTTAAGGTCCCTTCCCACCCAAACCATCCTGGGATTCTGTGATGCCATGGCAGGGAGCTGCATGTCCAGCTCATCAGGTGATTGTAAGGAAAAGGATTTATTCTGCAGCCTTGGGTGGTCAGCACCTCACTGGCAGGTGATACTATACCCCATGGGATGTATCTTGGCCGTCCTCAGTTAGGATGGATTTGGATTTTCTAAATGTAGGAGAGGCAGGTATTTAACTTTTAAAATCACCATGGCTGTCAGGTGAAAAAAACATTTATTTCCATGAGGATTTTCACTGACTGTACTTGCAAAGATTTTAAAAAATTGCCTAAATAAGTATTTACATGATACTGTAACCCAGAATGGTTTCAAAGGAGCCTTTATGATCTGTCAGGTCAATAATCTGCATTTTTAAAAGTCCCTGAATACATATTTGCATGATCTGTATTTCAAAAGCTCTAGTAAATATGTATTTGCACAATAGACCATAACAATCTCCTTTAAGCCATCGTGGTCTATATATAGTGTTAATCCTCATATATTCCAAAGGAGTTTTATTTTCCAAAATAGCTTTTATTAATAAGATGTTCAGATGCTGCCGTTCTGAGGGCGATAGAAGGAGGTAATCAAAAGGGATGAGGGCGGCTTTTCATGCAATTAAAAACTGATTTAAAAGTTAGGCCAGCAGTGGAAGGAAGCACTTGGGTCCAGCCTCCCTTGCAGCCCACAGACTTTCCCCAGAAATCTCCTTTTTTGCGGAAGAGAGAAATAGGGCAGACAGGCTTTGAGTCGGGGTTTGAGATGGATCATCAGAGTCACAAATTTATGAACCCAAATGTTTTTGCACCGGGCTCTGCTTTGACAAGTGTGCTGCTGTCTCCATGTTTCCCTGGAAAGAAAGACTGCAAATATCCTTTTCCAGAGGCGTGGCTGAGTGTGAGATGCTCGTATCTGATGGTGTTCTCCGGCTGGCAGTGCCCAAGGCCAGGCTGGACGGGGCTGGGAGCAGCCTGGGACAGTGGAAGGTGTCCCTGCCCATGGCAGGGGTGGCACTGGGTGGGCTTTGAGGTCCCTTCCCACCCACACCATTCCACGGCTCTGGGATATGCTCAGGTCCATGACGTGATCACGTGCAGTCTTCCTCCATTTCTCCTGGGGGCTGGGCTGGAGGATCTCCAGAGGTCCCTTCCAACCTTAACTATTCCTGATTCTGGCCAGATGTAGATGACCAAATTCATCATTTTTAGTCACAGCTGAAATGGGCATCAAAGCTGAAGATGGGAGCTGAGTTTTTTAGGAGAAACCCACATCTATTAAAATTAGGAATTCTTCATTCCAGCCAGCTTTGCTTTTCATGCATATGAGCCTCTTAAACACAAAGATTGGATTGGTTTGGTTTCTTTTTAAAAAGCATTTGGATAATTTTTGAAATTTTGGGTCTTGTCCTGGCTTCAAATCCTTGCACAGATTTTTCTGTCACTGTGACAAGACCTCAGTTTTCACTTTCAATGCATTGAATATGATAATTTATGTATAATTGTGTTATCAGACACGGAGCAGAGGTGAATGTTGTTTTATCACTGCTAAGAGCATTATTGTGAAATTATCAATATCCTGGTTGTAACAACACCTGTCTTTAACTATCCAATCCTGAACTAACTCTGCCTTCTGGTGCAATCAGAAATTATTAGATATATAAAATTACAGGAGGTTTGATGACTTCAGTTGTCTTTGCTGTGAACGGACATTCCATTTCCCCGGCTACTTGAATTATTTGTTCATTTTTCATGTTTCTCATGTGGAATTAACTTGTCTAGGTGGCACAGCTTCAATTTGAGTGCTTCACTCTCAGCAGTTTGCAAACTACAACTCTTGGTTGTGGGAGGGCAAAACCTAAATAAATAAGCCGAAATAAACAAACCTAAGTAAATAAACCTAAATAAAAAACACAAATAAATAAACCTAAATAAATAAACCTAAATGAATAAACCTAAATAAATAAACCTAAATAAATAAGACTAAATAAATAAACATAAATAAGACTAAATAAATAAGACTAAATAAATAAACATAAATAAATAAACATAAATAAATAAACATAAATAAATCCCCTCTCCCCAGACTTTGGCCACTCTCCCTCCACCCCAGCCAAGGTTTTCTTGCTCCTCCTCCTCCTCCTCTCCCGGGCATCTGGTGCAGGTAAGGGAAGGAGCCTGCACATATTGTTTCTGTTTGCAAAGGAAATACACCCTGCACTTTCCCTGGACATAAATTGAGCCAAAGCGGTATGGCATTAATCAGGTGCAGAATCTGGAAAAATCATACCGAGACTTTGTGTCTTATATTAAAAGCAGCAACTTAGGGCTGGTTGGTTTGTTTATTGAAAATGTTTTATTAACACTGTACCTCGCAGAAAGTGAAGAATAGGACAAAATGGGATTATTTCTCCATCCACCACCTGCTCAGATTTTCTGCATAAACAATTTGGAGCATGAACTGTAAAAATAAACGGGTTGGTGCTGGATCCTGCATGGAGTGGAAGTCCCACAGATCCTGGGGAATGGCAAAACAGTCCTGGGTATTTCCAGACTTAGGAGGGTTCCTCACATAAATCTGAGTCAAAGATTAAACTCAAGCTTCCTGAAGCTCACCTGGCTTTCTCTGCAGGGCTATGAAACAGCACCTTGGCTTCTCTGTGTTTGGATTTGGATCATGCAGAGTCGCAGGAGAAAATCCCACCTAGTCCAGCATCATCCCAGCCCCGAGCAGAGCAGATGTAAGAGCCCCAAACACACACTCCTACAACAGCCCTCATTTTCCCTGCACTGATAATTGCCCATTAACATAATGCAAACTGAAACCCCTTTCCTAATGCCCGAGCCCCGGCGCACAAAGCTTTCCTTGCTCCATTAAAAAGACAATTTTGCCCGTGCAGTAATGGAAAACGTCAGACTCAAAGAGGAAAGTGGGTGCCTCTAAGTATTTCATATTTTACAAGAATATGTTTTAAATGAAATACTGCCTGACAGATAAATTACTCTGGCTTTGCATACGGGCCTGGCTGATTTAGTGCTACCAGCAGTGCAGATGGTTGGCGACAACTTTGTAGGTGCTTAAACATCTTAGTACACGAGTGCAATTCTTGCACTAATGCAAACCACTTGTGGAGTGACCCCTCCTATGTAAAGTTTTCCATTGAGAGAGCTGATTTGGACTTCCAGAGGAAAAAAATGTAATATACAAATTACTCCAGGTAACCCACAGCCTTTAAAAAGAAAAGAAGTGCAATTATATCTGCTGTTGGCAACCACAGTTTAATGAAAACAGAAGTCTGAAATGGTCTTTCTAAGTTTCAGAACTTACAGCAGGTCCCTACTTATTAGCAGAGTGGTTGTACCAGCAATTTGTTTTTGTAATGATGTTCTTTGTGGTCTACACAGTTTTCAAATAGTGATGCTAAAAGGACAGCTGGAAATACTGCGAGTTGCTTACCTAATCCCCAGTGAGAATAAAAATAGATAACAGTAAATGAGACTGTGCGGAGGGAGCTAAATTAACAGGCAAAGCTGAGGTTTTTTTTAAAGACACAGTATACCTCAATGTATGCATTAGAAGATGGAGATGAAATGTATTAAATATCAGTAGGAATACTCGGCCCTTTGATGACTTGAACGAGGAGCAGAGCTCATTCCCTGCCTTAAAACACCCCGGTCTCGTACGAAGCAAATAATGAGCTTGACCACAAAACGCTGATATTTCCCACGGAAAAGGGAAGGCCGAGGCGAAATGGTTGGTACCGGAGCAACGCTGGTTCTCCTTCCTAAGCTTGTGTTCATTCTCCAAACTCCCAGATTCCTGTTTAAACGGGAATTTGAACAGGCTTCAAAGGCGGTCAGTCCTGCAGCAGCGGCGCTTTCCCCGGTGCCGGGGAGCTGTGCGCGCATCCTGGCGGGAGATGGGGAGGCTGTGCCTCACGGGACACCTGCAAACGCCCCTTTGTAAAGAAACTCGGCCAGCTTGAGAAAATCTGGAAATATAGAAGCCCCAGCTTGAGGCTTGCACAGCCACACAACCAGGCATTGCCAGGACATCCTTCCTTCGGTTTTCCGAGGACAATCTCCCTCGTTTCACTTCAATTTGCCAGGACTGCGTTGGCACTTGCCGTCAGTATTTAAATCTCTTCAAAGC
Source organism: Rhagologus leucostigma (assembly GCA_013397725.1). Lineage (NCBI taxonomy): Eukaryota > Metazoa > Chordata > Aves > Passeriformes > Rhagologus > Rhagologus leucostigma. Next base: position 132,902 of record VZTD01001484.1, on the reverse strand, counting down.
TTCACTGTTGAAGGACAGAGGCCACCTGTAGCTGCACGCTGTGGATGCACCTTCCCTCCACGAATCAAGGGCCACCAAGGCTTTGAAATTTGAGATTAACAAGGATTTTTACCTGCATTTGCGTAGCTAACAAGCGAGCCAGGCTACTGGCGGGTATCAATCAGCATTTCATTATGCCATTTTGCATTAGCCGAGGATGTGACCTGCACTATTCCCTCCTGCAAAGCAACAGCTCGGAGCTGTCATTTCCTTGAAGCTATAAAGGTAAAGGCCTGATGGAGCAGGGAGCTGACATTTGCTCGGGGAAGCTCGCAGGAGCAGCGGGCAGCTCCCGGTCCCGCGCCTGCCGTGGAAAGCCAACCCTCAGCACTCGAGAGTTTCTCTTCCTGACATCCCCTTTCTTGTTGCAGATTCCTCCCAGGTCTGGGAGGGAAGGGCTGGGCTGCACAAAATCCGAATGTGCAGACCAGAGCCAAGAGGAAATTCATGTTTCACCAAAACCAGGAGCCAAGCGAGCTTCCCGCGTGTGCTCGGCTGCAGCCTGGGTGTGGTGGGGTTGTGTGAGGAGAACCTGGGGTCGCACAGATCTGAGGGCTGCGCTGGAGCTCCTGATCCAGAGCAAACTGAAATCAAAGGAAAGGTTGACCTCGGTTTCAATGAAGTCCCTGAAACAGAGCCATGAAGTGAATTATTTTCTGAATGTGTCCAAAAGATCAGTGAGTGGTCGCATTGGGAAATGATTCCCTGGAATTGTTCAGTGGTTCTCTGCAGTTCCAGGTATTTTGAGAAGCACCAACAAGATTTACCTGTGGTTTTATACCCCCAGGTTGCTCTAACTGAATCCATCCATTCCCCTGATCCTGACGTTTAATGAATGGTCTGCTTTGATAAATAAAATCCCTCCACATCCCTGGAGATGGGGAGGGGAACGTTTGCTCCTGGGCTGTAAAATTTGGCTCTGTGGGAGGGGGTCTTTTGTGTGGGGTTTTTTTAGTATTAGTGAGCCGATATAAAGTGTGGTGTATTTTCCTTAAGGAATTGGTCTCGGTATCCGAGGCCAGGTAAGAACAGAACAAGAGGGAAGGCACTTGGTTTCGTGCCTGGAGTGAGGCTTAAGCTGTTCAAGGCCAGAATAAACATGAAGCAAATGAAAAAAATGCAAGAGGAGAGAGGTGCTGAGGTTTAGTAATGAGCGGAGCTTGGAAGAGGAGGCTCAGTTGCCTCCCCCTGGGGATGCCTGGGCTGCCGTACCCGCTGGCACTGCCCATCTTCCCAGCTCCAGGCAGAGCGGGATCCTGAGCCAATTTTCTTGTATTCCAGGGATGCTCCATCACGGGTTGTTTCCAGCTCCATCCTGCTGCAGTTTGCTGGGAGTAGCTGGGGGTTTCTGATCACCTCCACAAACCTGGAGCTGTTCCACCTCTTGGTCTGGCTCCACATGGCAGGATGAGGTTTCATAGAATTATGGAATCACAGACTGGTTTGGGTTGGAAAGGATCTTTAAGGAAAGGATCTCATCTCATTCCACCCCGTGAGCAGGGACACCTTCCCCTCTCCTAGGTTGCTCCAAGCCCCATCCATCCTCGCCTTGGACACTTCCAGGGATATCCACAGCTTCTCTGGACAGTGTGTTCCAAAATCTGTTCCATGACTTCTCTGGGGAACCTGTTTGGTCTATACAACAACTGACTTTTAAACTGTGTTTTGGTGTGACCATTTCCAGCCCTGAGCTTGTTTCCACTCTCAAAAAGTTCACAGACTAAGCCTAAATCTAAATCTTAAAATTAGCAAAACCCTAAAAACTAGTAAAACCTAAAAATCCAGTATTGATAAGCTTTAAAACTGATTTGTGAGATGAAATTTCAATCGTACACCTTATACCAGCAGGTATATGCAAAACTATAGATTATGCACAGTGATATAAAATTCCCCAAAGGCAGATTTATCCTGGGTATTGAGTTCACCAAGCTGAACCGTTAAGAACATTTCAGGAAAAAAAAAAGGAAGCCAAAACACATCTTTTCTTTCCTCTGAAGTGACGTAAGCAGAGCAGAGCAGTCAGTGGTCAGACAGGGTGGTGGCTCCACAAGAGAGGCAGTCCGGATGTTCGAAGTGAAAAAGGTTTTCAGGATTGCAGACTGATTTCTCATTCCCTCCTCACTTGCAGCTGCCGCACGAAAGGGAGATGGGGAACAAGGGGGGCTTCTCCCTCCCTCTGGTTGAGGAACTGAAGTGCAACAGCTGCTGAAGTTCCACCTGCAAACCCAAATAACCTGCGCTTGGACACCAGCGTAATGTTCAGGGAAACCTTCCACTAGCAAGTAATTTTAAATTTTAACCATATTTCTTACTTCTCTGCTGCAGCCTCCAGGCCACAATGCTGTGAATTCACTAAACAAAATCTAAAATCACAGGCCCACAACAAACCAAAGAGATGGGAGAGCTGCTAACGTGTTAGCGTGGCACAAAGCACACCCTCACAGCTGCTGCCAGGTAGCCTCAGGATGCTTCTGAAGTCCTTCAGCGGCTCCAAATTTGGGGAAACACCTTCCCAGGCTGCTCAGGGAACAGGGTGGAATTTGTAGGGAAGTGCAGACTCCAGCTCAGGTGTGATCCCCATCCACACAATGTTATCACAGAACCACAACAGGGTGTCCCGAGCTGGAAGGGACCCACAAGGATCACCCAGTCCAACTCCTGGCTCCATGCAGAACCACTCCAAGAATCCCACCATGTGCTCAAGAGCATTGTCCAAACATTCCTTGAACCCCGGCAGGGCTGGTGTCATGACCACTGCCCTGAGGAGCCTGTTCAGTGCCCGACCTTCCTCTGTGGGAAGAGCCTTTTCCTAATCTCTGACCTAATACATAATATCTATATAAAAATCCTTTAAAAAACCTTGAGCAGGAGCAGTTTGCGTTGCCGAGCCGTGGGGTGAGCCCCGTGACCCCGCCTGGGGGGCTCAGCACCCTCCACCCACTGCCTGGACCCGACCGTGTTGTGCTGGAGAGCCGGAGCCGTGGCCAGGCTGTGCTCGGCATCCCTCCCGACAAACCCCCTCGGCGCTGGCAGTCCCTGAGCCGTGTCGCCGAGCCGGGACTGCCACCCCGACCGAATTAAAGAGCTCAGATTTACAAGGAAGATAAAGCCGAAGCATCCCCCGGGGCAGCGCCTGCTGCCACCTTGGAAAGAGCTTGGGGACAGGGACCGGCTCTGCAGCTGGATGCGGGGGAGGGGGGCTGCTGCTGCTGCTGCTGCTGCTGCTGGGGGGCTGGCTGCTTTTCCCAGCAGAAGGAATGTGCCGTTCCCCCGCACGGAGCCGAGCTGGCGAGCCCGGTGCTGGCGTGTGTGCCAGCTCTGCGGGACTGTGCCGGCTCCCGATCCATCTGCAGGTGCAGCCCGTGCCAGCGCCTGGGCAGGGTGGGCTGCGCCGGGGAGGCCGTCGGAGGGAAAAGTCCACGGCATAATTAAAAAAAAAAGCCCCAAAACCATGGTTTTCTTTGCTACTCGGATTGTTCCCCTCTTGTGTTTAATATTCCCTGGTGGGTTTAATCAAACTCACGAGCTTGGTCAATTTAGGTTTTTTTTTTGCGGGGGGAGAAGGGAAACGGCTCAATTTTTATTTTTTTTTTGTCTTTTAAAACCAAAGGGAAAGAATGGCAGCTCTGCCAAGCCGGTTTTCCCAAGTTCTCATAGCTCTACATTATGTGGCTCTGTGACTGGAGCAGGCTCCAAGCCTGACTTCCAAACGACCTGGAAAGGGTCCTAAACCAATGTGGCTGCAGGCAAGTGGGAGCTCAGCTCAGTGGATGCTGCAGCGCTGGAGGAGGCAGACAGGAATCCCGAATTGTGAAATCTGCCTCACCTCCAAAAGGCAGAAAAAACTCACAGACTCCAGGCTTGTAGTTTTAAAGGTGTTTCGTGACATTGTTTTCTTGGAGATGTCTGGGTAAGGATCGGCTTAAAGCTCTTTCACCCAAAAAAAAATGAAATAAAAAAATAAAAAAGTGAAGTTATTCTATCATCTTGTTACCTCTGTGGGAAAAAAAAAAGAAGTGGTAAATACATGACAACAATTGCTTTTTACCTTTCCATCACTCCAAATATTGAATCTAGCCCTGGCTGAGTCCCAGATGGTGAAGCATTTAACTTCATTTTCTAACCTCTTTTGGGGCTCCATTTAATTTATTAAGAGGTTACTCTCAGGACAGATCACGCGACACGTAAGTGTAAATTGAACCCGGTGTATCTGTGATTTACTAACTGGGTGACTCGAAAGCTCCAAGGTGGCAGTTCTGCAGTACAGGAGCTGGGAGTGTGTGCTGGATGCCTGTGGAGAGGGCAAGGACACAGTCCCAAATCTTCAGGATTTCCTTGCCTGCGATGGTGTCACATCTTGGGGCTGCTTGTTGCCTCTCCTCTGAGCTGCGCAAGCAGGGAGCTCAGATTTCAGCTCCTTCCGCAGCCTCAGCCCTGGCCTGGAAGGGAATGTCTTGGTCATCGCTCTGATGAGCACTTTCAGCTCCTCCATATCCAGGTCAAGCCGTATATCCCACTTTTTCTTCTCCTCTTGCAGGAATTCACCGTGTTTCCTGGCCTCACTGGTGCCTGTTGAGCTAAGTGTGTACCAGAGCTGGAAAGCCATCCTTATTTTCCGTGCGTCTTTAAGTATCGCTCCTTCCAGGGCGCTGCACCATCCCTGGCTGCTGTCCCATCACAGGGTCCCCAGGGTCACCTGCTCCTCGTGGTCATGACACCACCAGCCACACTTGTGGTCACCCTGCTAGTTCCAAAATCCAGGGATTAGCACCCCGGATAATGCGCTCCATGGGACTAGAATCCCATCAAGGAACGACCAGCAAACCCAGCGCTGGTGCAAGAGCATCATCCCACCTTCACTGCACAGGGCTGTGCCCAGCACAGCTCTGGGATAAAGCCTTCCAAGAGGAGATTGGGAACCTCCAGGCCGCTTCCCAGGTGAAGGAAGAGTGACCAATGACTTCACTGCAAGTGAAAGGAGCGGGTTGTGTGCCAACGAGAGCCGGTGGAAGCGATGGAGCTGTTTGCTGCTCGGCCGCTGTTTTATTGTAGCTTTTGGAACGTGCCGGGGCTGCGGTTATTAATTTATTATTATGTGAATTCCAGCTGTTGATCCCATGTTTTACCCCTGAACAGGAAAAATAGCCACTCCCTGAGACTGAGAGTAAATGGATTTGTGAGCTGGTGGTGCAGGAACATCCACCCAAGCTGGTGGCGTTGGCCTTTGGGGGCTCAGGACGATGATGCCCACGGCTCGGGGAAGGTGATTTGGAATTTGGCAGGGCACGGGGCTGGATCTCCACAGCTGGGGGGAGCTGAAGAGCTGCTGAAAAGGGCTTTGGATGGAATAAACCTCCTCCTCTGAGGCAGGGCAGGGGCTGTGGCGGGGAGGGGGAGTACAGAGACCCGGCCATATGTTTGAGGCCAGTCGTTATAAATTACCCCCACTCCTGCCTCGGTGCCCTGTCCAAGTTGAGGCGAGCGTGTTTGATTAGGAACAGAGATAAACTCACGCTCTCGGCTCCGTGGGATGGGTTGGCTCGTGGGGTCTTCCCAGCAGCTCCCACAGGTAAACCCAATTCTCCCACCCTCGAGCAGCACCTTGATCTGGTGTTTCGCGAGCCGGCCCCGCTGGTTTTCCCCGTCCACTGCTGATACTCGATGTTTAAATCAATTACACAGACATTTAAGTCTCTTTCACATGCCAGCACATGGCCCTTGTAAGCCTTCAGGGTTGGGGGGAAGCAGGGGGGTGTTGGCTTTTGCGAGCAGTGTGTACATTAATTCCGACCTAAAGAGCTGCAGTAAATCACTTAATGCCTGAATCAAGTCAGTTGTTGTTGTTTTGGTGAATTGGGACCATATTGGGGACTATAATAACCTAATAATGGACAGTGCAGGCATAGACCACACTGTAATGTATATTGTAGGGAATATGGTAATAGCCTGAAATGGCAATTCTCCTAAATAAATAGCACATCAACTTACTTAAACCTAATCATAAATGGGACAAATTGGACCCATGTGCAAACAGAAACCTGAGCAGAACGCAGGAGTTAAAGAAGCCATTGTTTCCCAGCCTGACCCTGGGCAGAGAAAGCCTGTGTCAGGTTACATCTGTTAAAATGATTCTAATGCCAGCCCAGTATTTTAATTATAAATATATAAAACATTTAATAAGAAGACATTCTGGGCTTTCTAAGCCTTTAAAAACTAGATGTGGGCGGAGTGGGTAGAATGGTGTTCCATGTGCCCCAGACAGAGTGCCAGCGTATAATGATTGAATGTTTTCCTGTAATAAATTGAAAAAATCTGGTTTGTAAGAATGGATCCAAATCACTTGGCATTAGAAAGGTAATTTGTTACCTAGCTTCCTCTTGGAAACGGACTGCTTCCAAGTTTGCTGGAACTTAGTTTCTAGGGACCGTGATGTCCAAAAAGAGAAAGAAAGAGCAACCAGGATGCTCAGGGCTCTGATGTTAAAACACACACACACTGGTTTTTTTCTGCCTTTTTTTTTTTTTTTTCTTCTCAGTTTTCCAGTCCTGCCTCTCATGGCTCCAAACACAAGATTCAGCAGCCAAAAAAAGAGGGGGAAAAAAAATAAAAGAGGTTACTCAGGACAAAAGCCAGATCTATAGCCACCTTCTTTGTACCTTTCCAAATCTCAAGCCTGCTTAATTATGATTAATTGCCACATGGATAATCAGATACAGTTTCAAAAGGTTGGAGATGACAGTCCAAGGACACCAGGGAAGAAGGAAGGTTCGCCTTTGTTACAAGCAAAAAAGAAGAAGAAAAAAATACCAGGTCCCTTCCTCAGCCCATAACCTTTTCTTATTTTAACAATTCCAAACGGAATTAATACCATCAGTATATTGTTCCTGCTCCTGGGAATTGAACTTCAACTGTACAATTTCTGCAGCTGTCAGTTTTTGCAGCCCTCCTGTCAATAACGCAATGTTGGGGTGCCCTTCTTCTTGAATGAAAGCAGTTTCAAGTTTCTGCTTTGTGTCTGTGCTTTCTGGGTGGTGTGACATGATGAGAAAGTATAAAAAATAATAACAGCAGTTAAAAAGCTTCCACTCTTGACTTAACTGGATCAAATGTAATAGACTACAGTCTTTTCTCCTGATTTCCTTTGCTTGTTTTAGAAAACACTGTGAAAAGTGCAGGAGATTTTGTCTTGCCAGCTCTTTCCTCCATTTAAAATCCCTTTGGCTAAGTCAAGGATCACAGTATGTCATTTCCAGCCTAACAGAAGTGCTGGGCCTTGTTCAGCTCCTATTACTAGGAGGCAAATCCCTAGGTTGCAGGCGCCAGTGTTTCTGCGTTTGGCTCCATTCCCAGTATTGTTTCCTTCATTACATTCCAGAGTGCCTCTCAGCCAGTTAATGTTTGCACTGGGAGGTCCAAATATCCAGCAATCAGCACTGAACTTTTCTCTTTTTGTCGAGAATTGCAGGTTTCAAATGCAATCACTGGCTTTAAAGAAAAACTTACAGGTGAACACAACAGCACTAATTTCCATTTTATTCACTAACAGTTATATTTTCGGCAGTTTCTCCACATGCACTTGTAAAACGCCTTCAGAAGATGTCTGGCTTTTTCAGACCTTGTACATGTTTAGGAATTCTGGGGTAAGGGCTGCCCCCCACACACCTCTCCCACCCCAAAACCCCCATCAGCACGACCCCCATGCTCGGGCATTAATGCTGGAAATTCCTCCTAATAATACAAACACAGCCTTATTTTTATTTCGAAGACAGTGAAATATATTTTAGTGGACAAAGGCATGGATGCAATAATTTGGGTGGTGTGAAGGGTCAATGTCAGGCTCGGCCCTGTGAGGTTTGGTTTCTAAATTACTTTTGGTACCATTTTATTTTCTCTTGGTGTCATTTAATTGATGGAGCAAGGATAACTTGCAGCCTTTTGTGCTGCTTTCAGCATTGAGAGACGTAGAGAAGATTCATAGTTGTTTTTTCCATGAATATGGAATGTTTTCCCATGTGTCTGATCACGCGTGGCTCCATGAGCTGCTCCCAGGATGGATGGACACCTCTGAGAGCAGCACCCTGGATTCTCCTGCCACCTGAAAACTCCTGTAAACAGCGAGAAAACTTTCTGTAAATGACAGAGGAAAATATCTTTATTTTCAGAAGCTGTGCCAGGCTGCTCCTCAGGCAATTTGAACTGTACTATAGGAACACTGTCAATAAGACAGCCCTGTACAGTTTGCTTTCTACAGGTTTGCTATTAAGATACAGGAACCAGCCACAGGTCGTAGGCTCGATTACACAATTAAACAAGTCCACGATATTTCCTCGTGGGGAAATTTTAAAAAATAAAAAAATTAAAAAAAAATTTAAAAATATGTGCAGGTTGGGAAATCCTCAGTGTTTTCCATAAAGCCTCCAGCTATGCTTCCGCCCATGATCGTATGTCATATGGATGGTGTCACCGTGTCCTAAGGGTGCTCGCTCGCAGCGATGATATCGGATTCATGGAAGTGGATATGCTCAGAGAGAATACTAATGCTAACTCAGCCTAAATAACAACACTGCCAAAGGAGGCAAGCAAGAGATGAAATACAGTGGATTTCAGGAGGCAACAAGCTCTCATTTATTAAGATCACAGGCATTTTACAGGTTACAAATCATAAAGCAGAAATAACTTCATAATATACAGGTCAGGAATGTGCCTGGGATATTGAGGAACTATTTCCTTGGCAATAATCTGCCAGAGATAGTCAGGAGCGTGCGTTTTCTGGCACAACAAATCACTGCTGATTAATTTTGTCTGCCTTTGTCTCAGAGAAGAGACGAGACACTTCAGTGTGTGTTTTGCACTCACTCCACTTCCGCGCTATTCTTCCTCGCCGCATAATTTTTTGCAAGATAGGCCAAACACAATACTCTTTGTTTTACCCCTTTGACATCATTTTTGCCTGAGCACAGCCTGCCTGACTCAGTTAAGTCAGCAGAACCCAGGCACAGGCTCCTGCGGCAGCCCAGCCTGGAGAGTGATGCTGGTCTGAGCCCAGAGAAGGATTTTTGGGAGAGGAGCAGCCCCTTTGCCACCACTGGAAACGTGCCCATCTATGCACCCAGTGAGGAGGTGTAGAAGGTTCCTTCATGATGGACCTGTAGCAGCAACAACAAATTGGAATCTTTTTCCTCTTTGCTGGCACTCAGGGATAAATCCCAGCTCCGGTCATGGAAATTACAGCAAGAAGAGAAACTGGAGTTTCTCACTTGAGCAGCATGAGCAGGGCTGGATGCAGCTGGGAAGATGTGTGAAGGGCTGGATGGCACTGTGGCATCTTTCCCTAGGCTTTATTTGTTGGATCCTGGAGCCAGCCGGGCTGGGTGGTGGTCGGCCTCACACAGGAAATTCACAGCACCCCTGGAAGGACAATAGATACGATAAACACCAAAAGCAACGTCAAACCCCATAACTTTCCTAACAATTTAATATTCACTGCTATTAAATATCAACAGATCAGAATGGAGTCTCTCCAAGGCGGGTGTAAACTTCTCCACGTGCCCTGTGCCGGTGGAGTGACAGCCATGGGTTGTTATTGGAGTATTCTCTCCACGTTCCCAAAGTTTCACTGCTTTGATAGAGATTCCCTGTTCCAGACTGGTTATAATGAATCACCCAGAAAGAGAGAATGTTCAGGAAGTGAGAGGGGTGTGTGATAAATCAGGGCTCAGCAGGACCTGAGCAGGCAGAACTCACTGCTGTGACAAACACCGAGCAGGAGCATCCAGAGGAAGGAGGTTTTGAAGTGTGTTCATCAGAGAGGGGCATTCCCAACCTGGCCTTGGACAATTCCAGGGATCCAGGTGCAGCCACAGCTTCTCAGGACACCCTGTGCCAAGGCCTCACCACCCTCACAGGGAAGGATTTCTTCCCAACACCCCATCTAATCCAGCCCCCTGGAAGTTAAACCTGCCCTCTTTCAGTTTTGATTGCTTCAGGTAGAGCAACATCTCCCAGAGCCCCCTCCCACCTCCACATCTCCCAAATGAGAGGAAAATAGTAAACCCCAACCTGGGTGCTGCTGCCCCAAAATCTGTAAGTGGGAGAAGCCTTTTATGCAGTTGTGGGTGGCTGCAGCGGTTCCTGGCTCTCCCACTTGCACTGGGAGAGTGGAGAAAATTTTCATGGAAGACTTTTCTAAGTGGGGCTGATGGAAACCTGGAGAAATGTCTTGTTTCTCTCTTTACCTAATTTATCTTGCACAGGATTGGAGCCATCGTGGAAAATAGTGTTGTCATTACTGCTTCTGTTGTCAATACTCACCTCCTACTCCCATTCCCAAAGCTCCTACCTTCATCCTCATCCCTTTTTCCCTCCAGAACTGCATCCAAACCAAAACCGTGTTCGTAACATTTCTCGCAATTCCAAAAAAACCCGAAAGAAAACAAACAGCCAGCAGATGCTGATTTTCTCACTTAACTGCACATATTTTATAGTAATTCTCTCTGATTTTCTCCCAAGACACCCACCTGACCTTCCTTTCTCTCCAATCTCTCCCAGTAGTGGCCAAACGCTTCTAATCATGTAAGATTCAGCCCATGGAAATAAGCTGCAACTAAGACAAATTTACCCTCTGACCTCAAGGCCTCTGAGTGCACAACAGAGCCCAAGAAACGTCTTTGCTAAAAGGAATGCATTTTCCTTGGATTTTTAGACCAAACCAAATTAATGCTACGAAGAGAAATTTGCTTTTTATTTTTCCTCTTTCACAAAACCACAAATAAAATAAAAACAATTCAGTGCCTCTGGAAGGAAGGATGACAAAATGCATTTTCCAAGAGTGTCCAAGCAACTAAAAATGGAACATCATAAATATTTTTGCTTCTCTCTACGTAACTGCAAGTGATTTACAAGCATGAATTAATTTTTAATTAATGCACTGCAATGAAGCAGGGATTAGTTAGCCCAGAATTTTTCAAAGTTGTCCATAGACAATTTGGTTGGGAGAGCACCTCCAGAGCGAATCCTTCCCCAATTCTGGTGGGAGCCCAAAATCTCTATGGTAACCGAAACAATAACCTATGGAGGAAAAGAGAAAGTTTGGAAAACCGTTCAAATGAATTTTAGCTGCCTTTGTTATCTGAAAGGGATATCTGAAAGGAGGAGGCTCCACATCATCCGAGCAGTCGGATTCCCCTGCACCACCGAGTGCTGGGAGGGTCTCATGTCCATCCAGGACCAGTTCAGGCCCGGTTTAGGGTGGGCTGGGACGCAGTGACTGAACTGAGGTTTCCTGCTCACACCCCAACTCCTTTGCAAGACCTGGGAACAGAACTTCCCAGCCTTTCCCATCCACGAGGAGCAAAGCTTGTATTTCTCAGTCTGGATTATTATTTTCTTTTTCAGATTAAGGAAAACAGAAATGAGAGAGAAAGAAAACGGGTGACTCATGGCAGTCTCTTTGCTGAAACACAGCTGCCCTTGTCCCAGGAACGGGATTCTTAGATCCTGCATCCAAAATTTATTGCAAAATAAAACTGAAACTTTTAAAAACAACCACGCTAAATGATGTTTCTCTTTCTTTTTTTTATATGTATTTGTGAGTGTAGGTCCAGGCTACAGCCAGGATCAAGGGGACGACTGGAAACTCGAGAGAAATGGAATTCTTGTGAAATTTTCAGGCAAATTTTGTAAACCCACACAGGCTCTATTGCCTGGAAAAACTTCGAAATCGTTTTGTGGTTTTCAAAGCTTTGATGCTTCTGGACTTTCTGGGATTCCTTTGGTCGCAGGTCAGTATAACAGCACCCACACCACCACCCTCAAGTGGTGTTGTATTTTTCCTCTGGTACTGCTGTTGGAAATGTGCAGGAAATCCTGTGTCCAGTGGTCCCAAATCAAGAAACAAAAAGCCTGTGAACGTGTGTACATCCACTCCTAAATTTAATGGTGCAACTTTTCCATTTTAGGGAAAACATTCCATTCCTTGCTGCAATTTTTCTGCTTTCAAAACACAGATCTTAGGTTTGACTTACGGAACTTTGAACTGCCACCGCTCTGAGATTAATAATTTATTTGTCTCTCGAATTTATGCCTTGGGAATCATGGAATCGTGGAATGGTGTGGGTTGGAAAGTGCCCTGAGGACCATCTAGTTCCAGCCCCCTGCCATGGACAGGGACACTTTCCACTGGAAAACCTGCCTGATTCAGGAGCCTTGCCCAGAACTGACATAACCCTAAAGCTTGAGCTGCTCCTTAAATCGGGATAACACTGCACAGTGCTTCAGAGAGAAGGGGGAAAAAGGATGTTACGGAATCAAGGAGTGCTTCTGAAGCAGCTTTTACTCGCCCTGAATGAAAGAAAAGAGATTTGGCTGCGATTGATTGGTATTTGCAACCTGCCATAACCACGCTGAGTAGGAAACAAGTGCAGAAGGTGCACAGGGAGACAGCGCAGAGGAAAACGGGAGATGGGAGGGAGAGAAAGATGACCTGGTTTTGCTTCCAAGCTAATTTTACATCACTTTAACTATATTTAGTTACATTTCTATTTAATAGGGCTGCAGCAGTTGGACTGAGATTTTTATTGTTGTTCTCGGAGTAATTTAAATTTCTAAGAGTTCATGGTGGTTGTTGTTGTTTTCTTTCCAAAGGCTTTGTGACCTTCTTCCATGAGTTTATTTCAGATATAGTGGAATGTCCCAGAGAAAATTCCAAATGGTCCTTAATAGATGAAATGTTTCCAGAAAGGAGAAATTCTCAGTGGACTATGAAACTATTTTTCAATCATGGTGTATGGCACACAAACCACAGCTGAGGGTTTTTTTCAGTAGGAAACTATTGCCCAGTGGGTTAAAAGAAAATAAAGGATAATGGGATTTTTCCGTAAGGCTGGAGCCGTTCGCAGGGGTTTGCTCCCCACTAGATGTCACTGGAACTGTTTGAAATGTTTGGAACAAACAACCCCAAATTCCCTAGGTTTTGAGCTTCCTTACAAACATCAGACTTGGAGCAGGTTCCATTCAAGCTCTGCTCTGGCACAGGAGCCTTGCAAGGGAATCCAGACTGGGGGATGTTAATCATGCCAAGTTCATGGTTTGACAGGGATTTGGGGAGAAGGAAGGTGAATTCATGAAGTTTGGCATTGTCCTCAGAGATTTTGTCCTTGGGGAAATCCATCTGCAGGCAAAGAGAGTGCCTGGACTCAGTCACCATTTGGCTGAGGGCTCTTCACAGACAGAGCAGGGTCTTGCAAAAGCTGTGTGGCACGTTTTGCCGAGTCAGCAGTGCCCAGTGCTGGGACAGCCACACCATGGACTGCAGGTGACATTTGGGTGTCACCTGATCCACCATTAAAAACAAAAAAAAATCCCAAAAATTTTGGCAACCTCTGTCTTGAACTTTTCCATGGCTGTTGTCAGCCGTACCAACATTCACTCCAAGCCACGAAGGAAAAATCCCTCAGATTATTAGGTCCACTATTTAAATTCTCTCTATAGTTCCAACTGACTACAGGAATCTTCTTTCATTCTTATTCAAAATTCAGTTTAGTGTGATTATGTGGCCATGCATCAAATATGGCAGTATAATATGTCCTTTCATCTACTTGCCATAATACATCCCTTTTAGTGCCACATAAATCCCTGGAAATATCGCTGTCTTCTGCTCTTGAGATCCTTCATGTGCCTCTTTTCCTTACTGCCTTCCTCTCCTATTGTTTCTCCAAGCTGAATTAATTCCCTTTTTTTCCCTCCAGTGTCGCTGCTCTGCTCTTGCTGCTGCTTCTGAGTGGGCACCAGTGAAACCACAGCCCTTCCAGTGCCAGAGAGGAGCCCGGAGGTCCCAGCTGCTGGCATGGCATCCTTCTGGCAGTGCCAGCCCCTTGGATCTCCTCTCCCTGGAGGAGGCTGCTCCGAGTCGCTCCATCTCCTCCTGCAGAGGCAGTGGGGAGCAGCACCTGCAATCAGAGAGAAGGCTGACATCCGGATGGAGCTGAGGAGCTGGAATTGAGGAATGCCAGCAGTCAGCGTGGTGCTCCTAAACCTCCCAGAGCACTGCAGCAGCCCAGCAACGACAGGGTTTTCTCCTTTGCCCAGGATCTGAGCGTGTGCCAATGCTGGGAGGCCCTGGAGCACGAGGAGGCTCTGCAGCACCACCCTGGGCTGCTACAGAGCTGCTGCTCTTTTTCCAGTGACCATTTGAGCCATGCATGAGTTAATTACAACAGGCTGCATCCCTTTCATGTAGCCAACCAGACTCCAAATGCTATGAATCTCTTCAGGCCCTCAAGAGTGTGATCCTGGCACCAGCACTGGCGTTGCTTCTTTCGAGTCGTGGAATGGTTTCGTTGGAAGGGACCTTAAAGGCCATCCAGTGCAACCCCTGTCCCATATTATACTGCCACACCTCCCACTGTCCCAGGTTGTTCCATCCTGGCCTTGGGCACTGCCAGGGATCCAGGGGCAGCCACAGCTTCTCTGGGCACCCTGTGCCAGGACCTCCCCACCTTCACAGGGAAGAATTTCTTCCTAATTTCCTCCTTTAGTGAAACTCCTCTTTGTAATTCCTTCCCCAGGATTAATCCCTTTGTCATCAAGGCTCCTTGCCTTGCCCCAGACAGGCAATGGAGGCTACCAGCCTGGCTGTGCCACGGCAGTGGCACGGTCCCACACCCTTGATTTGTTTAATTGATTAGTAACCTAATTGTAGCACCTCAGCATAACCCCTTAGCAGGCATCGTTGAGTTATTTGGGAGAAACACAACTATAAAGGTCTGTTCCCTTATAAAATATCTGGATTAAGTTGTTATGATGTTAAGCCAGCAAACTTTCAACCTATTCAATATGCGGTGAATTTAAGAAAATGAATTGAAGCTCCTTGCCTATTTTAATATGTACTCCTGGAGACATTTTCTCATGTTTTTATGGTTTAATTAAAGCCTCATGGCAATGGTAGGCTTCTTCCTACCTACTATGCCAGTGGTTAAAAATTACGGGGTTTCAAGTACCCTGCATGGCTTTAATTGCTCTGCTGAAGATAAAAGAGCAGCGATATTTTTATCACAGCAGCAAAATTAAAAATGGGCCCCCACCTTGCCCCTGCCCCACACGCTGATGTCCAGACCTTAACTCCTGAGATATTTTGGGAATATTTCTTCCTGCAGCATGTCCTGGAGAGCAGAGGAACTTCCCTGCCCCACTTCTTAATATTAAAAAAAAAAAAAGAAGTAGAAATCTCTAAATAAAGAAAGTCCTGGAAGAGAACATTCGAGGCAGGACAATGCAGAGGAAGGTTACAAGTATATTAGGATAAGGGCACCACAATTATATGAAGAAAGTCTGGAGAGAAAAGATTACATTGTTCTGACAACAACATTTTTCAAACATTTAGACCTTTAATATCATTAATTTAAAGTACAAGATTAAATATTTTATGCAAATATTAGACAACAGCAAAGAGCTCCGCATATTAGGATTTAAAACAAATTGAAAGCATGCAAGACATATTCATTTCTTAAGCAGTTTAGTTAAAAAATCGGTATTGTCTCTATTAGGATTAACTGACAGTAACTCTTTGTGTTCAAATGGATTTAACTTCACTGTGGTTTGTTTTCCCGATATCATTGTCCTCCAATAATCGTGGATAAAGGGAAATGTAAAAGGACATATCAAGTCAAAATATATCTTCACATCATAAACACAGAATTACGTTTAAATTTCATTACTAAATGGGATTTCAGCTTCATATACCATGCCTAATCCTGCACTATAAAAGATGTATAAAAGCTCCTGACAAATTCTAACAGACTTTGTGGAAGTTGCATATATTGATTAAAACATCAAGCAGCTACATACAAACCAATAATGAATTACTTCTTGTTGGAAGATAAAACTTTGTGATATTTAAAATTACAGACTTGAAAGTAAGTAAAATTACCCCTAATTATGCAGAAGGGAGCAACACCTTAGCAGTAAACAAGATAAGCACCTCAAACAGCACTAATAATTTTAATTAACATTTTCTAGTTTCCTTTCACCTCCTCTCAAGGTCATCTGCTACCTTTCCCTGGTACAACATTACAGCACAGTGTTAAAAACTTACATTCCATTACTAATTGCTTTGATAAGCCAAAAAAATAATTTTCCAGGACAGGATTTTCTTTTTTTTTTTTTTTTTTTTTTTTTTTTTTTTTTTTTTTTTTTTAATCACTGAATCTCCTGCAAAAGCAAATTTTGCATTGTGTAAAACTGTCAGGAAGGTTTTTGCAGTGAACTGCTCTCAAAAGTCAGATTCCAGCAGCTGGGATTCTGTTGGTCATTTGGGGCCTGATTCTGACCACCAGAGGCAAAATTCTTCCAGGAATTCTTTAGAAACTCGTTGATATTTCAGGTGTAAATATAAATATTGGATTGGACCCAAAGTGTTGAATATTCAGATCGTAATCAAAGTTCAAAAGACTCCTGAGGTGTGAGCACTGAAAATGGAAATTCGGCAAAACGTGATAATCTACACAGTATTTGTGTTAATTTTTTCTTGAGCACCGATGAATAAATGCATGTTCAAGACTCATGACCTTGCTAAACTCTTTCTTTTCTTTTCTAAAAAGTCCAAAAGTTGGTCAGGAAAGGGCTTTGTTATATCAGTGGGTTTGTTCCATGCCACAAATTTCATGTACGAGGTCACTTGGAATATAATGTGTAGTGAAAGAATCTCATTAGGCTAAAATGAATGTAAAATGTGTCAATTTGATCCAAATGAGAACTGTAGTAAAACCATGTTTGATGTTCATGTGCAATAAATCTTTAACATTTGTCTGTAAAGTATTAGAGAACCCAGAGGGAAATCTCTATTTGTGATAGCTGCACATTTCCAATGATTTTTCCTATAATCCTTTGTTGACATTTAGCATATGGCAACAGAAAAGAAGATCCTAAAATGAGAATTGTTACTTATTATTCGAAGGTAAACAAGATGGGCACCTTGAATATAAGGTTTTTAGACTGAAATTACGAGAACATCCCTCTGTCAGGAGGAGTTGCTCATCTTTCAGTCACTCCTTGGTGGAAAAGTGACATCAAAGGTGCCCTACCTGCCCGTCACTCAAATGTTAAAACGTCTGATGGCCCCATCCTGCCCGTTGGGTTGGATTTTGATATATTCATATTGTTAATTACTGTTGTATTTCAATTTTCTCTCTAGTATTTTTGTTCATTCATAATAGCTTTATGCTTCAGCGGACCGAAAGGACTAAAATGAAAGATTTCCAAGATTTCTTCTGGGAGTAATTTACAAAAGACCACAATTTTTTAATTGCTCCTGATGTTTAGTTCTGGATATCTGGAAGAGGAGAAATCAGCCCAACTCTTTTAGTTGCCACACCAACCGTAGCAAATATGTATTTTTTTGCTCCCTCTCGCTCCTTGCACACCCCACCATCTCTGTTTTGAGGGCTGTGCTGTAGCAGTGTCGTGGTGTTTATATTTCTGCAGCTCACACTTGCCTTCACAAGAGAATTATGAGTTATTTACGTCCTTTGAGGAGGCTCGGGGAATAATGGGTGAAATGTCAGAAATAATTATGAGAAATGGAGGCATTTCATTTAAGCAGTAGAAGAAATACATAACTTCTGCTGAATGAGTGAACTCGAAGTGCCACAAGATTGCTGCACGATGAGATCTGGCTCACGATTATCGTAGAGTTTTATAAAAACCAAAACAACCTTACAACACTTGCATGCCAAAGGTTGCAACACAGGCTTTGGCAGGAAACACGAAAATGCTCCAGCATGGGAAAAGTCTCTGAGCAAACTTGCATCTGTGCTGATTTAGGATTTTACACCGAAGCACCAGCAGCTTTCTGAAGCCAAGCTCGACTTTATGGCCACAGCCGTGGCTGGGAAGCTGCGCAGCATCAGCCCCGACAAAGCCCCTTCCCCATCTCCCCCCAGCCCCTGTTTTTTACAGCGTTTGTCCATCTCGTTATTGCTGTGCAGGCTCTTCATCAATAACTGTGGTGTTCTCAGCCGAGTTTTCTTTGGCTTGCTGTCTGCTTTACAAAACCGCTGCATACTTGACAGTTTGCCCCAGTTCAAAATTCTTTGGTCAGAGAAAGCCCGGAGAATGAAACAGTATCTGGTGTTGTAAAATCTTGACCAGATTCTGAAATATTGCCTAAGCCCCTGTCAGCTCGAAGGTGATTTCTCCAGGTCATGGTTTAGAGGGAATTGATGGGACAGTCTGGGACTGCTCAGGCTGCACTATATCTTTTCCAGGAGTGCACGTAGTCACCTTTAGCACTCGCTGCTCTCCAATCCTCTCTGCTTTCGACAGCACGTTTGCTTCCATATGTAGATTACAAGCTAAACATGGGGAAAACCAATCCAGGAAAACAGCCCCTCTGCCCACTGCGCTTTCATTTCTCTGTTTCTAGCCGAGGGATTGTCAATTACAGAATAACCCTGGGGAAAAATCCACCTGAGGCTGCAGCGGAGAGAACAATACCCAGTGCTCCATCAAACAGTTCATCCCAGTGCGCCCAGCACTTTCCCAGTGCTGTCTGGTCCATGATCCAGCTGCAGAAACTGAGGCACAGGGATCTGAAAGGTCCATCAAGACAAAGGTAAATTTGATGTAAAATACGAATCCCAGTGCAGTGCCCTTCCTATCCGAAAACCCACAGAAGGACCAAATTCAAGGCATATCCAGCAACTCTAAAATGTAAAAAACCATCAGTCATGACAAAAATCATTTTTAAATCTATCTGATTGTAGAAATAATAGATATAAATATAGATACAGGTGTAGATATAAATATAGATATAGATATACTCTGATACAATTTCAAACTGAACTTGGCAACTAAAAGGCTCTGGGTAAACAGAAACATTTTTGAATATTCTCATTATCAGACTGGAGTAATTCAAGTGCTTCCATCAACAAGTGCTCAATATAATTTTAAGTTCTGCTTAAAATCCCACTGAAACAAAACACAACCTTTGGTATTCTGCCAAATAAGGGGAAGATCTGAAGAGGAGTCAGAATAGATCGTCCAGCCGACGATTATAAATTATAAATTATAAATCATTACATGAAGTTCCATATATTTATGACACAAGCTCTGACTATTGCACTTTTGCAGGGACTTTTCCTGAAGGCAAATCACAGCAGACCTGCTCATTCCTTTGGAGAAACTGCGCTGGACCCGATAAGGCCAATAACCCTTCCAGTTCGGTGGCAACTCCTACAGACTTAATTAGAAAGAAAAAGACCTAATTCTGCATTTTCCTTATCAACCCCAGGCTTTTTTTGTACTGCATCACTACTTTTCTTAAATTCTCAGAGTTTCACCCAGCTCTGGGCAAGCCAGGAATGCCTGAAGGACCAACAGTGCAGATCGTGGGAGTGAGACATCGCTACAGCACTGGTGTTCCTGTGCTGCTTTCCCAGTGGTTTGGTTGGGATGAGTTGGGCTGGGTTGATTTGGCAGTTCAGGCTGGATTAAGATACTCCTGGTGCTTGAAATCCTGCGTTAGTACTGAAGGAATTTTTATCCTTTCTCTGGGTATTGGCTCAGCAAGGCCACTGCATTGAGGTGGATGTAGGAGGGTGGCCCACACATCCCTCCCTGCACCTTCTCCTGGAGGAAATTCCCAGTGAGGGTGTGATGCTGCTGTCCGGACAAGAAATTCCTAAGGATGTGCCTCGTTTGGCTTTCCAGGCACTGGCACCAGTGGATCAGGCACGTTGCTTTTATTATTCTTAATAGTTCTTTTTTCCTTGGCCTCACTTTATTCCCCTCATTTTGAAACTCTTGACAGCCTTTCATCAAAAGTTTCTGACAAACTCAAAGAATATCTAAAATGGGCACTAATAATTTAGTACTGTAATTTTATGGGTATTTCAAAGTTCCTGGGTATTACTATTATTTTATGGGATGATTTTTCCTCCTTTTCCTTGCTCTTTCTTCCTATGTTCTTATGGAATTATAGGTGAAATGTATTTCTTGGCTGCTGTTTCATCTTTTGTTCATACAGTTAAATATTGCACTGGTTCAAGATTGCACGAGGCCTCCACATTAAAATTTTATTGTATTTTTGTATTTATTTTTGGCCCGGATCTGGAGGCCTCTCAGGTCCAGGTCTTGTGTAATTTTATTGGCTTGTGGGTGGAGGAAAGAACAAAAATGAGGTTTGTGGCCAGAATGTTATCTTTGGCCATAGACAGCTATTTGGGGGCCTGATTCTGCTCTGATTCATAAGCAAGTAAATCTCGAGCAGCTCCAGTGAAAATGAAAAAGCTCCAGTGATGTAAACCCGATGTAAATTAGAGGAGAATTACCTCCGTGGTGGATGCTATGTAAGCGTTTTGCTATTTATGATTTAGCTGGGAGCTGTTGACTGGCCTCTCTAAAGATAAGAGCCACCTATAACTCAGTTGTGAGCATCTTTTTTCCCTTTTTGACTAATGTCTGCTTGCTAAAAAAGATTAAAACTGGTTTTTTTTATGAGCCCTGAGTAACAGAGCTGAGACTACAAAGCTCATCAAGCTGGGAACCGCAGCTGAGTTTTGGTGACCTCTCCCTTGAGTGAAAAGCACCTTATTCTACCCTACACCCATGCTTCAAAACCTGTTGAATTCAAGTATTAGAATCCATGGATTTCAGGCTTGGTCCCTTTGTTTTATGAAACACTTTTCACGTGGCCACCACTGAGTGAGTGGCTGCCCATCCCAGTGTGAGTCATGGCCACTGCATCCTTTGCTGCTTCCTGCCTGGTTTGCATCCATCACCACAGCTCCTTTCCTCCCCAAAACCCGTGTCCCCCTCTCCTCTTCGCACACTTACTCCTGTCAGAAGTTTGGCTTGGAAATGACTTCTCCTGCGAGCCAAACCTTCTTATTCTACACTTTAAAATCCTTATGAAATTTGGCTCGCCTTCCAAAGCTAAGCCTCAGCTCCCTTGTTACTCTTCTAAATATAAAACATTTTTATTACATTAAGCCATGTTGAAAAGAAAAAGGGAGAAAAGGGAAAGGGAAGAAAGCAAATCCCTGCACCCAATGTGAAGGAAGAGGTCGGTATTACACAGGAATGGATCAGGTCTTTGTTTCATCGTGGTATCATCTCCCTCGCATGCGCTTTCCGCTCGCTCTCCGTATTCCTCCCTGAGTATCTCCCACTCTGAAAAACCCAATTAAACTCGTCGTTGAAGGAGCTGTTTCCAGGCTGATCTGGAGAGTTTGGGAAATGGGAAAACCCATACCACTATTGATTCTGCTGCATCGCTTCCTGTAGAGAAAACTGTGTTCTAGGGAGCTCGCTTAACACCTTCCACTTACATCAAACTTAGTTTTCCTATATAGCTTACACAACTTTGGAATGAGTTATTTATAATTTTCAGTCATTATTTTAAGTGTCATTTTAATCATTTCAACAAAGAAGTTTGTTAATATTCCCAATAATGGCTCTTGTCACTTTAAATATTAAAATCTGCATTAGGGATTCCCTTGGCTACATCTGCATTATTTGCATTATAGATTGTGTGCATGTCTCAGTCTATATATATGTATGTATATATATATATAAATTTATATAAAGATATGAATTTATGAATTTTTTAGGAAAATTGAGGCAGTTTTAAATGATCCCATCTGCTTTGAAAGCACTGCAACAAATGCCAAAGTGATTAGTGATAAATAAGTTCCTAACACTGCAAAATTAAAAGCTCCTAATTCTCAACTTTAAATAAATCCTTATTGTATAGCAGAAATAATTCCTCACAAAGTGTTTCCAACATTCAGAGAATGCTTTTAGGACATCCAGCATTAACATAATTTTTTCGACTGCGGTTCTCACAGGACATCTGATGAAGTCTCTACCCTTAATTTTAATTGCGTAGGCTGCATTCTTAATTAAAAACTGTACAAATGGATTTTATGCCATGCCAAAAGAAATCTGAGTTCATTAGTTATAAAACCCTTTAAAAATTGATGTAAATATGTGAATTCTTTAAAAGTTTGAACTCAGCGTCCTCATTTATGTTGAGTAGCCTTTTATCTAGAGAATAATGAAGTCAATACAAATTAAGATAGTCTGAGTTTTACTTTTCCCTTTTCCTTTTCTTTTTCAACTCTTTTTTTTTGGTGAATAAGGGTGATGGGAGTCAAAGAGTGTGGGGGTTATGTCTTTATGTCATGATGTTTTTCCTTGAAGAATGAAATTCATTTAAATCTAAACTGTGAAGAAAATTAGAGTGGGAAATACACTGACCCTTTTGTACTGGGTTATATAAATATAAGTTCATATATCTTTTATTAATTCTTCATATTAAAACGCAATCACATCATCTCGAGCCAATAAACCTAATGGAAATCTGTCAGACTGGAACTTTGGAGGAGAACTCTGGACATCGCTTGAAGAAATACGCAGGCCTTATTGATTTTTATTTTAAAAACGGAGAGTTGTTAATTAAAATGCTTTTCCATAACTTGTCAAGCCTTCAAATAACAAATGGGAAACTCTGAGAGGTTTGTTTAACCTGACAAATTGCTGACCTTTCATTCTGCTGGCTGCTCATCTGGCTGCACGGGACCTTTCCCTTTCCCTTCCCTCCCTGGCAGCTGGGAGGTATCGCAGCGCCTTTTCCGGTGGGTGCCACCAACCTGATCCCGCCTGCGGTTCCTCAGAAAACCATGGGAATGAAGTGCTGGGGCAGAGCTTAGCTTTTCCTGTGCTGGGAATTAATCTGTAGGATTTCACTGTATTTTCCAATCTATGAGAGTGTTGTTGGGAAGAGGCATCCAGGAGGTGCCTCTCGAGCACGGGTGGTTTGTGCAAAGGAAAGGCAGAAGAAGTGGAATTGAGATGATGGTAATGCCACTTAGCATTCAGACTCAGAGTATTTACTGTTATCCTAACAAAAATAACAATAAACAAACAACCTGTACAAAAAAAATCCCTGTGTTTCTTTCCATCCTCTTCCATGGTTTTTGCTTTTGAGCATCTCTCCCCTGGCCGAGCGTGGCAGCAGGGATGTTGAAATACCACATGAAAAGCTGTGGAAGTGCTTGTGACGTTTCCAACATGAGCTGGAGCAGGAAGCACCAGAAGTCTCACAGGACAGATGTTCTCCTCAGTTTCCAACCCAGTTTGGCACGGGAAAGAAGTCAGATAGAGTTGGGACAAACCTCAGATTTCCTCTTAGTTTTGTTTTTTTAAGGAGCAGAGTTCAGGCAACAAAAGCACTCTACCTTTTGAGATATTTCCATGACTGCATCCTAGAGATCATGAAAAAATACTCCAATGTAACTGAATATTTTGTGGAAGAAACACACCAGGTAGGGCAGAACACTGGCTATCCACCAGCTTTAACCATCCCATAGTATCCCACTTTCTAGAAAATTAAACCAGATCACTCAGAAAGTAGAAGCAGACAGACACCCACTAGATCATGCTGCTTAATTCTCTGTGCCTGGAGGTATCCAAGGCCAGGCTGGATGGGGCTTGGAGCATCCTGGTCTAATGGAAGACGTCCCTGCCCATGGAACTGGATGATATTTATGGTCCCTTCCAACACAAACCGTTCCGTGATTCCATGAGGGAGATGTGTAAACCAGTTTTGGGCGAATTAAACAAAAATTTAATGGCTCTCTGCCACTGCCCAGCTCCTCTCCCACAGCACCAGAAATGTCCTACACACTCTGGTTAGCAACTCACCGTGTTCAACCTTGGAAAATGCTGGATTCCACATCTTGTATTTCACATCTTTTAACTTTATGCTTTGAGGATCATACAGAACAATCAACAAAATCTTTACATTTGGTGTTTGATTAACTTTTTTTCAGTTTAAGCAGAGAAATATGAGACATGGACCACATCCCTGTCTAAGCGCAGGAAGATGCTGCATCCAGAGCACACTTCAGCCTGCATTTAGCTCATCTAACGTGAATTAAATTAAGCACCAGAAAAGCAGAGACGTTGCATGGTCCCAGAAGAAGAAAATCCACTTTCCTGACACTCCAAGCACTGCTTTCAAAGAATGGCAAGAGGATTCATCTGCAAAATGCAGATGGATTCATAAACTCAATTCATGCGCTTATTTCACAGCAGCCAACCCTGCTCTTCCTACAGCAACTGCTCTGTGAATGAAGCCACAAAGTGTTTGCTAAGCAGATCTTTGGCCCCTTGTTTTTAGCAACCTTCCAGACTTTATGCCAGCCCCATGGTGTACCCAGAAGTAAAGGAAAACATTTGGTCTACAGAAAAATTCACAGAAATGGACACAAACAGTCCTGTATAATTGATAGTTTTATGAGACTGAACTCTGTAAATTTTTTTAATCTTATCCCTCTAGATCCAGTTTATGTGCACATTTGAACAATGACTTCATATCCTTTCCAAACAGAGATTCTGGGATTCAGTTTCGTCATTTGGCCAACACAAATCCCCAAGTGCCAAGAATTTCTAGTTGTGTTTTGCTTCATGTTTGTCTTTCTCTTGTTCTTTTACAGGATTCCTTGTCAAACCAGTCAGTCGGTGGAATGATTCCAGTTTGCACCAGAAGAAGATGTGCAAATCCCTAAATCACTTCGGAAACTTAGGATTTTTGTTGTCTCTGACTTTCATGGTGCAGGTTCCAGCTGTAAGACTTAAATCTTTATCTGCACTAAAGGAATGAGTTTGCAGAGAATTTCAGAGGCTGAACAGTTTGCTTTGTGGGCCATCTTCACCAGCAGACCAGGAGGAAGGCTGCTGAAATATTCAGATACTTTTGCATTTGTTATCTCTAAATTCATGCCCTGCTCAGAATCCCATGACTTCCACATCCGTGCAGGGAGTGTATGACATTTATCACACTTTCTAGCCAAATATTTTACACAGGATGATTCTTTTTGGTTTTGTTGTTAACTGCAGCCACAAAACCACCTCTAACTTTCTTTTCAAGAGGCTACTTTTCCAGCTGAACCAGATCCCTGAAGCCGTGAGCTGACTCCAAAGAGATTGTTGTATTATGTGAAATAGAGCCCACTAAAACCATAATCTCCTTTAGTTTATTTTTTTTCCCTGTATGTGGACATACAATTGCAATGCCTCATTATGGATCTTATGGATGAACTTTTAGAAATTTGTAGAGAATTTTGGCCACGAGATGGAAAACGATCCTCTTGCTTCCATCATGTCATTGGGTCAGGAAGCTGAAGTGTTTAAGGTGATGCATTTTGCAGGCAGGTGGGAGCCCTGGTCTCCATTTGGGGTTAAAGATCCTTTGAAACTCATGTGATAATTGGTATTTTGGTGCTGATTTTGTGGTGAAGACCTGTATGTTCCTCTGCCATGGAGAATGAAAGGAAGGCAGAGGTGATGGGGATACACAGGGTCCAAGGGCAATATGGCCATATTAGCATGGCATTAAAGCTGAGGTAATTAGGAAGGAGATATGAATGATACAACACATCTGGGAGGTAAAAATATCTTGGACGACGTTCAGTTTGGCTCATAGGAACATTCCGGTCATTCATCCTGATGCCTTCAAGCTCAAAAGCTTCATTTTTCCTTTCTAAAACCATTGCAGGCCCAACCCAGGCCAGCAGCGCCTCCATTTTTCTCTTTAAACTGCTGGGTGGTGTTTGGATTTGCTCCTACACATTTATCTTTCTCATATTAATATTTTCTTTTCCCCTACATCCAGAGCTGTAAGAAAGGCAGAGGACCCAAACCAGGTGGTGTGATGGTACCAGCAGCTGAGTGAGTGGACCAAAGGTTTGCTCAAGAGGGACTGGAGAAAACAGGGAGGATTTTCAACATGGGAAGGACCACGCACTCACATGGTCACCAGGATTCTGGACAGGGGTCACATCCCTGCAGCCCATTCCATGCTGACCACAGCAGATCCCTTTGGTGGTAACAGCTTCGGATGAACATGACTAGTCCCAGGAAGATCTGAACCAGTAACCCTGAGGTGAACAACTTTGCAGCCTCTGAACATTTTCTCAGACTGCCTGGGTTGATATTTTAGTTCCCAGACCCCCACCCCGCTCCTGGCTATAAATAGATCTCTGCTTTTAAGATTTTGCTTATTTTGCACAATGTATCTTGTCTGGAATACAATTTATATTTTATCACAACAAGCAGCTACCCCATTAAGCTAACATGTATTTTTCCTGAGGTAATTAACGTACGTGCCAAATTTGACGAGAGATACGTGGTGCAGTTACAAGACATATCTTAATGTAATTAACTGTATTGGGTTCCAGAAATCATAAATACAGAATTTCAGTACTTATCCATCTGTAAACTGTACCGCTTTCAAAAAACCATGTTTGTTATTTTCTCCCGCTCTTACTTGAACCAAAAATTACAATAGAGGCAAAATTATTTTTTAATGTAGGTTGAAATTTGAGTTTGGGCTGTGAGTGCTTACAAATATTAATTGACCAATGAACCCACAAGTTGCTTGCCCTAAAAACAACCGCAAGAAACCCCTAATTACCAAACAAACAACATTCCCGTTCTCTCACTTAGCTTCTTTCTTTCGTGGTTCAAATTGGCACAAGAGCCAGGCGGCTCAAGAGAGTCAGGAGAGCGCGGCCACGAGAGGATTTTAATTTATTGACGGCTCTTGCCCTACTGTACAGTCAGCGCTGCTATTTGAGCGTAATGGATGGAACAGATGTTTGACACTGCAGCACCTCTTCATAACTTCACTCTTCAAAAACAGTTTTACAAGTGCTCGCTCGCGTTGGTTCCCATTCAGCACAGGAAACTGAGGTCATGCTGAAACATGAGGCCCGGGCAGGAGCTTGAACTCATGTGCACTGCAGCTGGGCCCGCGCCTTCCGAGCGCGTTAGCGATCCGCGGAGCTGCCGTCGTTTTCAGCTGAGGGACAAAGGAATCAAACTGTTGACACCCTCACTGTAACATCTGCACAGGGGAAAATATGAGCCCGTGGCTAAACACCAAGGTTTCCTGACGGTTAATTTTGTTCATCATCGATGTGGCCGCTTTTAGTAATTTCTTCGGGTTTCAGTATCAACACTGAAAAGTTTTCAGGATGGTATTTTTCTTAGCATTGCTTAGAAGCAATAATTCAAAAAGCAACTGACATTTCTGATATTCTGAGCTTTATTTTTTTCTAGATGATTATTTTAACACAAGCTCATCTCTGGATCCGTCAAAAAATCTTTCCAGGCGTCCAATGTAGGTAATTCTGTGGCTTGTTTTAATAAAGATAACATAAGGTTTGTGCAGTTGGAGGTACCGATTACCTTCTGTTACTTTGCCTGGGAAAACAATTAAGGCATTTAGGTAGTCAGATTTGGTACCCGATTTGGAAAACCATAGCAGGGCACCGGCCTGATGTGGTTGGAAATCCGGTATCAGAAGTTTTTCTCCTACTGTAACTTCAGCTCCTTTCCAGTACAAGTGCTCTGACAGCCTCGGGGATTTCTCCAGCACTTTCATGAAAACTAATACCTGCCTGCAGCAAGCTGCTGCTCATCTCCCAGCACCAGCACATGGGCCTTGAACTTTCTGCATCTTTGCTCTCTGGCTTCCATGTACCTTCATATATAATTGTATTTCTGAACTTGCTCTTAATTAAAGTCAGCCCTTTAGTGACTTCATGGCCCACTCTGGAAGGAAATCTGGCTGTACAGCAGCAGCTACACAGCACAAAATTACGGTTTAAGGTGCTGAAATTGTGTCAGCAGGGCTAAAAATGAAGGTTTCTGCAGTTAACTGAAAATTGAAACTCCAAAACACAGTTTGGTCACAGATGTTCCTGTGAGGCTGGACTGGACAATCACCTTCTACCCACCCCTCAAAGCCTTCTAATGGAAGGAACTGGGTTTGTCCTGGTAAAATCATATATTTGTTATGCTGCTTTTCCAAAACATTTATAGGAAGTTCCCCCAAAAAAGAATCTTCATTTTCCTGCTCCAGCTGCTCTCATGGGCTGTACAAAAAAAAATGTCCACTAATTCCCTCAGGAGGCTGTAAAATCTTCTGTCTGTTATAGCAGAAAGTGGCCTATGGAATTCCCTAAAACTCCCGGAAATGCATATTTTTGTCTTTGCCTGCCTATTTCCATGGTGATAACATGCACTATTAAGAACAAAATATCTTTTAGAGCAAGATAACCTGAACATTTGTGGAATAACACCTTCCTTCCTGCACAGCAGCAGGAGCCTGGGGTTGGCAATTCCTACTTTGTTTGTTCCCTCTGCACCCAGAGCCATCAGCACGGAGGGCAAGAGCCAAGGAAGCCACACCAGCCCTGGCTCCACTCAGAATCATGGAATCACAGAATCATGGAATGGCCTGGCTTGGAAGGAACCTGAAAGATCATCCAGTTTCAAATCCCTGCCATGGGACACCTTCCACTGTCCCAGGCTGCTCCCAGCCCCAGTGTCCAGCCTGGCCTTGGGCACTGCCAGGGATCCAGGGGCAGCCACAGCTGCTCTGGGCACCCTGTGCCAGGGCCTGCCCGCCCTCCCAGGGAACAATTCCTTCCCAGTATCCCATCTAACCCTGCTCCCCTTGTCCTGTCACTCCAGGCCCTTGTAAATCATCTTTCTCCATCTTTCTTGTAGCTCCCTTCAGGTACTGGAAGGTCACAATTAGGTCACCCTGAAAGTTCTCCAGGCTGAACAATCCCAATTCTCCTAGCCTTTCCTCATAGGAGAGGTCAGAAAAGGTCATCAAGTCTTCAGCCGAATGCCACCATGCCCACTAAACCATATTGTGAAGTTTTGGTACTCAGTAGCACCAACAGTGACCCGGGTCCTGAAGCAGGGACAGCCACCCACAGGCCGCAGGCAGAGGTTGTGCTCAGAGTTGTTTGCATTCCTCTTCACATAAAAAACACGGGGAAAACCCACAGAAGGATCCCTCTGCCAGCTTGACCTGATCTCAGAGATGTCCCTGCTCAGGGCAGGAGGCTTGGACAAGATGTGCTTTCAAGGTCCCTTCCAACTCAAACTATTCCGTGACCAGCTGGAATATCCTCTGCAGTGCCTGGTTTAATGCAGGAACAGTCCTGCCTTCCAAGCAGCCTGACGTGCACAGAAATGCCTTTGCTGTGTTTTCAGGGTGCTTTTCAGTGTGTTTTTCTCTCCCTACCATGCCCCAGCACGGTCTCACTGAACCCAACCACATGGCTGGAGCAATCCTTCCATGCATCCAGTCCATGCAAAAGGGGAAAAAGTCCCACGTGCGGTTTTGGGCTTTGTTTTCTCAACCTTTAGCAGCTGTGTGTTTGCTCTGGGTCTAACCACAGGCCCTGGCTCCAGGACGAGTTGTGTGATGAAGGACAACCGGATCATTTTTCCTCTTGCTCTTTCTTGTCCCCTTCAGTTGATAACCCGACCTGTCACCGGCATGGAGAAAACACCAAGCTGAAATTTTCTCCGTGTCTGGGGGTTTTCCGTAGGGCTTGTGCCACAGTGTGCAGCCACAGTGGCTGTTGGTTTAAAACCTATGGAGAGTTCAACAGCATCCAACAGACAAATCCTACAAACCCTCACATTTCACATTCGGTGGCCTCATTTCTCTGAAGCTGGAAAATGCACGATAGAAAAAGTTTCCCAATTAAAGACAAGCCTGCATAGTTTGGTTTGTTGACAGTCTTGCAAAAGCAAACAAAACAACTCCTTACCAAGGTTTGCTAGAAGCCCATAGATTTTTTCCTATGGGAAAATAAGGCTGTTCTATGAAACTGTGGGGAAAATTTGAGCTGACAGCCCAAGATTAAATTCACTTTTCTAACTCAGAGATGGCGACAAGTTTAACTATTCGGGCTTGGCTCAGAGCACTTGGGTTGTGGCTGTGCCTGCAGAAGACGTGAGTGTGCCTGGTGTGAGGCCGGGTCAGAGCTCCAGGGGTGACCGCAGGGTGCCTTTTCCCAGGCATAGGAAGAGCAAACATCATTGCAAGCAGAAATCCCCCAGAACGGCAGAATTTAACCATGTTTCCTAAAAAAAACCCCATGGAGTGGCTGATTAGTCCAGACCAGCCAAGTGACCACAGCAGGGAGAAGATGTCCTTAAAGAACATTTTGAAATACTCATCGACAACAATTTCTGAAAGAAAATTGAGACAACACCTTTGCAACCTCGACATTTCTGTTGGAGCAGAGGTTCTACGGAAATTGTTGCTATAGAGGTTGTAGAGGGTGGAGCTGGAGTCTGAGGCAGCTCCTGGAGACACCAGGCTGTCAAGATCCTCACTCCTCTCCCTCTCTGGCCTGAACTGGGGACAGTTACATGCTTTTTAACCATTTCTGTTAGAAATTCTTAGGTTTAGTCATGCCTTCAGAACATGAACTCTTGCTCTCATGGCTACTTCTGATATTCCACCTTGGTTTAAGTCTTAGCCCAGATGTGAAGCAAGATTTCTGTGCTCACTGGAAAAGTTCTAAGGTTTACAAGGAGCAAACAAAGCAATGTCAGGCTCTGGGTAGAGACCATGAGTGTGAAATCGAATTCTGCTAGTAAATTGCCTCCTTTGCCTTAACATTGCAAGCCATGCTCTGGAGTTTATTTGAACACATAAAATATGCTAAAAGTTTAGCAGCACCACTGTGTAAAGAAGAGTTGGATGAAGTATATATTTTTAAATACAGCAAGTAATAAAATGTTGCGTAAATTCCCAGGAATATCATTCTGGGGCAAGCACAATAGAATGCTTAATGTGTGTATTCCCAGGTCTGCTGTTTTTATTCCTCTTTTTTCTTTCTCCTGGTTTAATCTCATCACTCAGATGATGGTTGGCATTATGGGAGCTGTGAGGAAGAGGGTACATCCGTAGACATTTCCGATATCATAGCAGTGGGACAAGGGATGTGAGGTGTTTGCAAGGTGCTGCTGCATCTCGTCTCCACTGGTCCAGCTGCACCCAGCTGTGAGACACAGCTCAGGGCTGATTTGCACAGGGTGGGATTGTTGTTTGCAAAAGGACCACAGAAGATAAAGGAAAATGTAAAGCAAACTGGAAAAGAAGGCAAAGATTCCTTCTCAAATTAATTTCCTCCAAATTTATTTCCTTTTCATTTAACTTGGTTGAGAAACGTCCCTGCGGGCTTCATCAGAAAATCAATCTCTCTGTTTTAAGTTCTAAATGGAGTTTTAAGTAGCTCATCCTGACACTCAAAACTCCATGAGATGCCCAAATTCTCATCAAGGGGGTTCAGATGTTGTTAAGAGCCACTCCTGCAGCTCCAAGAGAAAACCTGGAGGCAGAATCGCTCCTTTCCAGACCAACTTTTAGGGTCTGAGTCAGGTGATGTTGCCTGTTCCGTTTACAAACCTTCCTGTAGTTGATTTTCTTTAGGGATAAAACCCCCAAATTGAGGATCATGCCTTTCAATGAGTAGTTTCATACTTCAGGAGGGATTTGTTCCCTGACTGCAAATCAGAGTTTGCCCTTTTGCAGCACAGCAATGCCCCAGGTGGCCCAGAGGTCTCATGTGCCTATTGGTTACCTGCTTTTATGCTGCTGCTTTCCAAATAACTACACTGAAATTATTTTAAAATTACGAACTGCTGTATGGTACCTCTGAAATGATGCTCCCAAGCTGCTCCCAGTTCCTGATGTAACCCCAGTCCTTTTAGAACTATCCATTCTGGAAATGGGAATCGATATTCTGTGGACTCCCAGCCAGATAAATATACACTTACTAATTCAAATAAAAGAAGGGAAATTTAGGATAGATTTATGAAAGGAATTGTTCCCTGTGAGGGTGAGGAGGCCCTGGCACAGGGTGCCCAGAGCAGCTGTGGCTGCCCCTGGATCCCTGGAAATGTTCAAGGCCAGGCTGGATGGGGCTTGGAGCAGCCTGGGACAGTGGAAGGGGTGGCACTGGTTGCCTTTAAGATCCCTTTTAACCCAAACTATTCCATGATTCCATACAAGTCCCAGGAGACATATTAAGGAAAAAAAACCCAAACAGCCTCTGACATTAAAATTGTTATATTTTATTTCTATCCGTGATTTCTAGAATATTAATTTTAGTCCTTATGAAGTTTTAGCAATTGTAGCTCAGAGAGACCTGTTATTTTATTATGTGGCATCAAATAAGTGTAATAATAAACATGGGTCCACTGATCCAATTTAGCTATTTTTGCCTGTATATATGCATTTAATAAATACTAATTAGTGGGTATTATTGGGCAGTACATCTTCTGTATAGTATTTGACTAGTCAGCTAATACAGTGCAGTACTTAAAATATAAGAGATGTTAAAATTGCAACTCTTTGGCACTGAGCAAAAGGTCTTTGGCATACTGAGAACAACTTTTGGTACAGTTTGCTGCATTTGCCCACACGGTAGAATTTTTTTTGGCAGGTTTTACCTGTTCATCTCCCGTGAAATTCCATGGGCTGGAAGAGTGCCCTCCTAAAGAGAGAAATCTCAGCATCTCTAATGAGGGGCCAATTCCCAGCCCCGCTGCATCTTCAAATGGTATTTGGCAGAGATCTGCCTTTTTGGGATTTGGATGGATGCAGTTTTCCCTCCATGCAGCACAGCACTGGCAATGTGCACGGCTGCAATTCCCTTTCATCCATTTTCCTTTTCAGAGTGCAGAGATTTTGGGCCTCCCTGCAATGGATTCCTGCCCATGAGCAGAAAGCCTGGAGGTAACAGAGCCTTTCAGCCTCCCCCAGCCACCCCCTCCACGCCCACAGATACCAAAGAGAGTCAACAAATCATCATTCAAAGCACAGAGAGGGGGGAAAAGTCCGTTCCCTGCGCTGGCCTGGCTTGCAGATTAAAGGTAATCTGGTAATGAGGACCCACCAGATGATAATTAATAAGCAGAGTTTCCTCTGTCTGATTTACCTGTCAGGTACGGAGAAATTTCCCAGGGGTGGGAAGGGCTGTTCTACAGGAACATGCAGTGCTGCCCTTCACAAGAGTCATCGGTTCAACTTGATGGCATCTGGAGTCCTCTGTGTGAGCGGGGCAGGTGTTAAGGATGGGCTTTCAACTCTTCTTCTCCATGGAGCCCTACATTTATCCCAGAAAACCCAGCCAGGAGATTTAACCCCCAGCTAACATCACACCAAGGAAACAGGTGGAGTTAGACCTCGAAGAACATGGAAATCTGTGTTCTTTACAATTCAGGAATAGATTATAGGCAGTTTTTTAAAGGAAAAGAACAGGAAACAACTCAATTTAATAGACTTCTGTATAAGCAAAAACCCTTTCGGGTTAAAATCTGGTGTTATTCATTTTGCACATGGAAATACAGATTTTTCTGTATGTATTCAACAGGATCCACACAGATTGAAGATAATTTGGGAAGACTCTTTTTAGGAACTACACACACTGAATTTAAGTTCTAAATCTTGCGAGACCATTCCCTGAGTTCCCTATGAAAAAGCTTGCTATAAATACATAGAAATAAAATCATTAAAATGTTAATATATCCTGTAAAATCAAACAAAAGACCTGCTGGAGACTGGGTCAAACCTATATCGTATAAAAAACCCTTTCTTAAAAGAAAGTCCTAGAGATTTGAATAATTTTCCTTTTAAAATGTCAGTACAATCTTTAGGTTTGGTTCAGTTAAATCTGGAGCAATTCTCCGTAATGAAAGGAAAGAATGAATATAAACACGTTTCAGTAGGACTTTGGGATTCCTGGCTCCTGTCTCTTTAGGGAGACTATTTTTCCTTATGGCACAGGTCTGCACTGTTAAAGACCTTGCCATGAAATAATGAGAAGTTGAGGAGAGAAGGAGAACAAGCATGATTACCTCGGAAAATTCACTTAATTAAAGAGACCCAAAATGATGTGTCCTTGTATTAATGCTACCAGAAGTAGCCAAATAGATTATCCACGTGAAAAAGAGAAGAAAAACAACGGAGTCCCTGCCGTAGGTGAGAGCTGAGATTTTCCTCTCGCACCACTGATTTTTTGTAAGAAATGATATTTTTCAAGAATTTCTGCTGCCAAAGGGGATGGGAGTTCCTGTGTTCAGGCTGGAAAAAAAGAACACAATTGTGTTCTTTTAATTCAAATCCTTTTAATGTATATTAAACGGAGAGATTAATTCATGTAAAATACATGTAGAGCCCTTCTGATAATGGGTGTTTCCCATGTCACATAACCCAGTGTGGCAGATAGGCATTAACCAGTAAATAATTCCCTGGGATTGGGAATTCCCCTGCAGAGGATCCTGACCATGGAAAGGAGTGTAAGATTTCCTCTCCACCCCACACGAGGGCTGGGATGGCATCTGCAGCCTGGTGGCCGCAGAAAGGTGAAGATTGGCCTAAGAGTGACTCTGAAGACACACAGATGGACAATGGCTCTGACAGCAGTGAGAAGAAACACTTCCAGTGTCCTTGGAGGTGTCCATGGCCAGGCTGGACAGGGCTTGGAGCAACCTGGGATACTGGAAGGTGTCCCTGCCCATGGCACAGGGTGGGACTGGATGACATTTAAGGTCCCTTCCAGCCCAAACCATTCCATGATTCTGGGAACACCCAACATCCTACAAAGCATCGTCTGGAAGGACTCAACCAGTGGTTCAAAAGCAAATGTTCCTGTTTGTTTTCCATGGCTTTATTCCACTGTAGGTTCCATTGCTGTGGCAGGTTTCACGTGTATCTGAAAAAACTCAAGTCCTCTCCTTACACTGTTATTTTGTTTGGATATGACCCATTCTCCAATTTTAATGATAAAATGAGAACGTAACTCACCTATTAGCATTTCCAGACCTGTACAGCTGCAGAATGAGTAAACAGTGGAGTGAGTAATCATTATTAATCTGCACCAGAGAAAGACTGAGAGGAAAAAAAAAAAAGCACATGATTTTGTGGTGTGCTAAACCAGAAAAATATGGTTTGCACTTCTTAAAACATCTCAAATTCTTTTTTTATCTGTGTTTTAGAGGTGACAGAGAAAAATCCATCTTTTAGCTGAACTAATCTCCAATGAATTAATATCCTTTTTCATATAAAAGCGTTTGGGGAAACTTGAAATTGTGGCATAACCTATTGATTACATTATTTGAATTAAGTTTTTGAAATCCTACAGCTGTTTGCTGTCAAGATTTAAACCTACTGTCTATTTTCAGCTGTGCACTTACTACACATTTCACCTGGTGACTCAATAACATTTTAATATAAAAGTACATGATCAGGGAACATATGTTCAGTGTTCATACGAGGCTTAATAGCGACAGAAGGGGTAACAATTAACAGTTCTGTTTTTTCTGGGTACACAGGGTCCGAGTTTAAAGTTTTTCCTGGGCTGCTTCCAAAAAATCTTTGTTCCTAGTGCCTTGACCTTTGAGGAGCTTGGAATCAATGAGCCACGTTGCCTTCCACACGGGTGTCAAGTGCAGAATAAAAAACTGCGTCACATCATTTTTCACCGCGGCCAGATGAGGTCTGAGTGAAGGAACAAGGAACAGGAAAGCCAGAACATCTGAAAAATTGACTCTGCAAGCTGGAATGTGATTCTGCAATAAGGGGCAACTCTCCTTTGCTTTTTTTTTTTCCTTCCCTCTTTTTTTTGCCAGAGTAGGCAGGTTGTAGACAGATCTGGGTCTCAGGCTCCCACCCCTGGGGCCCCCGTGTCAAGGCGCGGTGATAGAGCGCCGTTCATTTCTGCAACATCTGTAACGCATCGAGCGATGTATTAATAGCTCAATATGCCAATCTGCCACTGTGCATTTTGACCTAGCGAGGACCAGGAGCATGGAAGGTCTGTAAGGCAGATGTGGGAACGGCAGCGAGGGCTGAAATTAAAGGCAGACCCCAAGTTTTGCACGGAATTGTGGAGCAGTAGTTCTGGAAGAGGCTAATGCTTCCAGCTCAGTTAGGAGGTTAATAGAGCTAATCTTCTGTATCACTATTATTTATAACATGTTGTTGGACTTAATGTTTATGAAGCTCAAGCTGTATAGTGCACATCCAATTATGTTTTCTTACAGCCATGGAGGGTTTTATGAAAAGGAATATTGAGTGAATGCTTTATTGCTGAAAAATATTGTATTGGTTAGAAGGGAAGTTAATCCAATAGGAGGTAAAAACAGTAACAAAGGCTACAGCAAATACGAGATGCTTTAAATTCATTGCATGACATTCTCACCCTAATTATTAGCCCACACTGGGAATAAAAACAGCACCCTCATCTTCAAGTTATTATTTTTTTTTCCCTTTCCTCATTTTTATTGCACATTTACATAAGACTTGTATGCCTTGTACTTCTTCCAGGCTGCCTTATAAGGTTTCTTTTAACCCTTTACTTCTCTTTTCCACAGCCCTGCAGGAAGAGTCATTTACACCCATGGAGGCAGTGGAAGGCAGGTGACAACAGAGCAGGTGGCTGAGGCAGAGGAGGCCAAGCCACGATGGGCACAGAGGTGGCAGCATCTTGAATGAAAGCTCAACAGTTCAGGTGCTTGTCCAGCCTCAGCTCCCAGAGCCCCTTGGGTCTGGAAAGCTGGAACAGAAAATCTTGAGGAAAAAATTTTAAAAAATCATAAGATATCCAGTGTTTCCTGCATCTAATTGGATGGGAAATACTGCAAGAGCAAATCTTTCTCATGGCAGGGAGGACCGGCCCACACCTGGCAGCAGAAATGTCCAGTGGATGGTTGAGCAAGGTGAAATGAAAACCTCTTTGAAAAATGCCCTGGCCCGCATGAAGGACCATTGTTATTGCAGTTAGGGAGAGCAGAAAGAATGAAGTGGGGGTTTGTGGTTTGTACTTTATGCTTAAAATAAGGAGAGTTAAAGAAAGTCTGACTGAAGGAAAAAGAGGGAAGGAAGGAAGATTAGCCAGTTAATAAAGGAGATTTATGTGAGTGACGGTGGGTAGGCAAATTGCACTGCTAAATGGGGTATGGAACTTCTTTTATGTGGACAAGAGAATTTATCAATTTTCTTTAACTCAAACTGCACCATAATCATGTCATTGGGGCCTTGGCTGGAGGAGACACCCATCTCTTGGAGAAACAAGCCTGGAGACACCCGGCCTAGCTGACAGAAATTTGGGAATGGTGCAGTCTCCTGCATATGTTTCCAACAAACATTTTTGCTGTGCTGCAGGTTTGATCAAGGCTTGGGATTTTTTTAATCTGTACCACGAGTCAAAAGTGCACATGGGCTGCTCCAGCAATTCCTGGTTTTCAATGAGCAGCTTAGGAGGACTTTGAGGGCTGAGCAAGGCCGGCTGAGATGGGATCTCAGGAGCCTGAGATCTTGGATGACGATGAAAGTTCTTGTTTTTGTCATCATTGTCAAGCAGGCTGGGCAGAAAGATGCAACTACACGAAGCATGAGCAGATAGCTGGTGTCTGACCCATGTCCAACTGGCTTCCAGGAGCATTTCTTCCCAGCATCTGTGGGAAAGCATCTGTGTAGCCAGTGGCTGATGAATTCCCTTGGAAGCATTTCTGATTTGAGCTCGTGTTGTGTGTGTTCCTGGTTAAAAGTGAATTTCTGAAAACACATGGGTTGTCCCGAAGTTCTGTCCGCCGTTATTGGAGTCAGTGTTTCCAGCAGGAATTTAGCTCCTCGTGTTACAGATGATGAGACCTGATGAGCTGCTACGAATGTGTTATCTCCACGGAGCTGAGCCGGCTCCAGCTCCAGAGCAGGATTTCCTGGAGTAAATCCAGTCTAGGACAGGAGCTGCAAGAAAAGCATTTTCCTCCCCAGGCCACGTCACTGCAGCTTCATGTCTCTCTGAGACCCTACACAGGTGTAGCTACAGGACCAGGGTCTCAACAAAAAATCAGAGTAGAACCGTCCACAGACAGAAATAAATAATCCTCTGTGGCTGGTATTTCATTTATCATTTATGCACTTGAATTTATACTCACCTAAATCCTATACATATGTCCTTGAATGCCTGCAGAAATCTCAGATTTCTCCTCTTCCATTAGGGATACCATCTAAAACCTGCTTTCTATTAGAAACAACCAAAAAAAGCGTTCAGAAAAAGTGCATTCTTTCTCCATCCCTGAGTCATTTGGCGCTTCAGAAAATCATTAGAGAAGTGCGTGTTTTTCAAAGCCGAAAATATTTTTCTCTCAAAATCCCACCCTCTTCTCCAGTGGCTTCTGAGAAAGCAGCAGAGGCAATTGCCGTGGCAAGAGGAAAGTGTGGATGAGGACCCAGAAGAGCCTCAGGTGTCTGCAAAAGGTGGAGATGGGGCCAGAAGAACCAGGGAAAGGAATTTGGGATGGCCGTAGGTTAAAAATGCTATTTTCTTGTTGAATCCTGTAAGTGGACAGAAGTTCATTAAGGATCACCAGCAGGAAATATTAACATTATGCTTAATTTTGAGAGAAAATTCCATGTCTATGCTTCAGATAAGGCTGGGGGTAGGATTCCAAAGGGCAGGAAGCTGGCTGACTCAGTTTGTTGCTGGATTTTGAGGTATTTAATTAACTTTATTGCAAGATTTTCTTTACCCTGGCAATGGCAAAATGTGTGTTTACGTTGTTTTGATGCGAAAATATTGACTTTGAGGTTGGTGTATTTGAAATGACCAAAGCTAAAATGAAAATTATGGGTTGGGTCTAGAACCAAAGGTTGAAGTCAGTAATTTATTTTCTTGGACTTAGAGAGCTGAAGTGGAGGGAGAATCAGCTCAAGTTGAGTCATAATTTCCCTGGCAGTGTCCAAGGCCAGGCTGGACAGGGCTTGGAGGAACCTGGGATAGTAGAAGGTGTCCCTGACCACGGCAGGGGGTGGAACTGTGTGAGCTTTAAAGTCCCTTCCCACTCCAAACTGAACTTTAACATGGTATTTGAATGATTTTAAAAAGTTTATTTATAGATAATTATGAAAGAGGTGGAGGAAAGGTTTAGAAAAAGATGCTGGGGAAAATAAAAAGGCTCGGAGACATATTCCCATTGTTATAATCACACAGGTTGGGAATTAAAGGAAAACAATCCTGTTTGGATCATCCAGCTCTTGCTTTGGGCATTTTATCTGACCTGGCAGAGTGTGGGTCTGTTGATCAGAATAGAAAATGTTCTGTAAAAGGAGCAGTTAAAGATCTGGTTGCATGCCTGGGTATTCCCAGGCATTGAAAGAAAATCTGGATATTCTACCAGGAAGACTGGACTAGGAATAGCCTTAAACTACTTGTTTAGCTGGAGGACAAATACGTTTGAAATCATTAAGAGTGAGATTAGGATTATTTAGAGCCACCCCTTTTTCCTCCTTGTCAAATCATTCAGGAAAATGAGGCCTTATTATCACAGGACTCAAACTTCACACTGATTCTGAACTATCTCTATTTTGAGATGCTCAATAAAACCAGCACTGCAGGGAAATGTTGTTGCATAAACTTTAGGATTATCCAAAGGTCAAATAGTCAGAATAATCTAATAGAAAAACACAGGCTTCAGTTTAATGTAATAGCATTTAATAGGAGAGGAAAAATATTGTAACCTGGAAGACTTTATCATAAAAAAAAAAAATTAAAAAATCAAGGGAACTGCCAAAACCTCAGAGTTTGTGCTGTTTCATAGCACTCTGTGGGCAGCTCACTGGGACAAGAGACACCAGGAATTCAGGAGGTCCAGTGGGCTCCCTTCAACCCCAGAAACTCTCCTTTGGTGTCTGGAGTAAACCTCTGCTTGTCTATGAGAGAACGCAACACGTAGCACTTTATTTGTTATTCTGACTGCTCCTAAATCAGACTCGCTTTTGCAAATTTTGGTTCTTTCCATGCGACTCTTCTTTGTCTGAAATTTGCTGTGGCAGAAAACAAAAGAGGGTTCAGAATGATTTTTGGCTTTGTCGGTAGATCCATCACATTCCAGACATGGCTCCACCTCATGGCACCAGGCCATGGAGAACACGATCCGTTAAGGATCAGCAGTGCCCATTGTGTTGGCTATTGAGCAAAAGGATCTTGGATCCAAGAGCAGGGTAAAACACTTGGGTGTTCCAGAACAAAACCACGAATCTGAGCTGGTAAATGATGAGTTTTGAGCTATGAGGCAGTTTGGAAAGTCAATGTCAGCCTGAGATCCTGCTCACGGAGGAAATGAACTCTCTTCAGATCTATTATAGGATGTTTGTGAAATTCAGTTGTCTGAATAGTGCTAAGTGAAGGCATTTGAAGTTTTATCATTTTATTTATTTGTTATCAGGCAATGATGAAGGAACCTGAGTGCGGAATGCAGGATCTGCCATCCCGCCGCAGGGTCTCATACTGCTGAACCTATCCGTATTATCCAACCATATTGCTAAAATTATGAAATCTTTAAGGAAGCTTATCTCAAATTTCACTATTTTTAATAAGCAGAGCTGTAAAATATCTCCATTTGCTCCTCTCCAAACCGTTGGCTCACGAGCTGCGAGCGCGTTGAGAAGAGGTGGCGGATTTCTCCAGCCGTCTCCGTCCTCCCGTGCCCGAATGCCGCTCTGGGTCACAGTCACAGGCACTGTTTGGGCAGGCCCTGTGTGAGCAGCCACAGGGTCCGGCCATCCCGGCCTCCCGCCACATTCCTGCTCCGTCCCGGAGGTGACCGGGCAGGGGGTCCCTGCCGGGGTTACCCTGGGCCGCTCTCCCTGCTGCAAACAGGAACCTCCAGCAATGCTAAACAAATCAGGCTGCCAAGGTTTTTTTTTTTTTTTTTTTTTTTTTTTTTTTTTTTTTTTTTTTTTTTTTTTTTTGTTCCTAACTTTCCCATAAAAAGATTCAGGTAAATGTAGCATGACGAGCCAATTTAAGCCAATTTCAAAGTTATTTGAGTAATTGGTTATTAAGATAACACTCTCAAATTTCAATTCAGCAATTATCCTCTTAAAGATACAGAATGTAAGTATAGGAGGAAGAGTGTATGTGTTAAAGCTACAGAGGCCCCTTTTTTAAAATCTAAAATGTGGAGATATCTGGCAAAACCATGGAGCTCCTAATCTCATTGCACTGAGACTTATCTTCCAGCCTGTGCAACCCTTCTATGTTGAAAGCAAGTGTTTCTAAATTTTGGAAACGAAGTTGACTATTATTAGTGCTCATAAAGATTAAGAGACTAAGTGAAGACCCTCCTTTTAATATATGTAAGCTCCTTACCCATAACTTAAGAACCACAAGGGGACAGAACATTGTCTTCCTACAAGGCTGCACTGCAGACTGATGCAGAGTGTGATGATGGAAATAATGGCTTTGGCAGATGTACTTGGTTTGGAGCCAATTTCTCCATCCTAATGAATGGTGGAATTACCACAGAAAAGCTATACAGTTAAAAAAAAAAAAAAAAAAGGGAAAGAGAAAAATAAAAGGAAAAAGAAAGAAAAAATGTGCAGCTTATTCCCAGTTAATCAACCCCGTAGGATGGATGGCCATGACCAATTATTATTCCCAGATACTACTGGTTAATCAAAAAGCACACAGTTAAAAGGCCTTGCGTTAGCGACTTGGCTGCGGAAAGCAAGAGTGGAGAATCTGCAAATGTTCACCACAAGATTAAGGTTATGCAAATGCTGGGAAGTTTCCTGTGCTTGCACAGTTGCCTTTCAGGAAGATGAAGTGGGAACTGAATCCTTGGAGTGGCACTGGGTGTTTGGTGTCCCTGGAGGGGCACTGGATGTTATCCTTGGAGTGGCACTGGGTGTTTGTCATCTCTGGGGTGTCACTGGGTGTTATCCCTGGAGTGGCACTGGGTGTTTGTCATTCCTGGAGTGGCACTGCGTGTTTGGTGTCCCTGGAGTGGCACTGGATGTTATCCCTCGGGTGGCACTGGGTGTTTGTCATCCCTGGAGTGGCACTGGGTGTTATCCCTGGAGTGGCACTGGGTGTTTGTCATTCCTGGAGTGGCACTGCGTGTTTGGTGTCCCTGGAGTGGCACTGGATGTTATCCCACGGGTGGCACTGGGTGTTTGTCATCCCTGGAGTGGCACTGGGTGTTTGGTGTCCCTGGAGGGGCACTGGATGTTATCCTTGGAGTGGCACTGGGTGTTTGTCATCTCTGGGGTGTCACTGAGTGTTATCCCTGGAGTGGCACTGGGTGTTTGTTATCCCTGGGGTGTCATTGGATGTTATCCTTGGAGTGGCACCGGGTGTTATCCCTGGGGTGGCACTGGGTGTTATCCCTGGAGTGGCACTGGGTGTTTGTAAAACCCTGGGGTGTCACTGGGTGTTTGTCATCCCTGGGCTGGCACCGGGTGTTATCCCTGGGGTGTCACCGGGTGTTTGTCNTTATCCCTGGAGTGGCACCGGGTGTTATCCCTGGAGTGGCACCGGGTGTTGTCCCTGGAGTGGCACTGGGTGTTATCCCTGGAGTGGCACTGGCTCAGGGAAGTGCTGTTGGCAGCAGGGTTCCAGTTCCAGATCCCTGGTGTCCTCGGCTGCTGCTCGGGGGAAATGTTCTGCGGGATGAACATTGTCCCAGCGCACACAAGCCCCACACACCCTCTGGCTGCAGCCGCCAGCCCTCGGCTCTCTCCCCTCCCGTCCCAGTTGTGCCTGGAAACCAAAGGAAGCGCCCATGCACAGCCGGCGTCTGCGGCTTTTTGTGCCTCCTCATTCCAGGCTCGGGGAACAGGAGACACCAAGGGAGGAAGCAGAGAGCGAATCCTGACAGAGCAGAGGTCGGGGTTTGTTCACATTTTGGCTCGCAGCAGCAGAATGCAAAGGGCAGAACCAGATAGGGCAGGAAATATGAGTCTGGGTCTGATTTACTCCTGGTGAAAGTTAACCCCTTTCCACTGGAAATTTCCGTGGAGCGAAGCCAAGCCCCTGCAGCTGAGAATCCGTCCCCTTTGTGTTCAGATCAGTTGTAATAATTAAAGATATATTAAGACAGCAGAGAGTGCAGTGTAATCAGGACTGGGAAAAATCCTTCAGAGTTATTTTAGCTTTAGTCCTTACGTTTATTTTTTGTGACTGAGATTGTTTAAATAATATGTCTCCAGAGAACAGAGTAAAAATATAGATTCTAATTTGAATATAGATAAACACTGGATTATATATCACAAAATATGCTGGTGTAGCACAAGCAGTACATGCTACATGTTAACACCAGGTATTACGTAACCACAGCACCCAGCCAACTCACTTTTGTCGTGCTAATGTATTTTTTACCTCCAAACATTAATATTTTTGTATCTATATATATGTACTGCTACAATGCCATATTCCCAGGTTTTACAGTTTCTCTGCGTTTTTCTGGCACAGGTTACAATGGAGGAAAAACGCCAACTGGAACACGTCGAAAAACAAGATCATAAGGTTTCACTCAAGTTGCTTAAATTATTATGTAGGAGGTATATTATCGACCTTTTAATAAAAACCTTTACAGTCTCCATGGAAACATTTTTACATTGACATATAAAAACATAAATGGAAAAAAAATGTTGTAAAAAAATGAGTCTGGTCTCCTGTTCATAAATTAGAGGCTGCCCTCACTGTGTGGTGCCTCATCTTCCCTCCGATATGCAAATGCAGCTGCTCAGTGATGATTCATTAGTAGAGCATCTTGCTGTAACCTGTGTAGTAAGCTGAGGGATTCGAGGGGTTTAATCCTAAAATAGCATTTACTGTTTCTGTGAGGCAGTTTCCCACCTACTTTTAAACCAGGACAGCACATCAGTGCATTTGGGCTCGGGTTAAATGTGCAGGAGGTGGAACAACCCTCGGAAGTACCGACTCATAAAATTCAAAGCTCACAAGAAAGTGCCTGCCTGGTTTTCTTTTTACTTAAATTAAGAGCCTCTCATCCTGACCGCACTGAATTTCCAGGAGTTCGCAGCCTTTACAGCAGAGGAAAATCCTCCGGCACCCTCAGCCTCACGTGCTGGAGCCCCGGCAAATTTGGGAAGGGGCGAGGAATCTCAAACACATCATTTGAGATAAGGATCAGTCTCTCTTGATTTGAATTCCAGAGCTCTCAGCTGTGGTCTGCTGACATCTCGTCAGCATCCGTGACATTTACCAGCGATATCCCGTTTATATCACTCTCAGCTCCAGAGGCCAGATGACAAGATGCAAAGACATTTGAATTCTGATTACAATACGAAGGCAGAAGTTTGTGCTGTTAAAAAAGAGAAGCACAGTACAAAGAGCACTGGGATTGTTTTCCAAGAGGCACCAGCGCAGTGCTAAATGTGCTTTTATTTACAGATAATTCTCTGGCAGGTTTCTCTTTTAATCTCAATTTCCTCTCTAATCAATGCAGGATTGTGCCAACCATTTGCAGGAGCGTTCTTTACATGAGTACGCATGAAGTGGTTTTTCAAGGAGCTGAAGAAATAAAATTGTCAATGTTTACTAAAATAAAAAGCAGTTCCACCCTGTTCAAATACAAGCAAATGAAGCATTGACCTGTCTCATATAATAAAACAAAGAACTAAATAGTCTCAAAATGAATCATGTCGCTTTCTACCAATTTTCAGGTTATGAAAACCAAAAGGGTGATTAGCACATAGATTTTAAAAGTTGAAAGAAGAGTCTTTAAAGCCAGGTAAATGTCATATTCTGCATGCAATAGGTAATACAGATGAATTGTACGGGTTTAAGTTCCTTACAAAGCCCAGCGAAATTATTGAATGCCTTTGCACTCAACGGCAGCATCAGAGACTTCTTAGGATGAAATTAAAGAGTAAACAACTTTTAAATATAATTTAATATCAAACCAAACAGCTGTTCCCCCGTTAACAACATCAGTAGAATTTTTTATATAGGTAGATGAATAGATAAATAGATACATCTATAAAGACATGCTTGTAATCCAAACACATTTTTAATAGCTTTTTTTTTGCAGTTCCTGTCTAATACAGGTGATATGATGATTTTCAGAGGGATTTCTTGCCGAATCAAACTTGAAGGGAACATCCCTCCATACCTGGATAGTTTTTGCAGTGCCTCGAGCTGTGTGTGAATAACATTGCAAAAGAAACTGTTTTTCACAAAGTGCTTTATTGACGAGTCTCTGCATACCAGAACCCTCTGAAAATATGTCAAAT
The DNA here is from genome assembly GCA_013397725.1 of Rhagologus leucostigma. NCBI lineage: Eukaryota > Metazoa > Chordata > Aves > Passeriformes > Rhagologus > Rhagologus leucostigma. The sequence goes on along the minus strand of VZTD01001484.1, from coordinate 87,934 downwards.
TCATTTTGGCCAAGTTCGCAACAGGAAATAGGTAAAGAGAGGAAGTCACACTGAAGTGATCGTTGAAACCAACACAGATAAGTGTGGAAAATGTAGAAAGTTTGTGTGCACACGCACGGAGGAGCAGCTCAGACCTCTCTCCCTTCCAAGCTGGAATGAAGCTCTGAGCACCCTGGTCTGTAGAAGGTGTCCCTGCCCATGGAATGAGATGTTCCTTAAGATCCCTTCCAACCCAAACCATTCTGTGTCACGGGGCAAACCCAGATCTCGCCTCAGGCTCTGACCTCCAGCCGACACTGCAGAGCAGCACTCGAGAGCTCTGGCAAAATCTCTCAGATAAAAAACTGAACAGTTTCTTCAGTCTTACTTGTGGTTGCTATCAGTGAGAGAGATGTTTCTGTGCGTTTGGAAAAGACATGGCGTACGCTGGCTCTGGAATTCACAAACTTGTACAGCTTCCACGGGCTTTAATAATCACCACCGAAACTCATCAGGGCATTTTTGCACATGTAAGTGGAGAGCTCTTAATTCACTCAAAGGACCAAACTATCCCATAATGAGAGCCCCATCTGGCAAAATACCTGAAATTCTAGAAACCCTGTGTACGGAAAATCCCGCTATGAAAAGCCAGTGTCCGTAAAGGAGACAGAGGAGTCCTGAAACTCCGTTCGAATAAAGGGAGGGAGTCCACCGGGACGCAGCCCGAGGGGTTTTCTCTCTCGAGGTTTTGGAGGATGCAGCCTCCTTTATCCCAAACTCCCGGCCGCGCGTTGCCCCCTTCCTTTCCCCATTGCCGAGGTACCAGGAAGGCACAGCCTTCCCGAACCGCCTATCGCATATCCTCCCTTGAACCTGGCGTTTTACCCCAAAGTTCAGAAACTCAGGCGTGTGCGGACCCATTTTTCTGTTCCAGGAGTCAAACTGTCTGGGTTCTGTAGCAAACCTACTGCTTGAAGTTGTTAGAGGCATTACGACCCATTTCAAAGACCTTAACACCTATCGAATGGTGCGTAAAGACATTAGCACACATCTTCTCTATCACCTGTTTTAAAAGAAAAGCACACGAATCCCGGCTGTTTCAATCGGCTGCGTTTTCCAGTCGTCCTCTTATCTAAATTTTACCTCCCTGTGCGTGTTGTCTGCTGAAAACTAAAAATATGGTTGAGGGTTTCGTCTGGGAAATGATCAAAGAGCAGCCTTGCCGTTCCCGCTGGCAGGGGCGGACAGCCTTGTTCCCCTCCCTGCAGAGCTGGGTGTCTCAGGTGATGCTGGGTGACCACCCAACGCGGCAGCTCCTGCTGCCCTTACGGCTCTCGGATTTCCCCTGTCCCATTTCACCTTTCCCTTTGCTTCTCCACGCCTGGGAGCGAAGTGGAAAATATTCCTCCTGCAAAGCTGGCCGAGAAGTCAGAGGCCACAGCAGAGGGGCCGAGCTGGCAGAGTACAGAAATCCAGTTTGTCTTTTCAGCAGGGAGAGGGTCGAATTCCCAGGTGTCTTCCCAGGGACCCCACAGGGTTTTGTGGCCACTCAAGCCACCGGTGCCCCCAGCAGCTCTTCAGGAGTCGCCTCCCTTGTTCTTCAGTCCCCTTGTTCCCAACACAGACCACGGTTTGCATCCACAAACTGGCCCCTCTCTGTGAACCTAATACCAGGCTGTGGGGCCAACAAAAATGTGCCAACATTTTTGGCAAACCTTCCTGCGGTGTTTGTGCAGATCTTTGCAGGTCATTAACCTGACAATGCCGGTAATAAGAGGCTGGGAGTCAAAAATGCCTCTGCGTGGTCTCCAAGGCCCAGCCCTTGGCATTCCAAGCACGCAGGGCCAGCAAGGCAGCAGTCAACTGGAGAAACCTGATGCCACCGTGCCGAATGGAGAGCAAACATTGCCCTGGGACTGCCACAGAGAGAAAAGGACTGGTATAAAAGGAAAGAGGGGAAAACGGAAAATTGCCAAGGAAAATCGCTGTGAACTTCCAACCCTGGCAGCACATCCAGTCATGGAGTGGTTTGGGCTGGAAGGGACCTCAAAGCCCATCCAGTGCCACTCCTGCCATGGGCAGGGACACCTTCCACTGTCCCAGGCTGCTCCCAGCCCCATCCAGCCCGGCCTTGGGCACTGCCAGGGATCCAGGGGCAGCCACAGCTGCTCTGGGCACCCTGTGCCAGGGCCTGCCCGCCCTCCCAGGGAACAATTCCTTCCCAATATCCCATCCATCCCTGCCCTCTGGCAGTGGGAAGTCATTCCCCTTGTCCTGTCCCTCCATCCCTTGTCCCCAGTCGCTCTGCAGCTCTCCTGGAGCCCCTTTAGGCACTGGAAGGAGCTCTGAGGTCTCTCTAGAACTTGTCCTTCTCCAGGTGAGCACCCCCAGCTCCCCCAGGCTGGTTGCAGAGGGTCTCCAGCCCTCCGAGCACCTCCGTGGCCTTCTCTGGGCCCACTCCAATATGCCCATGACCTTCTGATGTTGGGGACCCCAGAGCTGAGCACAGTCTGAACACCAGATGAGCGGTCCCCAAGCCTCCAGAGCCTCATGAGACTCCCACACCTCTTGATAAGGTCCTGCCTTATCAGGAGCTCATCCCCATCTCCTTCCCTGACATAACAGTGCTGTCACTGAAAATCTACTTTCTACCCTGTCAGCCTTCTCTGGAGATGGTTACAGAGCGGGGAAGTAACACCCTAATGGAGGTCAAAAATCCAATTTTTACTTATAACAGCCTGTACTTTTTCCCTTCACATTGTGTCTTCAGACACAACGATGCACCCATTGGAGTAACTACATTTAAACACTCATAGTCTAATAAGTTCTTCCATAAACTCAACATCCATCTAGCAAAGGTTTATCCTTCCTTTTGATGTCCCCAAGAAACATAAAGTGTCTTAAGGGATGAGTCCCTTGATACTTTTCCATGTGTATATTTTAAATGGATGGAATAATTAATGAAAAAAAACTAAAATTCATACATGGATGTGTAGCATTAAAGAAAATTGTTCAGTTGAGTTTATGATGTGTTTATTCAGGTTTTTTTAACTTTTTACAAGTTCTGTTTTTAAATAGTCCCAGAGATTTTGGATTCCCTGAGAACAACTTGGTGTAAACTTCCATGCATTTGAGCCCTTCTGGGAATGGGTGTGGTTGTCAAGCCACGTTTTGGTAGCTGTGAATTAAATATAAAACAAGGTAAGTGAAGAAGAAGAATAAATAATTGCAGCAGTAAAATTCATATTTGTGCTCCAGAGTTAATCCGATCATCACCAGCACCTCAATCTTTTCTAACCTCTAATACAAGCAGTTTAAGTTTGTTGTGTGTTGTAGGACACTGGTGGGCACACCCGAAACTGCTCCCATGATCTCAGAGCTCCATTGTCTGTTCAACTCTTACTTAGAGGTCATTCCAAACTTTATTTTACCCCTTCTTCTGACACTGAATCTGAGAGTATAAACCATGTAGGTATTATTAAACACCCCTAACTTAGTTCCAAAGCTCTGCTATATCAAGTTGCACCAGATCTGACTTTGCCTGTGAAGAAACAATCTGTTTTTATCCCACGTTATCCCAGCTTGGAAGCAATTCTTCTCCTGGTGTTCAACAAGCCCGATGTTCACCGGTGCTAAAGTCACAGGCCTGCATATTTCTCTGTGTGTGTATGTGTTTGCATCTGCAGTTTCCCGATATTCCTGGCTACTGCTCTCCGAGCCATTGAACTGCTCAGTGCTGCATGTAATAAAACACTGAAGGCATCTGGGTTTTTTTGGACACATGTCTTGGCAGCAAAGCTGGGCTTGAAGTGTTGGATTCTCTTCGCACAGTTTGGAGACCAGCGTGTTTCCAGTGGAGCTGGAAACCTGTAACCACTCATATGCTCTGCTGGGTAATTTGTTAGAGTTTAGGACTGTTTGGATTTGTTTTCAAGTTGGAAAAAGAAATTCAAGGGGGTAACCTAAGAAAGAACAGATGCTAACACTGGAATATTAGAGCTACGAGTTCTTATCGCGGTTTGGGGAGCTGTCTAACAGTTCTTTGTAGGCAAAATCTGGCCTGAAAGTGGCATGAAAGCAAGTGTGTTAAATATTGTGAAAGCAGCTGCCCTCTCTGCACTCCTCTGACTTGTGAAATCCCATTCCTCTGGTGTCTCAAATGGCTCCGTTCTGGCTCCCCATCCACTGCTCCCAACACGCTGCCCGGGCTGCCTTCAGCAGAAAGGTATTGGCACCTGGCCACCGCCCAGCAGGGCATGTTTGACAATTCAGGGTTTTGAGCATCTCCATCTATTATGTGTTTTCCGTTCTTAAGGAAAGCGGGAAAATCCGGCTGCCATTATTGTGGTATAAATGTAAGATGCAGATACAGATGATAGAAACACAGAACATCTTGGGTTGGAAAAAACCTTAGAAATCATCTGTTTCCAACCCCTTGTCATGTGCAGGGACACCTTCCGCTATCCCAGGGTGCTCCAAGCCCAACCTGGCCTTGAACACTTCCAGGGATGGGGCAGCCACAGCTTCCCTGGACAACCTGTGCCGAGGCCTCACTACCCCCACGGTAAAGAATTATTTCCTAATATCCTATCTAAACCTGTCAGTTTGAAGCTATTCCCCCTTGCTCTGTCACTACAAGCTCTTGGAAAAAGTCCCTCTCCGTTCTTTCCAGTGGTTTTCCTTCAGGTACTGGCAGGTCACAGTCAGAACCCTGTATTTTGTACCCAGAGCAGACAAGAACCTTGCACCATTTTGCACCAGTGGCTGTTTGTTCGATTTATCCCCAAAAATGCCTTGGAGTGTTTTTTGGGTTATTCCCACGGCAGTGGCTCACTAGGAGATGCTGCCCAAGCTGCAGGTGAGGGGTCAGCAGGAGAGCTGGAATTTCTTCAGCACATCCAGTCCCAGCTAAACCTGCAGTACAGCACTTCTGGATTCCAGAGCTGGAGCAAGTGGGCAAGGAAAAGACCCCCAAAGTGGCCCTCTACTATATCAGCATCTGATTGCAATTTCTGATGGCAATTTCTTCCTTTTTTTACACAATTTTCCATCTGTCTGGGTAACCAAAGCCATGCAGATGACTGGAAGGAAACGCCAATTCTTTTTACTTTTGTTGAAACGACTTTCACCCTTCTGCTGTCGTATTCTCTGCTACATTTAATTTGTTTTGGTTTAGCACATTTTAGCTGAGCAAACAATTTGTATGTTATGACTTGAGCCCGTTTTAGAATTGTTAAGGATTTTTTTTTTCCCCTTTTTCACAGCTTTTTTTCTAACCTGTCTGTATTCAGCTCACACGCTGGGTTGTATTTAAACAGAAGATCAACTGATAATTGCAACACCACTGCTGGCGTCGCTGGAGTGATGAGGCTGCCAGCATTTCCAGGTTGAATTTTGGCATCCGACATCGCAGCCTGGAAGCCAATTTTATTAAAATGAGTGGAGGGAAAAATCTGTTTGGCCTCTTTCGCTTGATAAGAGTATAAAAAGACAACATTTTAAAAGAATAAATGAATGTTGAGAACACAGTGCCTGGCCTGCAGGGATTTTTGTGGTGTTTGCCACTGTGCTGAGGTGTGCAGGTCAATGTCTGGGGATGGGATCACCCTCATCCAGATCCACATTGTCCCAGATGAGGGCACTGACCACTCATTAATTACAAACTGTGGCATCAGAGCGGCACCCAAGACGTGTTTGGAGCTGGGAGCCCACTGTCCCAGATGAGCACGGCCTCCCATGCAATCCCACAACGAGGCCAGTGCTGCCCCAGTTCATCCCAGAAATTCCACATTCCTCAGTAAGAACGCAGCCATCTACACTTATTATTGTCTGAGCGCCCATATCCTTCCACCTCCTCTGGAAAATGTGCAACCACGCACCAGCAGAATACAGATGAAAATCTGCACTCGTATAATTTTATATTTAAGCCTATGGGATAGGGATAATTACAGTTTTAGAATGGGATCAAAAAGCCCAGATCTACAGAGACTCTTTGAAGTCAATATCTATTTATTATAATTACACAACATCTTCCATCGGACCTGAAAGCATTATTCAGGCATTAATAAATTAAAGTTTGCAAAAGACAAGCTTCCCATGCCACTATTTATCCCTATTTTATGGATAGGCAACCTGAGGAACAAAGAGTTGAGGTGAGTTGCCTCTGTGTTCCGGCAGCACGTGGACACTGGTAGGTGCAGCGAGCCACAGCCTTTCAAACAGAACACTTGGCTCATCTTAGTCCCCAGATTCTCTTGACATTCCCTGTATTCTCATACCCGGGGCTTTCCTGGTTGGAGATGCCAAAGGCCAAACATTCTGGGATATAGCGAAGCTGCTTAGTTTAATAAAACTATTAACACTTCGTATTTAATATTGCCTTTATCCAACAAACGCATTTATTTAACCCCTGTGAGCTGCACAGAAAGTCTTGTTCCACTCTTCACATGTGTAAGAAGAAGACAGGAGAAGTGGAAATAGGACTTGTACAGGTGGTTTAGGGAACTGAAGTCCGAGCTGGGAAAGCTGGGAGCCAAAACTCCTCATTGGCCACCCCTCCCCTTTAATTCCTGGGTCACTGCGTGTCTGTGGTGGGTGAGGAAGGTGTGAAGCAGCACACAGCGGCCAAACAGAAACCTGAAACCATTTGGGCAATCTTTTAACAAAGCACAACAGTTACTTAGCAGTTATTGAACGGACAGATCACCACTGAAATATTGCAGCGTTCCATGGAATGGAAGTAAATTTGGGTCAGAACGGAGCAGTGCCAATCTATAACCAGTGTTTTATTCAAAAGAAGCCTTCTGGCAGGAGGAATAGAATCATGGAATTGTTAAGGCTGGAAAAGACCTTTAAGATTATCAATTCCAACCCTCCAGTAGCCTGTGAGATGGTGTTTTCTGGAGAAATTTGCGCCTTGGGGATGGCGCTCCATGGAAACCTGCTCACTAGTGCTGCTCTGTGCAAGGGCAGAGGACACCAGCCCTGCGGGTGATGCTCCAAACTCTGCCCAGCTCCAGCTGCTGGCAGCGCCCAGGCATCCCCCCAGCAGCAGGAACTTGCTCCCACTCACACCAGCCGTGGCATCGGGGCACGGTTGATGGGATCAGCCTCACACAGGACCAGCAGGAGTTGATGAAATCCACCTCGGCTGTCAGGGCTGAGCTTTGGCTGGGCTTTAGAGGGAAGGAAGCAGTGTTTTCCTTGGGTTGGCAGAGGGCAGTGTGTCTCCTCGCATGCTCCACGGGCACCTCTGTGGCAGGAGAGGCACTGCTGGCACGGGCAGAGGCGCGGTGCGGTTGTGTCCTGCTCTCCCGGGTTCTGACCCACAAGAGTCCCCACGCTCTTCAAGACAGACACCCTTAGGAAAGGCTCCCACCAACTTCCTCTGCTGTGATTTTCCCTTTTTCATTATGTTTGACGTTTTTGAGACTGAGCTTTGTTACAGACTATTAGCCTATGGCAGTAGGCTGGGGAGATAAGACTTCATCAAGCTATAAATCACACCAAAGCGTGGAAAAATGGGAAATTCTGAGGTTGCACCGGCAGCTCTGGTTGGGTTCGCCTGAGCGTTGGACTGATTGCAATATTTCAAGTGACTGCTGGTATCAGCCAATGCTGCAGCTTGCAGGGAAATGAGTTTGGTGCCTTGTGTCTGAACAGCAACACTATTAAAGTTTTGTACTTAGCATCGTTACTGACTTTGTGGGATCACTGTAGCAAGTTTTAAATGATGCATGAAATGAAGAATTCCTGCCCATCCTAAGGAGAGATAATGCAGATAATAGACTGCCTTGCAATCACAGCTGTGCAGTGTTTTTTTGTTCTGCTCGCAGAAATGCCCTCCAAAGCCCAAAGTAACAGTACAGACAACACACTCACAGGGTGGGATTTCCCTCACTGGGTTTATCTGACTATTCTCCCTCTCCCCACTCATGCATATGTTCCAGGAAGGC
>VZTD01001484.1:30000-75000 GCA_013397725.1 Rhagologus leucostigma | reverse complement strand
AGTAAGTAACTAAGCATAAGGAAATAGTATCTTCTATGTATAAAAGCAAGCAGGAAGGCAAAGCAAGGATGCAGCAGAGCACGGAGCATGAGAGGGGACACAGGGCAGCAGGAAAGATGAGAGGGTGGCAATGGGTGACAGAAAACCAGGAGAAAATTCATCTGCTCTCTGAAAGAGAAAATCAGACAATCTGAAATTTGGATACTGCAATTACCAGAGCCTTAGATACGTCTAAAAGAGAGATCAAGACAATATTTTTCTCCATGGGGACTCCCTCATTAATAATAGAAGTGGGATTTCTTTTTAAGCGTGACGTTTGTCACCTTTCCTTCTGCTCACACGGGCATCTGGTGCCAAGACCTGGGGTGCACTAGGAGCATCTCGTGCTCTTCCACACCCTTGGGAAAAGCACACTGGGCTCTGAGCTCTCCCCGTGTCCGATCAGAGGTGACGTGCTGCTTGGCTGGGATACAAAATGCTCTTGCCTCTGGCAAATCCCCTTTTCCCAGTGAAACCAGGGCTGAGTAGCACCAACATTCTGGCAGAAGCTGGCCAAGGAGGTTGCAGTGATGCTGGGACAGCTCCTCTGGTGACCATGGGGAAGGAAGGAAGTGGCACAGCTGCTCCAAAATCCTGCTGCTTCCCAGGGTGGGGCAAGCCAGGAAGGCTCTCAGCAGCGCGCGCAAATCAAGTGAAAAAAGAGGAAAATCTGACCTGGCTTCATGGGAGAACTTTGATATCTCACGCTCCTGCACAAACAGCCTTCACAGCCTCCATGGATTTCTGGGACATCATAGGAATCAGCTGTCAATTTCCTTTACACAAATCATATGAAAATCTCTGTAAGCACACAAGAGAGAGGAGGAAGTGTGGTTATAAAGGCCCAGAAACACTAGAGCTGTGAAGAGAAGGGCATGGAAATGTGCATGTGTTTTTGCTCTAAACAAACTGATCATTAGCCACAGCATTAATAGCAATCCACCACGCTGGGCTTGATTTCAGAGCTGACAAAAAGCCATATTTCTAATTCATGTCAGAGTATTGCCAGCCTTTCCGTGCTCCTGATGCTCCAGGCACGCACCTGGAGCATCAAAACCAGGACGGAAATGGACCTTCCACTTGTCTTACCACATTCCTCTTGGACCACATATTATTCCCATAGCACTGAAGAAATATGTCTCATATTATAGCATTGGGCATGACGTCCACAACGTGTTTAAAATCAGCATCCTCACTGCGTATCAAGCTCATCTTTGCCAGAACAAGCTGCTGGTTTTGCGAGGCATTTTCCATGGAAATGAGCTCCGGAGAAGGAAGCTGTGGGAGTCTGTCAAGCACGCAGTAAACCCAGGTCTGAAGCGTGGCATTTCCTGATGCACATCCTTAATTACAACAACAGAATAGAGAGTGTGGAGGAGGAACTTTTACAGCACATTAAAGGAAGGAGTGATAGGTGGTACAGCTGTCTGGATTTCCTTGGAAATACGAAGCAATATCATTTATTAATTATGCTGAGGTAACTGGGAAGAAATTTAAATATAGAAGTACCTGAAACCAGTAATTGGCTGGAAAGTTCCCCCCCCCACTCTCTTATTCTGCTGCTGTAGAAATTACCAACAAAATATATTCTGCTTCATTTCCCATGACACTAAACACTTGGAATATGGTTCCACATCTTAATATTATTGAAAAATGAAGTGACGTTATGGAAAAAACCTAACACAGAGCTCCTCTCTTCCCGAGCAGGCAGTGCCAGCTCCGTCTCCTGGAATATGAGAGCTCTTTTCTTTAGCACCTGGGAATGTGGAGGAGCTGCTGCACAAAGCTGGTCTCAAAATCATTCTTCTCCTCATGCTTTCTTCCCATGATTGACTTGCAAAAATAAGGAATCAGCAGGCTGGTTTTCAGCCTCCAAGGTGAGCTGCTGGACTTCAGAGTGGTAAACAGACATTTGTGAAAGTACAACGAAACTGTGTAAACCTGATCTGGCATCGAACAACATTGAATAATTCAGGAATAACACCCACCACCTGCAAAGGAGGAGCATGTACACGGCATAAAAGTCCAGAAAGATGTCCATGGATATAGGGAAAGCAAGGAGGAATGGGGTATCTCCTCTCCTAAATCACCTGGAAATCCCCAGCCTGGTGCTGCACAGAGAGATGCCTCCATCAGCCTCACAAAGAGCTGGACGAGCTCCCAGGCTGGGAACTGGTGGTTCATTCATCACAGACTGATCACTAAACTGGTATGGAAATTCCCACTGAGGAAGGGGCATAGTGGCGAGACAAATCGTGTTGTTCTCCAGCAAAAATTGGTTTGATGGACCAAAGTCACAGAGCAATTGCCACTGCTAAGTTGTGATTTTTATTTTAAATAGAATATTTCAGTTGTTAGCGCAAAATATCTCTCTAGCTGTTAATGTAAGACCCACATCAATTAAAATGGAGCATTTTAGGTCTTAAACATCCAGGATTTAATTGTCAAAAGCGAGTAAATTCTAGGTTAAATCTATTATTCCAGCCTTTTAATCCTGAGGGATAAAGGTAGTTGACGGATTATATATCCAGCCCCACTCAAGAGGAACAGTAGGGCTGGCCAACAATAGGGTGGGAGTATTAAAGAATAATTTCCACTTTTCCCAAAGACATTTATTTCTGTTTCACAAGGCATAACATGTTTATTTTGATGGCTACCAGACCCACTAATTTTTCTTGGAATCACGCAAAATGATTCCTCAAGAAGCACCATGCCAGGCAACGAAGGAAACACACTTCAGAGTGGTTGTTAAAGATAAATTCCTTGGAAGTTTGACTTGGCATTCTTCAATTACTACTTTAATTATTCTTCTATTACTTAGGCAGTGAGCCAAAGGTTTCCTGGGTGCAGAGGAAGTTAATAGGGGAGATGAAGCAAGATTGTGAGGCCATGTCAGCATATGTTCATTAAAACCCGATTTCTTCAGCATTAAACTCACTCCTGGCTCCAACAACGTCCTACTCTGCCTGTGTATTTAACGATAAAAAAATAAGAATAATTATTTACAATATTTCCTGACCCAGTTTCTTTGGTTGTTTGTTCAGAACTGTACCTATTTTTTAAAAAAAAACCTGAAGAATTCATTGGGAAATCTACAGTAAAGACGGTGCTGTCTCCTGTTCGTTGCTAGAAGGAAATTAAGGAGTTTCCGAAAGCTTCCCAGTAATCCCCACTGCTTTCCAGCATTCAGCACTGGATATATATAATTACATACAAAAAAATTACATTTGAAGAAAGTTCTTTAAGTTGCAAAGCCAAGTACTTGAAAGTTAAGAAATGGCATTTTTTACCATTGCCTGTGCAATCCTGGTTCTTCCCACTTTTGTATCCAACTTCTAATATTAAAAGAGAGGGAATGGGAAAATATTACGTGGTTATGTAGTCAAAGATTGGATTGTAATGCACGTGCTCCTGGGAGCAGAAATGGCATTGCAGACATACGTAACTGTAAATCTGGCATTCCTGAACATCCAGATCCTGCCTATCCAAACCAAGTAACTTCCTTTTAACATATTTTCATGCAATTTCCTGGTTTGTTTCATTTCTAAGGGAATATTTATAAAGCAAATCATCTTACGCAGAGCTGTTTAAAACAATACTGATTTCTCGTGTCCAGCTCCCTTTGTTTTTCTCTGTCTTCCACTCTTGCTCACCTTCTTTTCCTGGGAAAACATGGAAATCTTCTCCCTGTACAGGCGCCTGGGGGTGCTAAGGGGTGTGGGGAGAAGATGCAGGGATTAAGGTGATGTTGGGCCCCAGGGTCAGGGTCAAGATTCTTTGGAATTTCACTAAAACCCACCTGTGACCTGGGAGCCAGGGGAGGGAAACTCCAGAAAAAAAGCCAAAGGGGCTTCTTAAAAACCAGTTTATAACTCAGTTGAAGCTGAGAGACATTTTGTGGGACCAGAAAAGGCCCTTCTCTGGCCTGAAGGCTTTCTCCCTGCCAAATTCCAAGTCAGATTTCTTGCAGCTGTTGGAGCTCATCCCAAAGAAAACCCAGTTTTGGGAATCTCCCTCAGCATGGAGGTCTGGGTGGCCAAGGGGTTCCTGCTGAGACACCGTGAGGGGCTCTCCTCTGATTTTTTTGGAGTCTGAGAAGTTTGCCATTGGTGGTAGAGGAAGAATAAAGTCCTCTCTGAATTTCCAGCGCCTCAAGGCTCATCCCCAGCCCATCCCATTGGAATGGGATGGGGCATCAAAGGACAGACAGAAGGAGAAATCTACTGTAAATGTTGAAAACTGATCTAAATCCTCCTTGGACAACCTGCGTATTTAATATGTTCATTTGAATTCATTTCACAGTCAGAGAAAATGAGAATTTTTTAGAAATAAATGTTTGTTAATGCAAGTTACGGGCAAAATAAATCCACTTTCTTCCTCCCGCTCCACCCCAAACTCAGTACAGAGAGAACCTGAGCTGTGCTCAGCATTAAATGAAAAAATCTATATATTTTCATTTCTTGTTTTTTTAAAGTGGGCTTAACAAAAACACAATTTCATGGATCGCCAATAAACAAGTTTTTAAAAAAATTTCCCTTTTAAAATTATGAAGGGAAGAAAAAGTATCTAGGTAGCCAAATCTCCAGGATGTCTTACAGCATATCAGGTATAGATCCAACCTCAAAGGATTTTTATTAACCTCTCACTGCTTCCAAATTCAGAAATATTCCCCCAAATCTGAGTTCAACATCCCACATCAGAAGCTGCCAAACATCTCAACACGGCTGAGGACCACAGACGGTGTTTCTGCTCTCCTCCAGTGTGGTTTGGAGCTGTGTCCTCACCCCACGGGGAGGCACAGCAGTTTGCATGTCTGGCATTTTTTAGTGCACAGCGCGGATATTTAGAGGCAAAACCTTGGATTCCACATCCCTGCTCCAATCTGCGGGGATCTGGAACTGAGGGTTTGGCCTTCAGCTGGATTTGGCAGGGAGCTGCTCTCCGTGCAATGCACCAGCACGAGAATCTGCCCTTCCCAGCCAGCCCTGAGCATCTCTCACCACCAGAATCCTTTCACCTGAGCTGTGAAGTGGCCTTTCCACACAAAATTGGCAACCTGACTTAGGCACTATTCCTTATGTTTTAACCTATTTGTTTTCCCGCAGATCACCCTGCTTTAAATCACGGAGAAGCAGAGGCCAGAGGGGTTTTGGGGGTGGTGGGAGCCAGGAGATAGGGGTGCTCGTGCCCAACCTCTGCAGCCCTCCTGGCTGGGGTGGGTACTACAGGCTGAGCAGGGGGAGCTGGTTCTGACTGGGGTCGGGCCAGGAGCTTCGAAACAGAGGCGTTCAGGGGTCGGTACTGGGGCTGGTAATGTCCGACCCCTCTGTCAGTGACGTGGACAGTGGGACAGAAGGACCTTTGGCAAACTTTCTGATGACCCCGAGCTGTGTGGGAAGGGGTGGATCCAGAGGGACCTGGACAGGCTGGAGAGGTGGGGTGATGAAAAATTGCTCATGAGCCAGCAGTGAGCGCTGCCAGCCCAGAAACCAGCGGAGTCCTGGGCTTAATCCAGAGCACTGTGGGGAGCAGGGGAGGGAGGTGTAGTGAGAGGATGAGGAGCAATGGGTACAAATTGAAAGAGGAGAAATTTAGTTTGGATATTAGGGAGAATTTCTTCCCTGTAGGGTGGGCACGCCCTGGCACAGGGAGAGAAGCTGTGGCTGCCCCTGGATCCCTGGCAGTGCCCAAGGCCAGGCTGGATGGGGCTTGGAGCAGCCTGGGACAGGGGAAGATGTCCCTGCCCATGGCAGTGGGTGGGAATAGGTGGTCTTTAGTGTCCCTTAACATTCTGTGAAGATCTCTGGAGGTGAATACAAACCTAAAAGAAGGGAAAACTGCATCCCATTAACTAAAAGCTGTTGTAGAAACCACACACCATGTGCAAGTGGTTAAACTGTGGTTCACCAGAGCCTGATTCTGAGCTGGTTTTTCTGGCATGGTGCAGAAGGGAACCTCAGCCATCCCTAATGCGAAGCAGAGGGATGAGGACGGGCTTCAGAGTCACCTGCGGCCTTCTGACCCATGAAGAGCTTCACCCACTGTGAACCCCACCAACATCTACTGCTTCACCTCCAAACCCATCTGCCAACATCAGGCACATCCACCAGCTCCTAAAACACCTGCTCCCAAATCTCTGCTCTTTGCAATTAAATATTTAGATGATGCTTCATTTATGAAAATTAGATTTTAGACGTGAATTAGGACTACCTTAATTATTACACTAAAACATGGAAATGATAGTATATTATTAGAAACATATTTTTCTTGCAAAACTGTGTTTGCGATCGTGCCAGGAAAAAAAAAGTTATGAAATAGACTTTTTATAGTAGGTGTTAATTCTGAATAATTAGGATTAGGCACTGGGGATTTGCAACCCAAATAAAAATTACCTAATTAACCCTTATATTGGCCCTAACAGAGAAGCCAAATAGTTCAGCAATTAAAAAAAAGAAAAATGAAAAAAAAAAGCTCTCCACATGTATAAGTGGATGTCTAATAGTCTAAAACGAAATGGGATTTAAAGACACCCCCTGGAAAATATTTACAAACCGGAACAGAGCCATCCGGACAGCTGGGATTTGGATTTGCCATGATGTGATCAACATGATCCAGATATTTTAGGATCACATCCCAACTAGGAAATGTGAAATCATCTCGGGTCCTTTTCTTGACACTCTCTTAATGCTGATGCTGCCTTCTGTAATTTCCTTTTATAATGATTATTAGTCTTATTTGGGCTTTTTGGAGGTTTTTTTATTGTCTAGATTTTCTCAAGTATCCCGCTGCATGTCCAGGAAGTGGCATGTTTGTAGGAATAAGAGCTGGCAGTCTCTTGGGAAACATTCCAGCCAGGAGGGACACAGGGACACACAGTGGCAGGGACTGGAGCATCCTCAGCTTGGGCATCACCTTTTGGAGCTGCACTGGATTCACGACCAAGAGCCAAGACATCCACCTCTCCCTTTAAAGGCCCTCTGAAAGCAACCCTGACCAACAGCACTCCAAAGTGAGGTGGGAAAAGAAGGATTTCACAGCCTCAAACAGGGCAGAAAATAATTCTCTTCCTCAGCTAAGTGCAAGAGGAGAACCATAGAACGTCCTGAGTTGGAAGGAACCCACAAGGATTGGGTTCAACTCCTGTGCCTGCACAGGACACCCCAAAAATCCCACCCTGTGCCTGAGAGCACTGTCCAAACAGTCCTGGAGCTCTGGCAGCATTGGTGCAGCTCCTCTGGGCTCACACACTAAAGCACTGCAGAGGATCTCCAGCTCATTTCTCTGCCCAAGGTGTAATAGTCAATGCATAAATCCAAGGTAAAATCCACCCCGCTCCAGTTCCATATGTTTTAAAGCTTCTTCTATTTCCATTTCCTAGACAGACTTGGCAAACGGCAGAAATACGAGCCACACTTGAGCTGAAACAAGACCTGGCCAAACTTTGAGGTTGCCAGGGTTTGAGATGCATGCAAAATCGAGGCAGATCCCTCTAGATACGATCATTTTTATGAGTTAAGAAAACATGGAGGCATCCGGCCAGCTTTTCCCACCAGCAGGTGAAACATGCCAAATGTCCCAGTTTGCTGCAAAAATGTGGCACCAGGCTCACTCTATACGTGCAAATTCTCCTCTGCCACTACATGTGGAAGGATATGGACTGCTACCTAGATAACCAGGGTGAGAACAGCATGATGGCATTAACAGTCACAGAACCCAAGGGGACACCTGGAGCTGTGCCAGGGCAGGTTTAGGTTGGATATCAGGGAAAGGTTCTTCCCCCAGAGGGTGCTGGGCACTGCCCGGGCTCCGCAGGGAATGGGCACAGCCCCGAGGCTGCCAGAGCTCCAGGAGCGTTTGGACAGCGATGCCAGGGATGGCCAGGGCGGGATTTTTGGGGTGTCTGTGCAGGGCCAGGGGCTGGGCTGGATAATCCCTGTGGGTCCCTTCAGCTCAGGACATGCCATGATTCCATCAAAGCAAATTGTGCCTGATCACTGATTCCTGAACGATGCTGGCATGAGCGAGAGGAAGATTTATGTCTGAAGAGCTTAATCAGACCAATATTTAGCCAACATTAATTACCACTCTTATTAAGAACGAGCTGAAACATTGGTGAGTGTTTATAGACATGTGCAAACTACATGAAATTGGGACAGTCAGGGATAAAGGCACAAAGCTTTCTAAAAACCTTTTTAGGCTCCAATCATTCAAATAACCATGGGCAACACTTTAAATAACCTCAAATATACGTTGGTTTAGCTCAGAGAGATACACAGTGCAATATATTGTATATATACCCTGTGCCTCATGAGCGCTCTCCCTCCAGCTTCCTCCAGCTGCCTTTGGAGCAAGGCTTTGCGCATCCCAAATCCCTTGGGATGCCCCTATAGCATCCACTGCTCTCCCAGGCCCCATTCCCAACACTCCAGCCCCACCATGGGACCACTGCCAGGCTGTTACCCACAGACCACGCTCTGCCTCCCAGGAAAACTGGGATTTTGCTCAAGGTTTATAGATTCAATCAAACCTCCTCAAACAATTCCCATGGAAGAACTCGATATACATGAGGCTGAAGCCTTAATTTTTTAAGTTTGCTTTTCCCCTGCCGTACAGATTAAATACATCATTTGATTTCATCTCATTCAATTTTAAAATGATTAATCTTATCAAAACCCACACGAGTGGTGCCAGCTCGGTCCAGCTGGACAGGTGCATCTCAATTCCAAGGCCAGCCACCATCCTTGACCTGGATTTCGTCTCCATGCACCAGGAGCACTGAGTCCTGTGGCCAAAATACCGTCTCCAGTTGAAAAGAGAAGCAAAATCCGAATTCCCAAGAGCCCCACGGTGCCCAAAAAGAAAAGCAGGGTTCCATTTTCCTCTGCTGGCACGCTGCCTCCTGCAACGTAGGCTGGATTTCCTTCTTTTAAAATCTGGGAACAATATAAATGGGAGATAACTTGCAATCCTTAATGCTTTCCATCCTCTTTGCAAAATCTTTTTATAATGCTCAAATAGTTGGCTTCCAGTGATGATCTTATAATGATCCTAGGGAGTACTGAGAAACTGCGAGTAAATTCAAGTCAAATACATTTTAGAAAATTAATACAATATCACAGACCTTATATTGAATAATTTTCATTACAGGATATAATTCTCTTACTGGGGAAGAGCAATAACATGGTGATTGTTGATGTTGCCAGTGCTTTTTTGTATTTTTTTTTTTAAATCTGCACTACTTAGGCAGTAAATTGTGCCGTTATAGTTGCTCGGCAACCATAACTTCTGCATACTCACCTCCCATGGTTTTGTAGCAACAACAATCTCATGATAACAAGGGGATGGGTATCTTTTTTTTTTGCAATCAAGATTCTCCTTGATATGCAAATGTATGCAACATTTAATGTATTATGTATGGGAAAAAATTAAAATAATTATTTCATTTGAGTAATGAGCCTTAAGTGTTGATTTCAGATTTCGAATGGCAGGAATGGACCCGCTGAAAATTTGATACCAATAAATAGAGGAAATCCACTGGCATAGAGTAAAACAATTATATTCTCCTTGGAACACCTGCTATTTACATATCTCAACTGCGAGATACAAAACAGGAACAGGGAGAATATTCTGGGTTTGTGGGTTTGAATTCTGGAGAAGAACAAGTGGCTATTTCAGACAAAAGGGAAATAAATGTCTTAAAAAAAAAAAGCCTAAGAGAAAGGGACTCAAAGTAAATTCAGCACCTGGAGAGCAAAACAAAATTATGTTAATCTTCTCCAGAAAAACTTGTTTTTCCTGGGTGGATTTCTGGGACTCAGCGCAGGAGACCACTTCAATATTTAATCTCAATTCAAGGATTTAGAGCCTGAGAGAATTTTGGGCATCCCCAAAGCGAGAGGCAGAGGGACCTGGGTTCTACATCTCCATAAGAAATAGACCCAGTTTTTAACAATTTTATTTTTCCTTATGGCTCTTTGGACTGAAATGAAATTTGCTCATGGATGCGCTGTTGTACCTCATCAAGACTTTGAAAAAGCATTTTCTGTTATTTGCAATGTTTTGGTGGGGTTTGGGGGTTTTTTGTCTTCAGAATGGTCCTATACTCATCGTACACTTATTTTTATCCTCATCCTCTGCACAAAGAGAATAAAAAACTAAATAAAGAAATTATTAGACCATCTTGCAGGAACATCAATGGATCAAAATGATTCTCTTCTTAATTGTTTTAATTAGGGAAAAAGCAAAATTATCTAATTTCTGTTTTAAGTGCTAGAAGGAAAAAAAAATTGTCATTGCACACTGAATTTGGAGGAATCTGTGACGGTGTAACACCTCTGAGTGATTTTAATTATTTAATGTAACAAGTTTGTTTCCCTTTAAATAGAATAGAATTTAACTTTTCACACCAGCACCAAGTTTGTGTTCAGCTTTAATTTCTCTTACTCATTTGATTCAAATTCCCCCACCATAAACACAACTGAGTTTCTTCTTTTTGGTAGCTGGGATTTAATGGCAAATTTATGTGGCACCACAGAAGAGGGAAGTGCTCTGGACATCAAAGAGGTAATTTTCCCTGTTTCGTCTCTGCCTCATCAGGATTTCCTCCAACTTCTGGAAAGCTTTGTAAGTGCTTGAACATCGTGTCTCTTTATTAAGCTACAAATATCCTAAATGGAGCCTCCTGCTCTGGGACGCTGTTGTTGAGAGCCAAGACCCCTCCACCTGAACAACGCAATCCATGGTGCTCTGCTTGAGTTGAGATCAAACCAAGAATTGCACTTTTCTTCTGCCCTGAGGCCACCACAACAAAATTATCTGCCAAGCAGCACGACTATAAATAGAAAAATAAAGAAATCCGCCCCGGACTCTTTAGAGAAATGACTTTTTTGAGGAATAGAAAGGAAGCTCCCACTGCCAGCAGCCTCCTGGTCCTCCACCAGGATATTGCTGGGCATCTTTCCCAGTCACCTGCAAGAAACCCTCCCTCGCCCAGCCCTCACCACTTCCCAGGGCTGAAAGCATTTAAAAAAGCTTTAACTCAGATGTGCCATCAGAAGTGGCAGTGCAGGGAAGCTGCCATATCCCTGCAACGCACTCAACATTTCCCCAAGGACCTCGTGGTCTGGGTTCCAAATATAATTAGGAGAAATTTCAAACACTGCTTTAGATTACGTATACAGTAACATGCAGTACTGACATAACTATAGAGGATATTTCTTCAAGTCTTTAATCATCAAGTCGCATTTTGTCTTCTTTACATATAGGTCATTTCTTTGACAGAATAAATTATGATTAGCCTCTTAGTTTAAATGTAAAATTTAGCAGAACTATAGTGTCACTGCTCCCTGTGTTCTTCCTTTCAGTGTTTCTCTTTCATTAAAACTGCCTTTGAAATCTTTTACCCTCTACTCCATCTGAAGCCCAGGGAGGACACTCTAATTTCTGAAACCCTGTCTGTGCTAAAGGAAAATGTGGAGGCTCAGGCCTCTGCACCACTTTTCCCCCCTTTTTTAAAGTTTTTTTTAGGATACTGAGATCACAGTGATGCTGGTCTACAACAGGCAGGGAGCAGCCAGCCAGAATATGGGATGTGCTGGGACATTTTCTGTGCAAACTGGGCTTTTTCTTAGAGCACAGTTCTTCCCTTAATATTCAAGGAACAAAGCCAAACAGAAACAACTATTTTTGTTCAGGCGCAAATCTTTCCCTTCCCCGAAATTTTAGTTGCCGTATATGGATGTCCATATATAAAATATTTACTCTGAACAGAGACAACTTATGCAATTCAACAGGCTGGGCCCTTTTGAACATCACAAACTTTGCTGGCTGGGCTGATGTGTTCATGTATAATTTTCACTGCCTCCAGAAACCGCTTTTCTGCTTGATTCTCTTTGCTGCTCAGAAGTGTTTGGAAAGTGCACAACAGCTCCCTGCACATCCCAAAAGGTGCCAGGCACCCTCCCCGGCCTGTAAAAGCTCTGATTGCTCAGGGTGTGCCAGAGCTGTGCCAACATCCCACCCGGGATCATGCCGGGAATCAAACGCTCACCCAAACTGGGGCAGCACTCGGCCCTTGCTGCCACACCGAACTCCATCCAAACTACCACGGATAAGCTCTTTCCCACAGTGTTTTCACAAGGCCCTGGGTACGCATTGACAGGCACAGAATCATGGAATCATGGAATGGTTTGTCTTCCATGCTCATTCAGTTCCAACCCCTGCCATGGGCAAGGTCACCTCCCACTAGACCAGGTTGCTCCGAGCCCTGTCCAGCCTGGCCCTGATTTGTTAAAGCTGACACCAGCAGCAAAGCAAAAAATATCAGAAAAGAGACTAAAAAATTTAAAATAAGTCACAGATGACCAAATATGACACTACAGATATCACAAAGAGCTGCATCGACTCCTGTGGTTCTACTTTGAGAAACACAAAGCCAGGATGAGAAGGGTCATAATAAAAAGTGTTAGACTTGCCAAGGCACTTTTTCACTGGGCTGAAACCTCTTATTACCCAGCCAGAGAGATTGTTTAAGTGCTGACCAGTTTGCAAGTTCAATCTCTATAAATATGAGTGCAAAAAGCAAAGAGGAGCTTAACCACAACTGTTAGGATCTGCTGTCCGATAGAAAACTAAAATTGCATCAACATATTACAAATATGAGGATTTAAAGCCTTCTGGAGAGGGTGAGGTTATAATGCTGCTGGACCAATACTATAAAACATGAAAGATTTCATCCTGCTGCCATAATTCTGCTACTCTGACGCCGGATTTTCTTAAAAATATGCATCTGCATTGCAATATTTAGGGATGCTCATGATTCTTCTTGATGCATTTGCCCCCCAAATCAGAGGATTTCCTTTGGACAGGGGCTGATTTTCAGCTGGGAAAACTAAAAAAGGTTGCTGCTTTGGAGCGAGGACCCCTGTGGTCCTCCACTTGGCAGGACAATGGAGTATCCACGGGAAAACTGGGCCATAAATTTGAGCGGTCCATGGAAAGTGGGAAATGCGATTCTAAATCCTCGGCTCCACCGCACCTCAGAGCCAGAACAGCGTCACAGGATGGAAAGCTGGTCTGGGGGATAGAGAGCTGCAGATCCACAGTTCCCTCACACCTCCCCTTTCACACCTCCTGCCTGTCTCCAAATCTCTGTCCCAGAAATGCCCTCCCCGAGCAGGACTCCCAGTAAACACAGGGCACGCAGGCCTTGGGGTCTGAGCTATCAATTCTGACCCTCCCATGCCATAAAGCCACAACAGATCCCATAAAGCCCTTTAGGAAGTTGGGTGTCTAATTCCCATTATCACAGAATGAAAAAAACAATCAGAGACTGTAAACTCCCCATTTCACGTTCTCTCTTTTGTTTCAGATCAGATTCCTAAACCCGTTTTGAGTGATCAGATCCTGTGGGAAGATTTTTTCCTTTAGAGTTACTCACATTGTGTTTTGGGATGCAGAGCTGCTGGAACATGGCTCCGTGTATGGCAGAGCACGCCCAGCATCAAGAAATTCTCCTTTTCATGGAGAAGATCGCATTAAGAAGAGGTGGAGAACCTCTCCTCGAAAAAAGACCAGAGGATGAAATTTCCATTGTAAGTTCCACGGCAATTTGTAAATAAATACACCTAGTAACTAGTAATTAACATTTTATTAGATAAATGACTCGTGCACACTAAATTACCATGCATAAATACGCCATTAATATGCAGCAGAACTTATAGTTCAAAGCTATCAGCAATGTAAACATATGTTCACCCACTCCATCTCGTGCTCAAGGGCTGCCATGAAATACAGCAGTGATTTAGGGGGCTTCAGACTACCAGGGAAACCTCCTCGTTTATCCAAGAGGATGGGATGAACTGGCTTCAGCCCACAGCAAGGCAGAGCCGTCGTTGTGGAGCTGCTTTGCTCTTTGTTAATTAGCAGTGGGCAGAAAAACTCGTTTTCTGACCATTATGGAAATGTTGAGCTGTCTAAGGACTGGTGAGGAACAGCGGATTTCATACACAGAGAGCAGCCTTCACCCCGGGAAGGACGTGGAGCTGCTGGAGCCAGGCCAGAGGGGCACCAGGATGATCAGAGGGATGGAGCAGCTCTGCTGGGAGGGAAGGCTGGGAGAGCTGGGATTGTTCAGCCTGGAAAAGGGAAGGCTTTGGGGTGACCTCAGTGTGGCTTTGCAGTGCCTGAAGGAGCCGACAAGAAAGATTGAGAGAGACGATTTACAACGGATAGGGTGACAGGACAAGGGGAAATGGCTTCCGAGTGAAGTCAGGTAGGTTTAAATGGGATATTGGGAAGGAATTGTTCCCTGGGAGGGTGGGCAGGCCCTGGCACAGGGTGCCCAGAGCAGCTGTGGCTGCCCCTGGATCCCTGGCAGTGCCCAAGGCCAGGCTGGATGGGGCTGGGAGCAGCCTGGGACAGGGGAAGGTGTCCCTGCCATGGCAGGGGGGGCACTGGATGGGCTTTGAGGGCCCTTCCAGCCCAAACCACTCAGGAATTCTGTGACAATACCAGAACTTTTTGCCATCATTAATGAGCCCAGCCATGCCCAGCAGCAAAGCAGGGCTCTGCCACTCCCACACACCAGGCAGAATCCAGGCAGGACCAAAGGCTTTGCCCGTGACCACACAGGAGGTGGTGTCGGAAAGGGCAGTGGCTTCGGCCAAAATCGGTCCTTGAGCCAAAATCAGCCACACCACCGTGCCTTGCCCTGAACAGGAATATGTGGGGAAGTATGACCTCCAAGAGATTTAAAAACCACATGTGATTGCCACTTGCTACCTTGAAATAGATGGAATTAATTTCCTCTCTATGCCATTCCCCCTCTCTCTTAGAAATCCCTTTTCCAGGAAATAAACAGCAGTGCTGAGCAGTTGGCTTTTATCCTGCTGTCAGCCTCTCCAAATACACCACTCACAGGAATTTCTATTAGTACATAAAATGTGACACGTGTGAGGAAAGGTTAACCTGGACACCTCACAATCCAGATCTTGATTAATTCTAATTTCAGAACAGAACAAAACACAGCCAGTGGTGTTAGGGTGACAGCCAGAGAGCAGAAAGCAGCAGGATGAGGAGGACACCAATGCAGAATTTCCTTGGAAAGAGCATTTTTACCCACCCACACTCTCAGACATAAACTTGAAGGTAACTTTAATTTCCTCAGGAGTAAACCTGCATTTATTCAGATCTGTGCCCACTCGGGATGAAAGGTCCACGGAGTTTTAGTAATTTTGGGATGGATACCAGCCCAGCAGCTTTTCATCCCAGCCAGGCAAGGGAGTCTTGATGTTCCCCCTCTGCCTGCAGGCACCCAGATCCTCCCTCACGGCAAGTGCTCACCCGGGCATGGATGAGCAGTCAACCATGCCCAGCACCTCCTCCAGCTGGTGCCACCCTTTTATATCCCTTAAACTCCTTAATGGCTTGTTAGAGGTCAAAGACATCAGGAGTCGCCTGTTCTTCCCCCGGCACATCCCACCTGCAGCCCTTCACCTGGCAGACCTGAGGGCGCGCACGAGCCACTCGGCTCTTTCCACTTCGCTTCTAGTTTGAATACACGGTTGAACTGAAATGTGGATTTTACTGTTTCCTTGGGTCGTGATTAACCTTCTCAGCCACTGCCACTGGTTTTGGCTGCCAGGGTATTTTGGCAACTAATTCCCCATGGGGGAGAGGACAAACATTGTTCAAAGCTGCCTCTACCTCTTCTCCAGGCACCTCTGGAGTGCATAATATCATTTACTGAATCTTTTAAAAGGTGTTCAATATGAGTATGAAACTTTTCGGTTAAAATATCAGACACTGCATGATTCAATCTCCTTCCCATTTACAGAGCACACAAGGATACTTCCACAATTTCAACATTATTAGAGGGGCTGTGCTGAAAAATTAACCTAAAAACCTCACAACAGCTTGTTCTTCATAAAGAGTGGGGGGCATAAAAACCCACCAAAAGTTGTCTCTTCCCTTTTTGAAACTAAACAGCAATCGGGTAAATGCGTGCTATGTACAAAAAACATAAAATGCATGTAGCTGGGTAGATGTTTTCCATAACAATGCTCCGAGAAATTGCATTAAACCTCAGACATTATCCCTGGTTTTATAGAATTGCCCACAGAGACAGACACCAACAGCACTATTAAGTATCAAGAAAGTACCAGGCTTGTTACAGGAGCTTTATGAGAGCCAAGGATCAAATATTTTTTCACAGTTTTATGTGGATAGTTTCATGAAAATTGATCAGGTCTAAAAAGTCACAGTCCAAATGAAGCTAAGGTTAAAGATAATTTATACATGATATTCCTAATTTTATTCTGAGCCCTTTTATTACTATGTAGGCCTTTATGACTTTAAAGAAAATGTCAGTGGCAGCAAATGACATTGTACTGAATAATCTAGTTATGAGGGAAAAGACATTTAAAACTATTCCAGATCAGCTTTGCTCTGTTCTGCTGAACTTACAGTTTTATCCCACGCAGCTGGGCAAAACTCCTTGCTGGATTTTTAAATCCTCTTCACGGTTGCTTTGCGAGCCAATGTCTCTTCCTCTTCTCTTTTTAATTCCTTGGAAATTTCATGTTTTCCCTCTTTTTTTCCTAAGTAATTGGAGGGAATTCGGTTATCCCTCACGTGCTCAGTGTTATCTCACCGTGTGCGTTGCTGTCACAAGTTCCAGCCCAGCCCTGAATGTTCAGGACAGGGAAGAATTTGCTGAATTCCTGATGTTTGTGCTTTTTACCTGTCCTTGGGAGCAGCAACCGTGTCCCATCAGCTCCACAGCAGGGACAGAAACCGGAGGCAAATTCCTGCTGCTCTTTACATGGACAGACAAGAAATTTCCCTAAATCTCTGCCTGTACAACACCAGGAACAGGGATGGGTTTGAAGGGCATGTGTGGCTCTTTTTTGAAGCACCCACATCCCAGTTTGCAGGTTTTGCTCCCACCTCTCCTTTTCCTCCTTTTATCCAATCTCCAAATGCGAAACAACAGCTACAACAACGAATCTGCAGAATATTATGGGTATTTACTGTGTTACTAGAGAGACATCTGTCTCGTGACAGCAATATTGGCATTTTTTTTATTTTTTTCCAACCAAAAAAAAGTGGGAGTGGTGCAGAGTGACACCTTGGGCAGATGTTGGCACCCCATTTGATGCAGGGAGCAGGTCTGGAGTGTCACCTTTTCCCATGGAAGTTCCCAGGAGGTTCCTGGAGGAGTGACCCGACCACAGCCCTGTTCCTGCTGCTCTCCAGGGCGAGGTCTCCTCATGGTGGGACGATTTGTCCCGTCCCTGCTTCTCTCCAGGACAAGGTTTCTGTGGGATGAAAGACCCAGTGAGCGGCCAGGAATGTGCTCCCAAACACTGTGGACACTTAAGTACCTGAGATAAGCTAAAACTACCCAAATTCCATCAGACAGATTCCCTGAGTATTTTGGGATCTCGATGTAAACTGTGCTCCTTGAAGCATTTTGGCTTTGATGGAACAGAGGGATGAACACGTTAATCTGGCACAGGTACGGTTCTGTTATAAATAAAGTTTTTATAGGAATATCAGTCTCTGTGTGATTTACTGGGAGGAAAAAGTGTTAATAATTTAAAATACAGTGTATTTTCATATAAGTTTTGGATTTACTTTTAAATTTCTCTGAAATCCTCGGTGTTAAACAGCTCGTCTTCTTTTTTATTTTTTTTTTTTCTGTGTGTGATTTCTTGCTCAGGGAAAGAAATGAGAGTTCTTATCATTAACAGTCTTCCCAAATTCTGCCATCGTCTGAATCCACACTACCCCTGGTTTTCCAGATGCTTGTTTGAAAGGCAACTGTTATTGCATGTCATAATTGTGTTCATAGCTGAGTAAACACCTTCACAGGTGCAAAAAGACCCCAAAGCTGCAAGAGTTGTAAGGCTGAAAAAGCAGAAATTTTATAGCCTTGTCATGGACAAAGGAGGTGTAGAAATGAAATACAATATTTTCCTCTGTCTGAAGTGTAACACTTGATTAGCTTGAAAAGCAGCGAGAGCCGTGTGGCCGTGCACAGGATTTAATCAAAAACGTAGCTTTGTTTGAAAAGTGATTAGGTAAAAAATGTCATTGATTTCTACAGCAAATCTGCTCACTGAGGATTTCAGAGCCATAGACTCCTTTCTCTTCATAATATTTATATTTTAACTGTTTTTCAGCAGTGGCCAAATAGAGCTATCAGGCTAAAATAAGAGGAGAAATTGCTGTGGCAGAGGGTTTTTAAGTGCAAGGCAAATCTTGGCTGCAGGATTTGGCTCTCCCGGTTTTCTTTGAGTGCCTCTATCTTTCCTCATCACTATCTTAAATTTATATTTTTTTAAATCAGAAATCAAACTTGTCTTGGGTCAGCCAAGCTAAGCTGAGAAGGCGAAGGGCAACAGACTTGGAAAAAATTTATACAGGAGTGCAAGAATTCCAGAGCAGCTGTGGCTGCCCCTGGATCCCTGGCAGTGCCCAAGGCCAGGCTGGACACTGGGGCTGGTAGCAGCCTGGGACAGTGGGAGGTGTCCCTGCCCATGGCAGGGGTGGCACTGGGTGGGCTTTAAGGTCCCTTCCAACCCAAATCAGTCTGGGATTCCCTGAAATAATTGCTGCATATCAGGCAAAGTGTCCCTCCCCACCCCCATCCATGACCTCAGCTGTGTTTCCAGATGAGCCCAGTGTGGGTCAGGTAGGGAATAGCCACAATGGATGTTCCTTCCTGACTCCAGTTTGTCGCTGTTTTGGTTAAATAAATTAATTAAAATGCAAATTTAATTGAATATATACGTTAAACTGCGAATATTTTTTCCGTAAATGAGTGTATCTGTCTCCTGTAATGTGTATCTTTAAAAGGAAAGTAATTCTCTGCCTACTGCAATTAGTATTATAATATAATTATAATATAATTAGTGATATGCTCAGAAACTGCCTAAGTGTAATAAATACATATTAACCTGTTCATTTTTATTAAGTTATTTCATCCAAGTATTGTTCAGAGGAGCAAATCTTTCGTAAAACTTCTTCCATAATGTTGGAGAAATTATCAAATCCCCATTTACCTGAACAGGATCTTTTAATATGATTTTTAATGAGAGGGGAGATATCACACAAACCCTTGAAGAGTCCTGGAGAGATATTATTGATCTTTGGAGTTAGATCACCTTAATGATTATCTTTCATAGCAGCTGGAATATTTTGTTCCTTGCCTGCTAGAAAGACACATCTGAAGGTTAAATACAGCAGGATGGAGGAAAATTTTGTTGGAAGTTTATAAATCCATCACGTGGAGGAGGAAGAGAGGATGGTTTGCTGTGGAATTCCCTAAAATGTCTCCTTGCCCCTTAATCACAAACATCAAGGAGCACAAGCCCAGGGTCTGTGGCTACAAATTAGGGACAAAATCAGGTCAGTTCAAACGTGGCACTTTGATAAATAATAAAATTCATCCCTGGGAACACCCAGCATGTGTTCACTGAATCCTGGAATGGTTTGAGTGGGAAGGGACCTTAAAGCTTGTCCCATTCCCACCCCTGCTATGGGCAGGGACACCTCCCACTGTCCCAGGCTGCTCCCAGCCCTGTCCAGCCTGGCCTTGGGCACTGCCAGGGATCCAGGGGCAGCCACAGCTTCTCTGGGCACCCTGTGCCAGGGCCTGCCCACCCTCCCAGGGAACAATTCCTTCCCAATCTCCCATCCATCCCTGTCCTCCTATGTGAAGTGATTGGAGACTTTCAAACTCGTCTTGTACCCTGATTTTTGTTCTTTCAGAAGCACAGCATCCCTCGCTGCAGCTTGGCATCAAGGCGATTTTCCTTTCTCATGTCAGAGCCTGCCAAAGCCTCCCAGTGCCTCGCCAGTGCCCAGGGCAGCCTGAGCAGCCTCACAAACAACGGATTTGATATTTTTCTGAGCTGGACTTCATTGGAATCATGTTATCAATTCTTCGTCGGGATCCTTGAGGGTGTTTTGCAAAGAAATCAGCATGTGTGGTTTCATAATGATGTTCCACGTTTCCCTTCAGAAAAGCAGTGCAGACTGAGGGGAAGGCTGCTAGAGGTTTTATGGCTCAAGTCTAACCTTCCTTAACCTTTTTTTCTTTTTTTAATGTCTCCCGGTATTGACAAGGCCTTTAATTTGTGAGCCAAGGCTGTACCGCTTCCCGAGATTGAGCGGCAGTGCTGCATCAGGGAGCAGCACCTGGCGGCTGGGAAGGACGGATCCCACCTGCTTCCCACCACATCCAGGCAAGGGGGAGGATGGATCCAGGGGCAGCTCTCCCCTTCTTCCCTCCACATCCAGACAGTGGTAAATCAGCACACTGTAATTCACGTGGCAGATAAATTTATCGGGAAAAAGGCCCAAAGCGCCAGGAGGAGAATTAGGATAAACGCTCCGGAGTGGGAAGGGCTCACACTGTGCCCCTGTTCCCGGTGTTTGGCGACACGGGGTGCCCCGAGCGTCCTTCCCGCACCGCTCCACACCGCAACTTCTGCACATCCATGGGAAAGGCACCAGCCCTGTGGGACAGCCCTCCCCCAGCCCGGCTCCATCCCAGGGGCCTCATCCACCACCCCCCAGGCACTGCTGCAAACGCCATTGAGCAGATTTTGGTTCTCCTCCCACACCGGGATGAACAAACCCCAGGATGCTCCCAAAAGACTTGGAATTCGCTGGGTTGGGCCCAGGAGCAGCCGCTCAGCTGCTGGACAGTGGGACGGCGTTATCCAGGGGCTGGGTGGGCACTGGAGCTGCAAGGAGGGACCAGGAGGGGACGGGGGTGGGGGGACCGTGGCAGCTCTGTGCCGCTCCAGGATCCTGCACCACTGGAGCATCCCTCCAGTGGCCCTTTAAGCCAGATTGAAAGATGCTGTGCACTGCCAGGCTGACAAAAAAGCGGCATTATCCGAGCTGTGGAAGCGGCTCTGGATGTTTAATGTCTCTCAATGGCTGGGGTGGGATGGCACGGCATCCACTGAAAGCCAAGCAGCTGAATCCTTGTGCACTGCTTTGAAAAATTAGGGGCATTTATAATGTCTAATATGTTGCAAGCCAGGATGATTTAACAGATGGTTTAAAAGGAAAATCAGCATGTCAGGCAAGGCCCGGTGTGTCGCTCTCTGTAGATTTCTATAGAATGGGAGAGCGATAAAAAATGTTTTTCTTCTCTATTTCAATACTGAGAGATGTTAAAACTTGAAACCTTGAGGGAAATTGCTTAATTACCCTCGTGGTGTCAGTGGTCCAGAGCAGTGGGAAATTTCAATTCCCTGCAGAAAGGGGTCAAACAGGGAACAACCAG
Organism: Rhagologus leucostigma; assembly: GCA_013397725.1. Classification (NCBI taxonomy): domain Eukaryota; kingdom Metazoa; phylum Chordata; class Aves; order Passeriformes; genus Rhagologus; species Rhagologus leucostigma. The sequence goes on along the minus strand of VZTD01001484.1, from coordinate 53,654 downwards.
GACACTTTTTAAACTCTTGTTAATGCCTCATAACCTTTAATGAATAATTTTCAGTGGCATGGCCAAGCCAACCTCACACAAAAGACAGTCATATTTACCTTCTGCGCTGGAGTTCGCCTTAATTCTGGGCACAAAGAGAAAAATACAAACAACAGTTTCTCTTCCATGCAGCCGGAATACCAGAGAGGAAATTTGGATTTTCGAATGTCTCTACTTCTGTCATGCCTTGACTCGTAATTTCTATGGAATTCCGAATTTAATGTGCAAAACCAAGTTAACTTTTCTTTTAAAAGTGTGGTGAGCAGGTCCAGCCCCACACCCTGGGTCCAACAATTACACATTATTTTTATTTTAGAAAGAAGAGTTAATATTTAAAGTTGCCCTTTAATACCCATTTGGAAGCACTGATTGAATAATAAGGCAAGCAGCTCAGTGTATCACATCTCTATTAAATTCTCTTGCCTTTTTTAAGATTAAAAAAAGAACTTTTTTCTCCCTCTAAATGCAAATCTTTCTTTGTAACACTGTGCCTAATCTACTACAACTAATTAATCTGTTTGAGCTGATGAAATGTTACCTCTGCATTTTTTGTTCCTTGTATACAATTATTGTAACAGTGGTGAATAAATCAATATTCCCAATCCAACTGTAAAAAACAATCAAGAAAAGCAGTGCTTCTCAGGGAAAAAACACCAAATAATATTTATTAACTCTGTCTCAATCCACAGCAGAGCCTAATACCATTCAAGCATTTTCTGCAAGTGTAATAAGCAAACTCAAATACATGATGAAAGTGGCACATGCCAATAATTTCACCATTTTACACTGCAGAGTAATTGAAGGATTTAATGAGAAACAAACCAATAAAAATAAATAGACCATGCGAGAGGAGGAGAAACTGATCTAAAATGGAAGTTGCTCCATTGTGAGTTTTAGGGGGTTTTTTTTGCATGGTTTGACCGGGAAAAAAAAAATGGGGTTGGGACGATTCGGTGTTTATTTCTTCTTATTTTACATTTTGCAGTTTGATTTCTGAAGAGGAAAGAGCCACTTGTTCCGCGTAGATTCGATTCTGCATCAAGATTCTCTCCCTCTGCTGCCGCTTCCCGCCGAGCCGTTCTTTTCCCGCTGAATTCCATGATGAATTGGATCTTTCTGCCTGAAGTTAGAAACTGTTTCTGTTGTGTTGGTATTTATAAATAACTCCGAGCAGCCCAGCCTTTTAAATAATGGCACCGAGTTCTTCTGCTTTTAGAAATGTCTGTAAATCACCGTCCTCACGAAGGGAATTCTGATTACAAATAAACTCCTTTGTCTCAGCAGTGCCCCTAAATTTCGGCCGTGTACAAATGTCTCACTGAGCTCCGCAGAGCAGGGATGTGCTTGGACACAAAGAACATTTTGGCCTCACGTCTTTTAGACGCACATTTTTGGTAACTCCAGAGTTGAATTCACCTTTCAATTCGCCTATCAAAATCTCACAAATGGATGTTTTTTTTCTTACAAAAGGGGCTTGAACTGAAGAATTCGGACCTCTAGTCCAGCCCCCTCAAAGCTGGTGCCACAATAAGCGGCAGAACCCCTCCCCAAAGGATTTTGGGAAGGCACAAGATCAGAGATGCTCCCACCCAAGCCCAGGGTGACACTCGGTGAGGAGAGGTTTGGATTCCAAGATAACTCCCCAAAGCACTGGAGTTCTAAAGCAAAGACAGGGATGATTCAAAAAGGCCAACGAGTGAATTGCTTTTCACTTGCTCTCCCCACTTGAAACACAAATATATAAAATCTATGTTCATTTTTGATGCGAAATCCCTGAGAAACGTGGACCAGAAGGGGCTCCTCACTTGCTGAGAGCACGAGCCGGGCAAAGCCCAGCTTGCTAAAGCTGTACATGGAGAGCAATCACTCTAAATATCGAGCACTGTACACCTGGTAAAAGAAACAATAAAACAGAATCTCGTCTCTGAAGGGGATTCTTCTCAGCTGCGTTGTTTGGATGTTTTTCCTTGTATGCACAATTGGAAACACGGACTTGTAATAAGTTATTGCTTTGTGTGGTGCTTTGGGAAAGAGGGAGAGGGCAGGTTCAGAGCCCCAGTGTGGAGAGGGCTCTCCCTGGACAGCTGAAGGCCGATCTCAGTGTACAGGTCAGCGACCCTTCTATAAAATCTTTGAAGTGCATTCTTGAAGAGTATTGACTGTCCGGAGGCTTTTATTTCATATCAAGTTCGAATGTAATGTCTTTATGAGCATAATGCACAAATCAATGGATTAGGACATTCAGATTATTTAGAAGGAGCTGAGAGCATGCAGAATACACTGAGGAGTTGTTCAAACAATTGACAGGGATTTCACAAAATAGGGTCTCCTAACAAAATATCTTCTATATCTTTAGTTGTCAGGATGACAAGTTTTGCCTAGGCAATGAAACAGGAATTGTTGTTTTATCTGCCTTGGCAAGATGAAGGCTGGAAGAGTTATAGACCCTATATTTTTCTGAATTTAGACCAGCAAACCCCATTACTACTGCTATTATTATTATTATTATTATTATTATTTCTTCAGTAGTGTGGAGGACATGGACTCTTCTATATCTTGTTCTTACAGAGCACATAAAAATCCTCCCACCCCAGTATCTCTTCTTGCAGCAAATTTATTTCCTCCTACTAGTAGAGTTTAGTCTGTTATTTTCCATGGATGCACCAGGAGATAGTAAATAGAAATCTCATTTTTTTTTGTTTTCAATTTTTAATGTCTATTTTGAATTTTCCTTTCCTCTTTCATGGTGCCTGAAGGACACCACGTCTCTTCTCCATCCATAGCAACAAGAACCCATCCCAGCTCCCATCACAGAGCCAAACCCAAACGCCATCACTCCACAGTGAACATCCGTCGCCTGTATCCCATTTTCCTGTCCTCCTTCCCACGCAGCACAATGTGGCTATGGGGTCCTGCAAGGCACAATTTCACCCCCAAACTCCCTGATTTTGTGCATGCAGGGCAAAATAAAACTGTTCAGACAAGATGGATTATGGGAGCAGAAATTATTTTGGTACAGCACAAGGTCAGCTGCACTTTCAGTACCAACAGGTTCTAAAGGTCTCACATTTTTGGCGGGAGCACTCTGCTAATGAAACACAAACCAGTGTGTCACGAGTGTTTTTGCAATGTTTTAATGGCCCTAACTCGAGGACCAGACCCTCTATATGTCCATGGGTTTGCTCCTTGTGCTAAGTGTTTATTTTTCACTCTCCCAACGGGGGGGAACAAAGAACTGGAATTGCTCTTATGTCAAATTCATGGATGCAGAAACGTGTGAGACGGAAGAATTGAGCATTATTCTCACTCCCGCCGTGACTTCTGGCAGAGAGAGGGTGGCACAGCAAGCCAGGCTGAAGGTTTCAAACCCTAACACGCCTTGGGCCTGGACTTCTCAGTTCTGGAATCCTCAGCCTTGTTTTTCCTCTTTTCCCAGACTGGGAAAGGGCCAACCCCACCACGGACTCCAACCCTTCCAACACAGAGAGGGAAATCTCTTTTTGTGCTGCAAAACCGCAGGAAAATTTGTCCCAGGAACCAGGGGAGGAGTGATTCCTACAATCATATTTCTGGAGCAGAGAGGCTGGACCAGAGGACTCGTTGAGGTCCCTTCCAGCCTGACCCATTCTGGGATTCTTTGGCAGACAAAAATGTAATGCATTTGTACATGAAAAACAGGAGTATTTTCCAAACCTGTGAGTGTGGGTTTGCCATGGGTACTGCAACTGCCACTCGGGATATGAAACTTCCAAGGATAAAACCCTGGCCAAGGATCCACCAGCTGACAGGAGAATTTATGACAGTGGTGACACAAGGTCCGACGTCACTCAAAAACTTTTAGGCAGGTTATTAAATGTCCTTATCGTGCTCCAGCAGTGACAGCAGTAGAAAGGTAGCAACCAAAATCCATTAAAATCTAGTTAATTGTAATAAATACATTGATTTTAGTGCAATTGGTACAATCCCCCACCATTCCAGAGCCCCAATCCCAAGGATTTCAGTATTAGTAAGGACTGGACTCACCCCATCACTAATTAAACAAACAATTTCCAAAGAACTGGGAGAAATCCCTGTGAGCAGAGCAGCTCCACCAGAAAGGCTGAGACTTCAGGCAAAAACTGCCTGGTGACCACCAAAACCACACCTAGCCCAGCTTGGCCATCGCCTTGGATACAACACAGCCTGTTCCCAGTGCTCCTCCTTCTCCAGAAAGCTCCAAACTCACCAAATCAGAGTTCAAAATTAGGAGTTCGTGAGGATGGACCAGCAAAACCCAGTAACACCCTTTATCCGTCCCAGTGCTGTCTCCCGGGCATTGCTGCTGATGGACTTTGGGCTTCCCAAATGGATTTCCCGAACCAGAGGGATGTGGCGGTGTGCTCCAGGAATATCACACGTTTGCTGTTATCCTCCAGTCCGCCCTGTGATCAGCTTGCCAGTTTATATTTTTGTTCCACAAGGTGTATTTTTATTGTGAGGTTCCCCCGGAAAATTTATGGAGTTTCCAGGCTGTCTGTATAAATAAATATAAGGAATATTAGCGTGTCGCAGCCTGTTCTGGTCTGGTGTGGCAGAGCTGCCTTTTTTTGCCTTGTTTTTTTATCAGTGGAAATTCTAAGGGAGATATTTCCACTGCCTTAGCTGTCAGCCAATCCATGTAAATTCCTGCAATTACGGGGGGGAAAAAAAAAAGAAGTGTCCCTTCATTACCAGTCAGAATTTCATTTCTGGCCTCCACTGCATCCTCATAGAAACCTTTCCCAGGGATGCCAGGACAAATAAGTGTGCTGTATCTCTGGAACACTCATTTTCCAGTCATTCCAGGAAGATTGGCGGGTACGTTGCAGGCTTCCAGTGTAATTAGTCTTTTTTAATGAAATGGACCCTGGATATCTTCCACTGCGGAGCTCCAATAATAGAATTTAAGTGAAAGTAATTTCAAAGTGCAACAGTAGTTTACATATTAGTTATTGTATAAAGGAAAAAAAAGCTGCTCTGCTGTTCTAGGTTAAATGCAATTAACATCCAGGCCTTCTGCAAGGCTCCTGGGAGGGAATGATTGGTTTGGCAGGTTATTTCTCAGATTTTGATAAAAAAAAAAAGAAACCCCCCATTATTTTCATGAGAAACCCTCACTGAAGATATTCCAGCCCTCTCTAGATTCAAGCCCTGCAAGCAACTCAGTAGAACACAAATATAACTCCAGAATTTGGACTAATTAACTATTGCTCAGAAGCACAATTACCATGTGAGCTGCTGCCCTCAGAATATTGCAGATAAATAACATTTTGCAAGTCCAAGTAGATGTCAATTCCTTTCTAATTAGCATTTGCTGTGAGAGGAATGGACGGAGTTTTCAGTTCGGTTTTGGAAAAACAGAGTGTGCAGAAGCCTGATGTGGGAACAAACATTGTGGTAACAACACAAAAACATATTCATTACATGCCCTTCTTTCATCCAGCTGTATCCTATATCCAAAGAAAACTGTGGGTTTATGAGAAATACAGAAAGAACTATTACAGAATTATTACAAGATGGTTCAAATCTAAAAAAAAAAAAAAAATATTTTTTTATTTTATTATTATTTTCCTTCTTTGTCCTTAGTAAGCACATTTTTTTAAAGCAATTTATTTTCTCGTTTGAGAAGTCAAGTCTTTCACTCCCAATTGTTTCCCCACATTCCCTGGTTATCTAGGAATAAAATCTAACCCTCACAGCATCTATGAGCTGGTTTGATGGGGTCTTATTGCAAAGGACCTCACAGAAAGTTGCTCCTTCTTAGTTGCATAGGAATGCTTAGATCAAATCCCACTATTTTAATGTTTCTGTGGGGGGAAAACCAGATGCAATTTAGGCCAAACAAAACACTCTGGCTGGTCTGGGTTGTTTTCCTTGCCTTCGGACACTTTTTTGCAATGTAGATGGTCCTTCACAGGCTGTTAAACACAACCTCTGGCTCTGGAAGTCCCGGAGATGCAGATTTCTAGAGATGGGAAAACAGACAAGGAAAGCCTTCCCTTCCTAAAAAAAATGGAATCATGGAATGGTTTGGGTTGCAAGGGACCTTAAAGCCACCTATTCCACCCCCTGCCATGGGCAGGGACACCTTCCACTGTCCCAGGCTGCTCCCAGCCCTGTCTAGCCTGGCCTTGGGCACTGCCAGTGCTTCATCCCAGCCATCAGGCAGGTACTGGGCCAGATGGATTATTAATGCATCCCACAATTGCTCTGCCTTTAGTACAGTCAGAGCATTTTACCTTTAGGAAATTGCAGCTTGAGCATGTTTAAAACCTACTCAAGTTAATAGAAATGTTCTCATCGACTTCAGCGAGCTCTGGACCACTCTCTCAGATGCTTCTTTTCACCTTGACCTTCACTCAACGTCAAAAATTTCGATTTCTAGTGAAAGTCAGTCATCTAAAACATAACGAGAAGTAGATACTTCCACAGGACAATTAATTTCATCTTTAAAGAAGTGGCTAAAATATCCGCTTCCCCCATCAACTACAGAAATATCTTGGATGTGGAGCCTAAAATAGACACCCAACTCTTGGAAGGCTGTGATAAATGAGCTGGCTCCCATCCCTAGTGGCACAGTGGGGGGTAGTAGTGATAAAGTGAATTTATCAGCCCAAAAATAAAAGGAATAATTGCCAAAAAGGAGAAACAAGGTGCAGACAGACCAAAAAAATCCTCCAGAAAGGGTCAGGTTAGAGACATCGAATGCAGCATTTGTGTTTGGCTCGGTTTTAGGTGCTGCCTCATTTATTCCAGACCTCCAGGTTACTTCATCCTTGTTTTTGGCAGACCTGGGGTGTCGGTTTTCTTTACCTTTTCGTGCCTGGACAGCAAGACAGGAACAGTTGTGGCCTTCACACTGGGCATGGCCACCCCAACCTCATTTCCCACCTTCTGCTGGTTCTCATCTGAGCTGGCCTCATCCAAACCTCCCTGTGCCACCACCCATCTCCAGCTGCTGGTTTTCCTCAGGAAGTACTATTCCTTGGATTGTTTGTTTTGCTGTTATGAGTTTGCTTTGCTACAAGAAATTACACTTAATTATGTTATAATATTTTCAGCACTGTTAATGTTAAAATTAATGCGTCAAAAATGATTTTTACTTAATTTTTACTGGGTGTTCGTGTGTAATTGATAGGGAATTTGTTATTAAATCTTTTATTTGACTGATTACTTAATCATTCCCACATGGTTATTGAAGACAATCTTACATATAATTAATTTCACTAATAGAGACTCCCCATGTTTTCCTTCCTAGGCCAGTGTCTGCATGGTTATCATGTAATTTAAGGCTTTCCTGGGGCAGCTTTAAATTATGCACATATTTGTATTAATTACATGAGGCCAGATCCTGCTACCTTGTGTAGAGTGGTGAACACCTCCTCCTGGAAGGAGCTTTTCTGAAGCCAGTGGAGCTCCTTGCCATGGGATCCATGGCTGAAAATGGGTGGAAAACAAAGGAAAAGCTGAAGAGAGAAAGAATTGAAGTTTAGTCCGTCATGGGTATCTCCTGCCCTGTCCGTTTCATCATAGCTAATCCATGGGTTCATCTGCTGCATCACCATTTTGGGATGAGAAATGGGACAGCACAGGAAGCACCAGGACATGGGGAAGGGAGCAAGACCCTCTCCCACCTATGAAATGCAGATATCCAGGGCAAACATGCAGCCACAAAGGACCACGGCCTGTGATAGGGAGCAAATGATGTTCAATGTCAGGAGAAAGCACGGAGTTATCCATCAGCTGACACGCTAGATTCCTGACAGGATGCTAAGTAATGCACCTGGTGCCAATTATTGACTCCCAATGACAAATTGGGTTTGCATATTGCATATTTTCGCCCGGACTACGGAAGTAATCACTGACTACAGCACTGCACTTCCAAGGAAGGTGGGAAGAGCATGTGAGAGGCAAGTCCCGAGGAATTAACATGAGCAGCATGGCCCTGGCCAGCTGTGATTTGCATTCTGATGACAGCAGCAGGCTCTGAAAAACCCCAGGCCTCCACCAAAACCAGGAATCCACAACCAGATCCATGCCAAGGCTGCCCGGGAACCCCCAGTAACAAGGGATTGGACAAGGGGAAACGGGCTTGAGTTGTACCAGGAGAGGTTCAGGTTGGAGAGTAGGAAAAATTCTCCACGGAAAGTGCTGTAAAGTTCTGGCACAAGTTGCCCAGGGCAGTGGTGGAGTCCCCATCCCTGGAGGGATTTAAAAGCCATGTGGATGTGGCACTTGGGGAGGTGGGCCAGTGGTGGCCTTGGCAGTGCTGGGAATGGTTGGACTTGATGATCCTAAGGTCTTTTCCACACCAAATGTTCCTGTCTAAACATGGTCAGGGGAGATCAAAACCCAGCTGCTGCTCCCAAATCCCTCTCTTCTCCATGGATTCAACAGGGTGGGGCACAGAGCTCAAGTTAAGCAAGAACTCAACCCTTTGCAGCATCAATGTCATAGCTAGAACTTTTAAAATCAATTTATTTGTGGGAACCTGAGTGAGGCACGAGCTGAATGCAAAAGAGTGGCCACAATAAGTTCATTTAAAGCAGAGACTCTTCCCAGCTAACATTTTAAGCTGCCCTCAAGCAATTCTCTGCCATGTAGCAGCATTTCTGGGAAAAAAAAATGGTCTTATGAACCTATCTCTGAGCAAAATTTCCAAAACAAGCAGGGACAGTGTTTGTACTTGTGGAAGGATGAAATATTTTACTCCCCAGGGACTGAGAACTAAGAGGACAGTTTAGCTGTTAGATTCAAGAATAAAAAACCATCATCAACCAAAGCCGTACCTGGTATTTCCAGTCTTTTGCTATTTTGATTAATTTGGGGGATTCCAGTGGGCAGAATTTTTTGAAGTGGAGGCCTGTGAGAGCCTCTTTCACCCCATTACTGGAAATTTCAAACCCACCCAGGCAGCTTCAGGCCCCCTCCACCAAGGCCCCCATTAACGTGGGCGATAACCACTATTTCTCCCCACACACCATTTAAATTCTAAGACACTGACAAACTATAACTCACAGTGAACCATTTGAAATTATTATTATTCAATGGCTTGTAAACTGTATCTCATCATTAAACAGAATAATAAATAAAAATAATGACCAGCCTTCAAGCCAGCGATGGGAAGAACACACTTTCCTGTTGAAGACTTGGTTCATTTTACCAGGTTTTAATTAAAGCAAAATCCATCCTGTAACTGTGAGGTTTAGGAGATGGCATTTGGGGTTAGGAACCGGAGGAAATCCCTTATTCCACGGTTCATCTGGTGCCATACAGACCAAGCTATAGGTTGCTGAAGGAAAGTATAACAGCCCCACGGATATTTTACAGTACCAAAACCTAGCTCGGGGCTACACATCCCCAGATGAAAGCCGGCAGCTCCACGGAAGAAACGAGGAATTTGTCGGCGTGGCCGTTTGAAGTGCGCGGAGCCACGGAGCAGGAGGAGGAGGAGGAAAAGGAGGAGGAGGAGGAGGAGGAAGGGTTAAAGCCCCCAGCCCAGCCCTGCCTTGCCCATGGTCAGCCACCTCGTGTAATTCCATTAGGGTGTGAGATTCAAATGCAGAATTAGCTGTTGCCTACGCAGAATTATGTTAAACATGGCCCAGACTGAAAATCAATATTCTGCTTAAGTAACTGGCCCTCCAGTAATTTAATGAAGCTAAATTGCATTACACGGAGGTAAGGTGGTGGGGGACCATTTTGTCTCAAACCTTCCATTATACAGTGACTGTACAGCTGGATGCCTAAAGAGAAATTAAACATATACACTCATTTCTTCTTGAAGTTGGAACAGTGTTTTTTACACTGGATTACTTGTCTCCTTCCTTAATTTAAAACTACAGTAAATAATTTGCAGCCACATAATTAGGAAGGAGCCACAGTCTCATAATAAGAGGAAAAAATTGCTACCAGAGTATTAAAGGATTTTTTTTACTCGGCAAGAAAAAAATGAAAAAGGACATTAAATGTTAGATCTGTATTAAAAATGTAATTCTAAAGGGTTTAAATCTATGACATGTCTATACTGAATTAATTAAATTCATGATCTGATCAAGGACTGAGAAGCTACCTTGGAGCTATCTCTTAAAAATGCTATGTATGTACATGTCAAAATAGGAATTAAAAAAAAAGCAGGCCTTTGATTTATTGGCAATTCATGCATGCATTATTGTGCTTTCTTGCCTGGCAGTAGGAGGGAAGTCAAAGTTTTATAAAGCACCTGAAACCTTCTCCTCACCCCTCTTTATTAAAGGAACTTCCTTGCCGAAGACGGCCGTTCCCAAACTCGGAGCCATCCGCTCTGGATGTGATCGTGGTGACATCCACGACGACTCAGCTCGTGTTCAAGCTGATTGACAAGAACAAAGAGCCTACAATTACATTATGCAGCACTTGTACTGCACCCTCTTTTATTTATTATTCAGCTGCAAAACTTCAACAGGAAGAAACCCTTCAGAGTTTTGTGTCGGGGAGACGGAATTAAATTGACAATAATTCTGGGCCGTGTGGTCTGAAGTTCTGCTGATTAGAGATTACTTCCCCCTAAATCATTTGTCACATTGCCTTATAGAAGGGTAAAACAGACTTCAACCATGTGTAGCTGCAGTGGTATCTTTGGGGAAATGCAGGCAGCAGAGTATGTATTGTTTAAAGGGAAAAGAAGTGATTTGCATCTTCAATCGTTATTTTTTTTGCCTGTCCGACTACGGGAATTTTCTTTCTGTACTTAAAAGGCAGTTAAACAAATGAAATTTATTTATGCCGAATCCGAAGTGAAAGAAGAGGCACTTAAAAGCACGTGTCTGTTTAACACCTTAGAGGGCATCCCCAGCCTGCAAGAGATGTGCCAACGTGAGCTGCAAGATGCAACATTAGCAGGAAAAGCGGGAACATGGCTCAGGACTGTTGGGTCAGGCTGGTTCTTCCCAGAAAGCTGCTGCAGATGAACAAGTAACAGCACATCACTTCCAGCTTCTCTCTGTTGCTCATTTGGGAATGCTGGTGTAAAGCCCCTAAAGGTGTTGGGGGGCACTCATTGCTCCAGTCTCACACTTTAATTAAAACCAGATGCCACTGTCAGCCGTCAAATCTATACCCCGGGTCATTAAAATGAAATTCCATCGCTGTTGCCAGACCAAAATGTACAGAGGATGCACTGAAAGGCCACAAAGCAAATCAGGGGAGCCAAGGGGTGCCCAGCTCTCTTTCCTCCTGGTGCTTCTGAGCCAGAGCATCACCAAAACCTGAATATTCAGCTCCAGCAATGACCTGGTCCCATGTCAGCTGGACAGGGAAATGCTTCATGGATGCGTGGTGCTGGCTCCAGCCAGGCAGGAGAAGGAGCAGGAGCATCTCCCTTCCTTCCCGGGAATGCTCCGTGTGCATCAGCATCGTCTTTGCCAAAAGACAGTTCCAACATAATCTCAGGCAATGAGGGAAGAAGATGAAAAATTCAGTCTCTCTTTTGCGCTTTATCGATTGAAAAGGGAAAGACTTCCAAGAGAAATTATTTTTACACCCTTGAATACCACCTTGCAGATCTATATTTTGTCTCTTGTTGACTCAAAAGATGTTTTACTCCCTTATTTCTTTTGGAATGGCGATTCAATAATGTGTGGCTGAACATTTATTAATTACATTCCAGTTTAAGGAATTATTTTGAAAGGAATAGCTGCTCTCAGAAATCCTGAAACACTTTCTGTTTGATTTCTGAGTCCATTAGAACTGAAATGTAGCTGTTCCCTTCCACACTGAGTTCCTGGCTTGTACTTGAAACCAGGAATGGCAGGATTTTTTCCTAGTAAAACATGAGTTTAAACACATATTCAACAAGGGAAACACGTCATGTATTTTATAATACAAGGTCCTTTAGAGCAAATTATCCAGCTTATATATTTTTTTTTAAGATGCACCTTTATGTTCAGCGATATTTCCTTTGGGGTTTTCATTAACATTCCATCAAAAAAATAAAAGCCTTTTTTTTTTTCTTTTTTGGTGAAATACCTTGACTGATGAGTTTAGCGTTTTCCTCCCGCTCATATTTACATTTAGTGTTTTGATGATGTTAAATTCTACAAATGAGAGCAGTTTTTAAGTGTTCCTTTCAACACCGCCTGCCTTTTCTGTTTGATTTCTCTTGCTGATGGTGTGTTGTCAATGCTGAATGCTGGAATTGTTGTTGAGCAGGCACAGCTGGATGAATTAAAGTCTCTCCAGTAACTCAAACCAGAAATGACTTCATCTCAAAACTTTCCATGTAGCACAGGTCAGAGCTCCGAGTGGGGACAAAAATAATGGGGTTACCAGAGGAAGAAAAAGTCAAAAGTACAAGTCAAAATACAGAGAGCAGTTTGGGCTCGCCTTGTGCAGCAATTTCCCTCTGTTACAGAGTGAAGCCCTGATGGAGACATTTGATAAGTAATTGTATTTTAAGTTCAAATAGAATATCTGCATGTGTGCAGATACGGAGCCCTGTACACTTATCTTATCGGCTATTTACTTAAATTATCTGTTGGATACCCTAATACATACCTAGTGTCTTCTAATGAGATCATCTATTAATTTATTCAAGGAATTTTGCCAAAATACAAATAAAAGCCTGCAACACAAACATTTCTTCCTCATTCATTCGGAGCTCATCACAAACAGGGAATCATTTCCACGTGGCCGAGGCAGATTTTCAAAGGTAACATCTTTAATTAACAGGAAGCAATTTCTAAAGTCAATACAAGGCGGGGATGGTGTAATTAGACGTGTCTGAGTGTTCCTGGGATGGGATGGGATGGGATGGGATAGGGAGGCAGGAATTGTCCTCACCCCAGCCCTGCTCCTCCTCCACTCACCAGTTCCTCAGGAATCTCTCCTATTTCACTCCATAAAAGCTCTTGCCCTGCTGTGGCAGCACGGGGAGCCGGAAAATTTCATTTCATATCAAAAACATACGAAAATTTCTTTTCATATCATCTGTTTCCTTCTTTCAGCGTGGACGGCAAAATCACCCCCAGCACGTTCCTGTCAGAAAGAGGGCAAAAACGGAGCGGCCCCTTCCTCATGCACATCCTCACCCAGATTTTCCTGCCTGGTGTTCCACGCTCCCTGATGTTCATTGGCAACGAGCAGACATCTCCCATCACTGACCATCATGCCAAAATTTTAGAATCACGGAACCACAGAAGGGTTTGGGTTGGAAGGGACTTTAAAGACCATCTCACTCCACCCCCTTCCACTATCCCAGCTTGCTCCAAGCCCTGTCCAGCCTGGCCTTGGACACTTCCAGGAATGGGTCCACAACCTCTCTGGACAACCTATTCCAGTGCCTCACCACTGAAATAACATTATTTTAAGTATTTTCCCTTATTTTAAGTCTTTTCCTTAAATCTGTGGAAAAGGTTTTGCATTTCCTGCAGTTTCTGTGTATGTCCCAACCTGCCGAGTCTCTGCTGGGCTGGATGTGGCTCACCCAAGCTTCCCACCCACAAGAATCACCAGAATTTCTCCATCCCGAAGTGGAGCTGATGCAACTCAAGCCTGACATCAGATGCGTTTAAAAACAAAGGTTCAAAACTCTTCTGGTACGTTGGTGTTTGAGGGCCTCTAAAACTCAATGTTCTGTGCTGAAATCAATTCGCGTTGTCAATAGCCAGGAATTCCCGGAGCTAAAATTGGGATCTCTTGTTGACCATTGCAGTTCTGGAAAATCAGCATCACATAAATACAGATACTGAGGATGAACCTGAGAGGATGAGCTACTTTTTAACTGGGCTGGAACAGTCCACAGTGAGAAAGTTCATTGGTGCAGTGTTAAACCCTTGGTCACACAGGAGCATGGGGTATTTTACATTTTTCCTGTTAGGATTTTCTCTATTTCAGGTGATTTGGATCAAATTTACACGTTCACAAAATCTTGTAGCTGGGACATCAGACAGAGAAATTCAGAGCTGATGCTCAGTGCCCACAAAAGGGATCATTTCTGGGCAATATTCAAAGTATCAACACAGGTTAATATTCGTGTGTGCAGGAAAATCCGTGAAATCCCTGCCAGTAGTTAAAATCTGCTGATCATAGTAATTCCGGGTGGTCAGTGGTCACTCTGTACCCTCAGCTCTCCATCCACATTAGTTCTGGTGCAGAGGGGACAACTTGGACAAGAAGCTTTTCCTCCTTCTGCTCCCTCTGGTCAGCGGCACATGGCAGGGAAATGTGGTGGTTCCAAAGCACTCATGGCTTTTGATTCAAAGGACTGGGAACCAAACTGAATTCTTAGGAAACCTCTTTCCTCAGGGACACCACGGCTTTGTCACCAGCCCTGAGCTGGTGCAGAAATAGCTGTGACACCTCCTGTCCACCTTGCAGGGACACTGGCACCCCGTGTCCCACCATCCCACCCTGCCCTCTCCATCCTCTCCAGCACAGGTACATTTTTCTGCCATTCACCAGGCTTTCTTCCTTTCCCTTACTGTTTCCAGCCTTTTCTGTGACACTTGAAGTCAATTTTAGGGCAACGTTGAAAGTGCAATGGGATTTTATGTACACAGCAAACACAGGCATGATGCTGCTGTGGGACAGAATCGGGCACCCCTTGCCTCAGCCTCTGCTCCTGCTGTGTGTCCTGGGGTCGTGTGTGACACCAACAACGAGGTTTGCACCTTGCTGATCTGAAAAATAGGTGGTTTTATGTTTACACTGAGATTCCCCCCTTCGGAGGCCTCCACCATTCTGGTGAAAGCGGGTTTTTAATTTCAGGAGCTGTTTGTGATTTAGTCTCTGCCTCACTCACCCTGCTCTGGCCTCGGACACTTCCAGGGATGGGGCAGCCACGGCTTCCCTGAGCAACCTCTGCCAGGGCCTAATATCTTCTATCAGAGAGATTTATCCCCTATTTCATCTCAGATTGTAGAATATATCTCTTCCACACATTCCACAAGTTTAAATTAACTTTTGTGGAACAACTGCTTAGGCAAAGGACCTGAAGGACCAAACCCTGCATTCCTTCTGTGTTCTGAACACGTAATGAAGGTGAATTTCAGCCCTGCAAGGTTTGGGAGATCCCACTCTCTGCAGAGATGACTCTCTTGGTATTTTCACTTAAAAATTTTATTTTCAAGGCCCCATAATGCAAAGTTTTTCTTGGACCTGAAAGACAAAAAGCCCTAACAAGTCAAAGGCTCAGCCTGGGAGAAGCAATTGATCTGCATACAGAGGCAAAGGCATTTTTAAAAGGGGATTTGATTTTTTTTTTCATTCTTACCCTAAATTGATTTGGTTTTGAACTCACATTTTATCAACTGCAGAATTCACTTCAGTGTAAACCTCATTGATTTCAGCCAGATTTTATTCCAGGGATAAACGTGATTTCATTATTCTATTACAAAGCACATTAAAAATAAAACATAGCTGACAACTTTATCACTGAAGATGGGATTCATTACATATGAGTAAGGGGGATTTTTTTTTTTTCAAGAGGGGTTTAATTTGGATTTCTAGCATATAGCCACGCGTGTATAGAGCAGCCAAAGAGGCTATAGCCTGTCATTTCAATAAAACATGTATGAAAGCATCCCTAAGCACCTCCTGACATGTCAGGGATATATGGCGTAAGAGTGTGTCCATGTCAGCAGTGACAAGCTGAACCCTAATGGCTCTAAAACAGTCTTTATGGTTTACTGTACCCGTAATCCATTCTATAATGAGTGCTCAACCACATACAATGATTCTCTGAGTTTCCCCTGCCTTTTAACTCACCCCAAGGTGCCTAAACGAGGGGAAAAACTCCGAATTGTGGGTGATCCTTCCCGAGGAGCATTATGTGCTGAAATACTTATGCAAGACAGGTAAATTAAGAATAAGGCTTTGCTCTAATCCTTAAGTTTCCTTCTGTGGATTTTAAGAGAGACCAGTACTGATATTTTACTGCAGGTCTGGGGGAAGGTTTTAAATTTTATCAGGCTGGCAATGCTTTGGAGTTAGAAAATGTGGGGATGGGGAAGAGAGGCTGTAAGCTCATGATAGACACCACACATCTAGGGTTCAAACGAAAGCAGAACGTGGTATTTCCTACCATGATTTCACCCTGATCCTGCACCCTTTATCCGTGGGAAATGCCAGCAAGAAGCAGGGAGACTCTGGCAAAGATGTAGCAGGAGCTGGAGCATCCTATTTGCAGCAGTCTCCTGGCACAGAGCTCTTCGCAGACACAGAACCACGAACTGGTTTGGGTTGGAAGAGACCTTGAAGATTATCCAGCTCCAACCCCTGCCATGGGCAGGGACACCTTCCACTGTCCCAGGTTGCCCCAACTGCCATCCAAGCTGGGAATTCCAGGGATGGAGCAGCCACAACTTCCCTGAACAAGCTGTCCCTCCTTGTCTGAGGCAATGGTCTGCAGGACACCAGGCAGAGGCACCCACCACAAAGGCAAAATAAGGTTTGGAATTCCAGGGAAGTGCCCAGAGCTGAGGCTCTGACATAAGAATGTGGAATTGTTGAAACCCAGCCTCAGCAGGACACGGATGATGCCCCGCACCCCATGGCGAGGCCGGAGACACGACCACATTTCACAAGAATGTTTGGTGTTCTTCTTAAGATAAATCCACGGTTTAAATCATTTTGTCTCTTAAATAATAATGACGATGATGATGATAATAATAATAAAATGAAGAAGAAGAAGAAGAAGAAGAAAAAGGAGGATAAGAAGAAGAACAACAACAACAGGAACAAGGAATAAATTTCTGCCTTGGAGGCCATGGCTCTGGTGAAGCTGATGTCTGCAGTCCCAGCCCAGGCTGCAGAGACCCCTGAGGAAATGCATCCCTCCGGGTCCTCCCATTTTCCATCCTCAGGCACCCAGGTGACCCTCTCTGCCATCCAGGTGCTCTCCCTGCACGCCACCTCTTTCCAAGCCCTACTTCACACCAGTGCCTGCTCTGCACCCCGCCCAGGGCACTCAGAAATCAAGGCCAGCTCCTCCAAGGGACAGCCCTGGGCACTCCTGACCCCCGGAGCGGGGGGCTGAGCATCCCTCCGGCAGGCAGGAGGTCCCGGGTGCCAGGGGCTGGGTGCCCCGCGGGTGCCAGGCCCAGGGGCTCAGGAGCGCCCAGGGGGAGAGGGAAGGAAGCAACTAGAAACAGCCACTTAGCGTCTATTTAGAGCCTGGGAGCATTCGTGAAAGCCATCCCCATTACTGTTGAAAAGATGCAAATTTGGTGAAATAATCAGCTGTATGGCTGCAGGCTGTTTCTCAAGTACCCTGATTCCTTACAGGAGGGAAGGTATTAGTGTAAGACACGCAGCAAGGCCAAGTTCATGTTGCTCAGAGGTAGCCCCTAACCAAACTCCACCGAGTGCTATAAAACAAGATTTGTTATCCCGGCGAGCACTGACAGTTCCTCCAATAAAGCCCCCAAAAAACCAGAGCCCTTCGGGCGGGTTGCAGGGGTGCAAAAAGCAGCGCTCACAGGCGCGGCTGCCACAGGGGACAGCGCGGTGGCTGCCCCGCGGTCCCTGCCCCGGCCCGGCCGGGCTCCGGCGATTAAAGCATCGCCTGCATCCCCTCCGCCAGCCGAAAACCCCCCTCAGATGGTTCAGGAGCCATTCATCTCCCGCAAGAAAGCGCATGAAGCAGCCCGCGCGCAGGGCTTTGTGCTCAGAGCTGGGGAAGGAGCGAGGAGGAGCCGCGCGTCAAAATCCTGGGGAAATTGCTAAATGCGTGGCTTAGTGCAAGGTGTAACCTGCTTCGTGTCTGCAGGCTTCCCTCCTTCTCCACCTCCCCGCTGCATCAGGCTAAACTTTGGGGAAAAAAATAGTGATGTGTTTAAGAAAAGGATGGAATGTAACAGCAAAACCCTATTCCTCCGGCATTTCTTGTTTTAAAGATTGTACAAAGAAGCTTAAAATGCTGGGATGTTTAAACAATATATTTAGTTTCAGCAGCATCAAATATGTTCTTAAACCAGCAGTGAAGGTGAGCCTTCAGTCGAGTAGTCTAATCGTTGCAATTCCAGCTCTCCCTAAAATCAGTTTTGCAGCCAACGGCTTAAAATAACAGCGTGGAAACAAAAACATATCCTATAAACAAAAATACATCCGATCATCAAACCCTCATTCCGGTGTGTTTATGCTGTGCCTGCAGTGGGACAGGAGATAACAACGTAAGGCATCATTTCAAATTTGGAAAGATTCTTTTCCTGGATGGCAAAAGGAAAAAAAAAAAAAAACCACCAAAACAACCCAGTTCCAGTGGCTTTTACAAGCAGAGTAATGGAATAAAGTGGAGTTGGAGAGGGTGTGTTCGTGTGCACGGCGGGGTCGGTGCTCCAATATGCATCTTTATGTATTATGGATCCCGTTTTCTCACATTTTCCTCAGCGGACAGATATTGTGCTGTAGCTCTCAGAGTACCTGAGAAAAACATTCCAACAAATTGCATTCCTTGTCTATACAGATCCTATAAGGAGCACAGAGTGGGCAAGGAGAGTCTTCATCAGAGAAAGCCTTTTTTGATTCCTCCTCCACCCCCCCCCCCGCGTACATTTCCGACAATAAANCCCCAATCTTCTGTAACAACATAAAAGATACTGTTATGACAAGTACTCTGGTAGTTCATTCTTTCATTTATAATTTAACCACAGCCTATATAACCTAATCAGAAAAATGTGGAGCGTGATTAGTACAACAATCGAATGCAGTTGGGCTCCTTGAACAACTCAAAGAACAATACAAAAGAAAGCAAAAAAGAAAAAGGAAAAAAAAAAAGAAAAAAAGAAAAAGGGGGGGAAAAAAATCAAGGCAAACCATCGCAGACATATCAGAAAATATGTGGTATTTCTTTAATATTTCATTTTAAACTACCTAATTGTGTTTTTAAGCTTCGGTTCCTGTAATTTTGCAAGATGAGGCATTCCAGTGAGAAAACATATGGTAAGGGATTTTTAAACCACATAGCTAGAGTGCATCATAGACTTATCTGCTGCTTTAGTGTCACAAAAATCCACCACTGAATTTATCCAGTCACCCATTAAAGAAAGGAAAGAATTAAAGGAAAAGGAGTTTAAAAATCCCCAAGCGCTCCAAAAAAACCCCAAAAACGCCCTACTGGAAAGTGCCATTGGGTTCAAGACAGGAGCTAGGTGGGTCTGTGAGGCTTCCCACAGCAGGAAAAGTGGCAATTACCCGGTTATTTCTGGATCCTGCCTGGCAAATATTGCACGCGGTGGTGACAAACTGTCACGAGCAACGACTTGTGCCGGCGCCTCGGCTAAAATGAGTTTTGATGAACCTCATGCCTGGGATCCAGGAGAACTTCCCATCCCGGCCCTTCCCAAAGCTTTTCCCATGAGGTGAAATCCAAGGGAGGCTTTAGTGGGAGCAGGCAAGGAGACATTTTCCAGGAGAGGCACGGAATCGGCACTTTGCGTGGCACTTTCTGAGGGGATGTCAAGGCAGGAGAGCGACAAACTTCGACGTTCGCGTGTGGCGGGGAGAGCTGGGGGCCCTGAGGATGCTGCAGCTCCCGGGGATGCGCAGTGAGGCTGGCTGGAGGGTGCTGCTCCCACCCAGCTGCTCCTCCCGAAGCCCTGGTGCCGCCTGGAGAGGGAAGGGTTTCCTTGAGCCCAGCCTGAGGTGAAAGGAGGACACGGCCAGGCCGGGCTGCGGGGGAATTTCAGGCCGCGTCTGGAACAATGTCAGTGCCGTGAACGCCGAAGGAAATCACAATGCCTTGGCACTGACATCAAGCGCTCGGGTTCTGTGGGAAGCGGAGTCAAAAGGAACTTTTGGAGGCCGCTGGGTAACTCTCGGTGCCAAGGAAGGCTGTGCCACCGACCCCTGAGCCAGGCTGCATGAAGGCTTTGGAATCAGGGTGACAAAGCTCCAAGCGCCCTGTTATCCCTTCAAAAACTCTGCGCCACAGATCATCCCCTGGAAAAGCTTCCCCTCGCATCCATGGGGAAGTCAGGAGTGTCGCTGCTTGTGCATCCACACCAGCTCCTGCCTCCTCGTGCTGTTATTATCTAAAATTCACCTGAAGTCAGTCTCTCCTGGTTTGGTTTTTTTTTTTTTTACTGCTTATCTTGCTTTTAAAAGGCAAACTCTTAACCCCTTGCACTTAAGGGATTTCCCCAAGGTTGTCTGCCTTTTCCCACCGGGAATTTCTAAGTGTAAGGACCGAGAAAAGCGTAAGGTGTTAATCTTGATAATTAGTGCACAAAACCAATTAGAGGGCCAAAAAACCTTAAGGCACAGAAAGTGATTTTTTTGTTTATTTGCTTACCTTATTAAGTTAAATATCTGTCTGAATTAATCACTAATGAACGTGAAGAAGGCTCAATAGCACCGGCTTAATGAACAGCAGTGTCAGATGCATTTTACAGGGCACCAAATCACTGGGCAGAGGGAGCCAAGTGGCTCCTCAAAAATCACTTTTCTGCCCAATTTTCTGTTTGCGAAGCAGTAAATTATTTACGTTTATTGTGCTGATTTAAGCACTTAAATACTACGAATGGAGCACAGGTTTTAAAAATAGAGGATCACTGCACAACTCTGCATCTGGAAATTCACGTTTTTTTCCCTTAAAGGCTGTCCCCCCCTCCCAAATTTCTTCTACAATTCTTGCAACACCCCCTTATTAGATTAAACACATTTTTGTCTCTAATTTATGATTTCCCATACTTTCAGTGCTGCAGGAATTAAATTGTGCATGCTGCCAGCAGTCCCCTTCATACTTGCCTTGGTGGCTTGAGCAAAGTTGGGGTGTTTTCCGGATGAAACGGTTCTATATTTCCCCAAAAACAACGGCATTTTCCCCTCTTTTTCCATCCATTATTCACACGGTAAACATCTGCACTGTAAACGTCAGATGTATTAATTGTCATGTCCCCAGCTCCGGGCATGGAGTGAGTGTGCTCAGCATCCCTTCTAAAAAATATTTCCCATTTTTCTATTAATATCTCCACATGCCTCTCCCTTTATTTCCGAGCAGGCACGGAGGTTTTGCAGCTCTTACGCTGGGTGGGTTTTTTTTTTTTTCCCCTTGCTTTGGAAAGCCTTCCTGAAATCTTTTCCTGCTGCAGATTTTTGGCTGCACGGACACACAGGAGGAAGGTGAGCTGATTCCTCAGCCCTGCGTTAGAGCCACATAATGGGAATAGGACGGAAGGGAAAAGCCTCATGGCAGAGCAGCAGAAAAAGTGGGAATCCAGAGCTTTCTAGGATCTCCTGAAAGGTGATTTTTAATTTTTTTTTTTTTTTTTAATTGCAGCCTGTGGAACGATGGATGTTTTGTAGCAAAACGTGCCCAAATATTTGCAGAAGAACTTTGCTCATTATTTCAGTGCTGAGCTGCTTTGTGAGAGCTCACACACAGCCCCTGGTGCGGCTACTCACAGCTCCTTACTCGGTGTGTAAGTCCTCCCCTACCTCGCCTTAATAAAATAAACACTAATAACCCTTCGGAAGAAATGTGGGAGCATTTAAAGGGGGAGAAACTGCAAACTGCATCCCGCAGGTTTAACTGTTTCAGCGATTTGGGCTAAACGCTCTTCAAGCACCAGTAACGGGGAAAGTGCCCCCGCTATTCACAGGAGATACTCCAGGAGTAAACACCACCCTGCCTGCGAGCAGCTAATTAAGGGAATCGGCCGCAGCTGAGAGAATCCCGAGTAAGAATAATGGTGCTGCTGGAATGGCTGGGAATGCGCAGCCCAGGATGGGACGGAGCGGTGCTGGGATCAGAGCAGCCCAGCTCCTGCATCTCCAAACTCCTCTGCTCTTTGTTACTTAATGCGATGCAGGAGATCAAAGATCCGCACAGGCTGTGCCGGGGTGTTGCTGCAGTCCCTGTCACACCGGGCATTTTGCCTTTTTTTTTTTCCTTCCCCCCCCCCCCCTCCTTTTTTTTTTTGACTTAATGTTTTGGGAGGTGGGGGGGCTATTTTTTTTGTAGCTTTTTTTCTTGGCCTTTTTGGGGGACGCTTTTGCTGGGTTTCTTTTTTTTTCCTTTTTCTTTTTTTTTTACTGCTGGTCTGCTTTGCATCCTTCTTCCTTTCTTTTTCCTCGTCTTTTTTTTTTTTTTTCCTCTTTTTTTCTTTCCTTTTTTGGCCTTTCCCCTCCATTTTTTCTTCTTTTTTTCTTTTGTCTTTTTTCTCCCTTTCCTCTTCTTTTTTTTTACCTTTTCTTACTTTTCCCTTTTTTTGCTTTTATTTTCTTTTTTTTTTTTGACTCTTTTCTCCACTCCTTTTATTTCCCCTACTACCTTTTTTAATATATCATTCCCCCTCTTTCTCCTTTCCATTTCCCCTTTTTTTTCCCTTTTTAAAAATTTCCCTTTTCCCCTATTTTCTTTTTTTTTCCCTTCAGCTCCACTTTCCCCCCCCCTATTTCCCCTCGCCAACAAAACAACGCGGGGAAAAGAAAAAAGAAAAAAAAAAAAAAAAGGCGGAAAATTTAACAAAACTGCTCCGGGCTTCTCCCCGTTTTCACGCAACCCTGGGAGCGATTCCGGAGGTTCTGTCCCACCTCGGAGCCGCTTCCCTTCCCTTCCTTTCCCAAAATTCCCGCTCGGAGCGCGGCGCGTTGCGCCGGTGGCCACGGGGCGGCGCTGTGGCTCCGCCCGGAGCGGCGCCGATCCCGGGCATGGAGCGGGCAGGGAAAAGAGGGAGAGGAGGGAAAAGAAGGAGAGGAGGGAAAAGAAGGAGAGGAGGGAAAAGAGGCAGAGGAGGAGGAGGAGGAGGAGGGAGCCGCGCTTTACAAGTTCCTGAATTTTATGGCTGCGCTGCAGCAGCGGAATGTCCACTCAATCTGTTGAGAAGTTACACAGCAAACATGCGCCGGGCATATTAAACGCGGGCTGGAACGGCGCAGTGAATATTTATTAGCGAAAATATAGGTTCTCAAAAACAGAAATAAAACAGGGTAATGGATGAAGGGGAGAATAGATTTAACACTGAAATAAATATCAAAGGTGCAAAGAAAAGGCAAAATATAGTGTTCAAACAAAGCTGCGAATTGGGCCCAGATTTAATGCGTCCCCCGGGATGAAAAGGTTGGACAGACTGTTGGAATTGAGATACTACTTTTAGTACACAGCCCCTGTAATGCTGTCAGCTTTATTTCCTTTGACAAATGTGAAATAAAATTTGTCAAAGTTAGGGCTTGGTAAGTTTGCTATTGAAAATTCAATTGGTAATAACTAGTAGAGCCTGGCACTCAGGACATTTTTAAAGGAAAGGAATGTTTAAGATGCTGGGAGGGAGGGAAAAAAAAAAGTGTACTACAGATTGCAGCTCACTTTTAAAAATTTAACAGCTGACTTAGGCAAAGAGATTCCTCTGTTTATTATTAGTTGTAATCAAGAGTGGAGATGCCACTTTGCTGTTCTGGTGTTACATCTGCCATAGAAACAGGGTTTAAAAGAAGACTTTGAGTGATGTGGGAAAGAGGAGGAATATCCATGTTCTGAACCACCTCCAAACCCCCGAGTTAACAGAGGGGAAAGGCAGGCAGAGGAAATATTTTGCCTAACGATGCAAAAGTAGGAAGCTCCTTTCAATATTAATCTGGTCTTAATCCCACTTAGGGAGAGTAAACACCTCAGGTTTTCT
>VZTD01001484.1:22500-27500 GCA_013397725.1 Rhagologus leucostigma | reverse complement strand
GCAATATGTAAGCTGCCCTCTCATATTTTATCTCCTAACCAGGACTGGGTAGTGAACCTGCCCTTAATAACTTTGACCAAAGCAGTATTTTGCCATTCCCCTCCTGCCAGGGAGTGATGGAGTGCGGCCAGACATGGGGTGCCTGTCCTTCCTCAGGGGGCTCCACACCTCTCTGAGCAAGGAAAAGCAGGAAAAGGGGCTTTTAACATTTGAAAAGAAAGTATTTTTCCGCAGGAAAAGGTGGTTTTTCTAAGGAAAGGGAACCCAAACAAAATCAAATGTCATCCCGTCTGAAAGCTGCATCTCCGCAGCGCCTGCTCTTCCAGAGGCTTGTACAGCAGTTAAGGATGTCATCTTTGGTCATATTTAATAATTGACGAGGAGGCCTTGCAGGTCTCCAAAGCTTATACAACCCTACAATATTTATTTATTTTCCCTTTTCTTTTTCCCTGCTCTTTTTTTTTTTTTTTTCCTCTTCCTTCCACGGGAATCACCCGCCGAGACCAAGACGTTAAATTCCGGGAGTCCCACTGGCAGGGAAATCAGACATCAGCGTCCATCCCCCGGGATCCAGGCACCCTCCAGCTCCCGGGGGAACACTTCCACGCTCCCCCCTCCTCCCCCTGGAAACTTTGCTGCCGTGCCTGCAAGTTGTGCCGGCGTTGCCTTTGCTGCTCTATTTGTTATCCTAATAAAAGTTTCTCGGCTCTGCCATAAAGTTGTCACTTGAAAGGCACGTTCTGAAACACAACCGCTGGTGCCGTGTGGGGTGAACGTGGAGAAAAGGGGGCGAGGGGGGGATTTAATAGAAGGTATTGAGGAATTAAGCTGCTGCATCCCAGCCTCGGGAAGGGCGGCTGAGAGGAAAATATTAATATTCCCTCTTAAGCCCTGCATCCTTCACAGCGGGAAAACTTCACGCCCCACGGAAACCCCGGGAGCTGAGCTGAGCTGAGCTGAGCTGAGCTGAGCCCGGGGTGTGCTCCAGGATCCAGGCCTCCGATTCCAGCGGCCGGTGGCCTTCATCCCACCGGCAGCATCCTCCCAGCCCGCCCAGCCGGCTCCTCTCCGGGGGGACAGCTCCAGGAGGATGCTGCCAGTCAGGAATAAGGTGTGTGAGCAGAGCTGGGGGATGGCGTGGCTGCCTGGAGAGCCCATCCCCGGGAAAGAAAGGAAAAGCAAAAAGCGTTCCAAAACACTCCCTTAAACCCAGTGTTTTTTGAATTAAGCAAGGTGACTGCGTTCTGTAACAATTCCTTTTGTGTGCGTGCACAAAGTGAGTGAAACATGAACGCAGCTTGGGCTGGTTTGCAAAAGCCTCCTAAAAAAAAGGTCTGCAGGCTCCAGAAAAATATCTTTAGGTTGGGAATGAACCTTGTCATCTGTGAGGCAACACAATAAAAGCCTGCAAGGCTTTCGCAGAGTCAGGAAAGTTCAGGCATGAACCAAGTTAACATAAAAATTGCTAGAAAACACAGGAATAGTAATTTGGGGATAAGAAAGGAGGGAGAACTCATGTTGTAAGTGCAAGTGATCTGGAAATAGCTGTTTGTCTTGGACATTTGCAGGGAAGTGACATCATGCCGAGGGTCCATGGGGATATTAATTCTGCGTTTTTCAGGCCAGATTCTGGCACTAAAGTTGGCAAAATTAGACTGTTTTGTTGAAGGGATCTCCGAGCCGCCCACCTCCACCACGCATTACAGCACACCTATGACATGACCCAAGAACAATGGGTGAAAAATGGGCTATAAAAACATGAATGGCCTGCTTCATATAAAGCAGATTTTATAGTGCAGGTGTGCCTTCATTTATCGATACTGTAAAGCAGTGAGATCATACTGGCAGTAAAACACAACATTTGTAAAACAACAACCGAAAAAGAAAAAAAGGGAAAAAAGAAATTTCTATTAATTAAAAATGTAATGGCACAGATAAAAACTCAACTGGGTGTTTTAGAAATATATTTGATATTTTGTCATCAGATGCTTTACATCAGCTCGTGCAGAATTCAGCCAGCTTCGAGGAGGAGATCTGGAAAAGGGGAAAAAAAAACTTAATTGAACTGTAAAACTATATCCTACATTTAGGAAAAACCAGGCATGTAAAAATATCTATTTAATAAGTGCCGTTTAAGTTGTTAAAGCTGGTGGAGGGGTTTTTATTTTTTTCCTTCACCCATTAGGATATGAATGGGAAAAATTATGAATAGGAAATCCTGCTGGAGTTTTTATTGCCTATTTCCTTTCGGGAAGATGGCATTGTTCCTCTTTTAAAAAAGGGAAGGGGCGTAAAATAAGTGCAGGCATATGACAGACATCCTTCAAAGGCGGGCTGGCAGAAGTGTTGTTCTGTATTTTTGTTCCTCACAAGGCAAAGCCTGTTCTATTTTTAAGCAGGGCTGTGCTGCTGTGGACGTTTCCCTTCCCTCGAAAGGGGTTTTGGCATAATGTTGTTTTGATTAAGGGAGATTTCTGTTCTATTCTATTTAGTTTCTTATTATTTTTTTTTAATCACAATGCAGGAGCAAAGCGTTGTATTTTTTTTTTTTTTTAAATTCTTGTTGTAGTCAAGTTTTTCCTCTTTTATTTTTTTTCCTCCTGCACCCATTCCAGGCCAGAGATTAAAATTTTTCTACCCACATCAACAGGTCCAAAAATCCTCACCTGTGCAGGAAGGTTTTGCCAAACCCACCTGTCAAGCCTCAGTTTCATCAGGTTTTAGGGTCTCCTCTGTCTTGCTTATTTTTTTGGACCAAAAAAAAATGTAAAAAATGACAAATTTCCTGGGCAAAGGTGTCACCCTCCAAACCTTTGATTGATTTAATCACCCTGAGCTGCGCAAGGGAGGGGGAGGGTTGTGCCTGTCCCTCAGAGATGACCCCAAACACACCTCGGGGTTTGCTGATGTGCCCAAAATGTGAGGGCACCCCCTTGGCTACAGCCTGGGGGCTCCTGCCTGACCCACACCTCGCCCTGTGCCTTCCCCTCCCTTCCTGCCTCCCCCTCCCCAACTGCCACGATCCCAGCTTGTGTCATCATGTTCAGCACAGATGTTTCAGCAGCTGTACATGGTGAGCAGCTTTGAAAAGAGGTTTTTTTTCTTAAGATATTTTTTCCTAAGATTTTTTTCCCCTAATATTTCTTTTCTTTAAGGTTTTTTCCCTTATTTTTTTAAAAAGCATTTTATTTCTGATAGTTTTTCTTTTCTGACGCGTCCTTGTGGCCTGATAACAATTGCCAATCCCTGCCGTGGGATATGGGGCCACAGGGACCTCTACCATGGACACGGCTTCCTACACTCCCCACCTTTCCCTAAATTCACTGATTTTCCCTATTTTTTTTCATTTTGCCATGCTGGGTGCTGGGTTTGGTGGGTTTCTCATTCAGTGGCTGGGCCAAGGAGTTATTTTTAAATGCTGGCACTGCCAGTAAAGTCCTGGTGATGGCCCAGAGCATTGTCATGGCGTGTGACACACGTGGGACAGCCTTGGGCACGGCCAGTGAGCCTCGCAGAGGTGTGGGGAGCAGTTTTGGGGAGCACTCAAATTACTTCCCAGATGGAGCAAAGTCATGGAGATTCCTGAGATTTTGTCCATCAGCATGCTGAGTTGAGCAGCTGAGCAATGCCCTGGCTGCTGGTTTGATTTTCTTTGGGAGTTACGTTGGTGGCTGGAGTCATAACCCAAAAAAACCCCAAAACACAAGAAAAATGAAACCCCGTGAAACCCACAAGCCGTAGATATTCCCATCTCCAGGCTGTCCATCAGGATGGCTGAAGGCTCTGGCATGAGCACTCTTAGATAAATTATCTGTGCCGTGGCTGTTCTGTTTAATTATATTTTTAAATGTCATTTTTCTTGTGTCACAGTAGACAATACTCTTCCTCTCCATGGAATGTAAGGGATTTATCCTGGAGATTCCCATGGATGATCCTATTTATACAACCGGGGACATTCCAGGGGCTGGTGCCATGACTTATTGCTGAGCCTGCCTGCCAGTTCTTAAGTATCTTCTTTTCCTTTTTTTGTTCTTTATGTGGGAGTGGGTTCTGATTCGTCTTTAGTAATTAAAGAAGTGGAGAAGGAAATGGAGTGGCTTTGGATGCTGACCCACCGCCCTTTTTTTGGGATACTGGCAACAGGTGCCCTCAGCCTCACTCTGTGCCAGCGCTTGGCCAAGCCCCACCATCCATCCTGCTCTTCCCAAACCTTCCCAGTTTCACTGATTTACTGGGTGGTCAGCCAGGTTTTCTTTGAGGAGCCAGGGTTAAATATTCCCACCCACATCCGAGCTCCTCCCCAGCTCACAAAGGGATTTTGCATTGTGTTTGTGTTCTCCCAAGGGAAGGCAGAGCTGGCCAGGGCTCACCTCATGTGAGCAGCTCTGCACTGTCCAAAACCAGCACCTGAGGGTGTTCCCACGGCTGGGACACTGCCCTGCCCTGGCATTCCCTGCTCCTCTCTCCTCCGAGGAAGGAGCTGGAGAAGTGGTGGTGGCATCTCCCCATCAGCCTTTCTCGGGATGAGTTTGTGGCCGTGGAGGGGGCTCATGGAAAAGGTTGAACCCAAGCAGCCAAGCTCTGCCCTGGACACCTTGAGGTCCTTCCTGAAGTGCAGGAACAGGAATGTGGTATCTTTTAAAAAACAAGCCGAGCCTGGCTGCTTGGGTTCAGCACACAGCCTTTGCACCTTTGCCTTCGGAAAACCATCAGGATTATTTCTATTTCAGTACTAAATCCAGAGTTTTCTCTCAACGCTGAGCCCAGGAGAGTGTGGCAAAACCCCCACCTTCCTCCTTGTGCTCCTCTCCCGCTCAGCTGCAGGACAAGAGGGTTTGCTCCGGACAATCATCCCTCCTGCTGTGCTCCCTGGGATCTGCAGAGCTCCCAGGCATTTCCAAGGGGTGAATCAATACTGAAGCTCATTCACCAGCAATGACAATTTAAGGTTTTTTTTTTTTTTTTACCTGGTTGTTAAATTCACATAAAAGTAAAATAAA
>VZTD01001484.1:0-17500 GCA_013397725.1 Rhagologus leucostigma | reverse complement strand
CTGATGGAAGCAGTCTCTGGGATTGAGTCATGGTCAATTTTATTTTTTTGTTAGTGGATATGTCATTTTTAAATTTACATATACGAGTTTTTAATTATTATTAACAAATATGACACGTTTTTTATTGTCAACATGACGTTTTCCCTTTTTTATTAGTGGGAATATTGTAGTTTTTGTTTTCAGATATTACTTTTTATTTTTCATTAGCAGATACATGGTTTTTGTTGTTTTCAAAAAGGATCTTTTTGATTTTTGTTAGCAGAGATGCCAATTTTTTGTTTTCCAATACGATCACCTGACTATCCTGCAAAGCACTAGGACAGCAGTAACACTTTTAGCTGAAAATGGGGCCAAAGTCACCGAAGAATTTTGTAGCTCACCTTATTTAATTACAGATTTCATCCTGCAACACCGAACTTTCATATAGAGCAAAGCCCTCTGTAGCACCTTCCTTCCCCAACGCCTACAGACTGTCATCTCCAGGTCTCGCCTCTTCCTTCACCGCACTAATGCCCATTAATATCCAGAAAGTGTCGGCTGTATCCAAAGTTTCAGGCTATTAAATCAATGAAAAATATATTGGATTTAATATGTTTGGCTTAGGAAATTTGTTTTGTGTGCTGCAGCCTAGTGCAGCTTGCTCTGAGCTTACCTCTGTTTGAATTAGAGGGTTTCGGCTCATGTGCAGCTCAAGACATTGGCCCACAAGACCGTGAAGCGTAGCTGATTTTTGGAGAAACTACTAAGTAGTTTCTATAGTGATAATGATGTACTATGTGCACCTATTGGGAATATATAAAATTAGAGAGAATTTCTGTTTGCTTTGGTCCTCTTTCTAGAATAATTACAGGAACTGCCATTCATTCCCATTCTGTTACCCTGATTATTCTAGAATAACCTGGTTATTAAGGTTTAGGCATGTTTAAGAACATACTGCAAAGTGACAACTTGTCATGTTGGTATTATCAATACTTTAAAATTTCCATATTAGTGACCCAATTTCCTCAAGATTCCTGAGTGTTTAATTTGGTGGGGAGAAGGAGGGAGGGGAGTAAATGATGCCTCTGCCTTTTCTCTATTCAAAGTAACCTTAATTTTCTGTTTCTGAATAGAAACCTTTCCCTGAGCGACTGAAAAAAAGAACAATTCTGTCTAAGCACATTCTCAGCTTGGAAATCCTTCTGCTCCCACCAGATGTGGCGGGGAGCACTTTGAAATTTCCCCCTGCCCGTGGCAGAAGTGCCAGTGCTAAATTCAGGGAATTATGGAAACCAGAAGTGCTGAGAGGCCGACCCCAAACCCGCTTCCCAGAACAGCACTTCACAGCCTTAAAACCCCGCCATGTTTAATGAAATATATTCCCTGAAATAGCACTTTCCCTCTGAGGCAAGATATCCTCCACGGGGCAGGTGTATAATAGCAGGTATTTGCACTGTGGTTTGGAATTTCCTTGGCCATGAGGAATTTCTCCTGCAGAAGGAGTGAAGTTTCACCAAATGAGGCACAGCAAAGGCTCTGCGCTGGTGAAGGTGCCCATAAAGCTGTCCAGAACCACACTTCGCTGACGTAGTGACAGATTGGGCAATTTTGCTGTGGTAATTACTCAATGCTTCAGCAAATGGTAACTAAATCCTCTGGAAATCAAAATGTCTAATTGCACACGCACATATGGTATCGCCCCAGCCATCCTGCAGAAGGTAGTGGAACCAGCGCACCCAAACCTTCCTGGAATTCCCCCAGCTCCGAAGCCACCAGTGACACAAAACAGTTGGCATTTGGAAGAGTGTTTGGGG
Source organism: Rhagologus leucostigma (assembly GCA_013397725.1). Lineage (NCBI taxonomy): Eukaryota > Metazoa > Chordata > Aves > Passeriformes > Rhagologus > Rhagologus leucostigma. Next base: position 15,707 of record VZTD01001484.1, on the reverse strand, counting down.
GAACAAGATGGGAGCAAAAGAGCTTTTGGAAAGTACGGTGTGCTACACGCCAACCTGGGGTACGGCAGCAAAATTTAGGTTAATTTCGTCAATAAAGAGAAAAAGGTCAGTGCTGTGATGTTGCTGCTCTAATCTCTTTATAGGAACCATTTTACTGCCATAAATGGGCCAGAATGGCAGGGATGTATTCAGTGTTTGGTCTGGGATGCTGACATACAAGGATCAGAACCCGCACAGATCATGCCAGGGGAGCACTGAGGATTGCTAGGCAGCAACTTGCTCATACCAGGTCTGCTGGAGCCCAGGACCGTGAGGGGGATGTTTCCCAAGGCCCACACTGAGTGCCAAATCTTGGTGGCTGAGCAGGAGAGCAGGGAAAGAGCCTTGTCCATCCCAGTTCAACCAGCTCCCTCCAACTTTCACAATGAAGGAGGATCCAGACCAGAAAAGGAGATGCAGGACTTTGTCCGAGAGCATTGCTTGGCACAAACAGTGGTGGCAGATGATGCTGTGGGGTAGGGGAGAGAAAGTCAGGCCCTTTCATCCTCTCAAAGCCAGAAATGTGGGACACCATAATTAAGCCAAGATTGGAGGTGAAATTCTTGATCCCCTTTTGCCCCTGATGAGGCTCAAAATCAGGAAACCCAGAAGAGATCCAGAAGGACAACACTTTTCACGGGGGGCTAAATGAATTCTAAAATGTTTATTTTAGAATTACTTCATCTGAAGAATTGCCAAAATCTGACCTGTGTGCCCATTCATCCATCCATCCATCCATCCCTCCATCCATCCATCCCTCCATCCATCCATCCATCCATCCATCCATCCATCCATCCATCCATCCATCCATCCATCCATCCATCCATCCAACCACTCTTACTGCTCCTCCACCACTTTTTAAGCTCTTAGGCCTTCTGCTGTCAGAAAGAGGCAAAATCCCCCTTCTTATTTCAACTATCACCTTCAATTACAAACTTTCAGCTTTAATGCAGGAGGGCAGCACTCAATTAATTATTAATTAGGGTTTCTGGACCAGCTTCAGCCCCTTTTCCTGGAAGACACAGTCCTACGTTTTACATTTTGTAATAACTAGGCTGAAAACCTGCATCCTTTTTCTCTCTTCTTCTCCAAAGAATCCCAGCCCCCTGTTCTTGCATCTCTCCTCGGAATTTGGAGTTCTTCTTTTTATTTCTTGCTATTAATGTTTAGAAACTCTGAGGGTGTATGATTAATGCAGGTAGTGTGACTTTGATATAGGACAAAGTAGCATTAATTGTATGATATACATTATTTTTAAAACAACTACATTGTCTTCATCTTGCATAATTATCTCTTTGTTGCTGTTAATCAAGATTTCCCAAAGTGGCACACAATAAAAAGCATTAAGGTTTATGTCAGCAGATCCAAATCTGGAATCAAATCTATCTGTACCATCAGGTGCCCATTAGGCTGGTGGAACTGCACATTAAAGACACTCAGACAATACAGACACTTTTCTCTTGCAGTAACTGGGAGAAAGGAGAAATTGGAGCTCTGGAAACAGATGTAAGAAAAGGCAGTTCCTGCCCAATCCATTACAGAGAAGTGAAGAGAGGGAAAAGAGGTGAAATATTCACCCACTGATGTTTTTGAATGGTGTCTTAGCAAATTTCAATAATATCTTGCTGTATAAAAATATCTTCAAGATCTTTTTCACTCAGATTTTAGGACAGTGTTGCTCTCTGTGAAACTGCAAATAAAGAAGTTGGGGACTGCTGCACTAAAGGGGCTCCCAGGGGGGCAGCAGGGCCAAGCAGTGCCTGTTCCATGGGTGTCACTCCTGCCTGGGGACGAGAGTGGCCACTGCCCCACTTCCACATCTGAGACATGGGATGAGTGTGGAGCAGACAGGTCCCCAGCAGGGGCAGAGCAAAGTCCAAGGGATGCAGAAAACCATCCGATCATTGGGGCAACCTGAGGAGCTGCTGCTCTGGTGCCACCAGCAGAGCTCAGCCTTTGCTCCGGGGGCAAGACCCATTTCCTAGAGGAGGAATGGACAACTGGACACAGAAGTCCATGTGGGATTGGTGTGTAGGATGAAGAGTATAAAACTTACCTGTTTAAATGGCTTTATGGCAAATTTTTTCTGCATTCTCTATGTTCATGGTGAAGGTAGGTGGGAATTTTTTCCAAGAAGCCTATTTAAAAGTGGTGGAAACACAGAGGCTTCAATCTTTCCTTTCCCTTCTGTTCTTCCTGCACCTTTTCCTTTTTTCTTCCTTGCTTTCTCTTTGTTCCTTTTTAAGAAAAAAACAGAGGAACAACAAGGGGCCCTGGAATGTGCACGCCTTGCCAACTGCCTCACCAGTGCCCACCTCACCTGCCTGCTCCTTCCAAAAGAAACGCCATTGATGGAGTGGAAGGATTTGAGTGACCATTTCCATCACTGCAGCCACACGAGCTCCCCACAAAAGCTGCATTGTGCTTCTCCTGGAGGAAACAGGAGCAGGAAGGGAGCAAGCGCTGGCTCTTGTCCTTCTGCAGGTGTTCTGAGGACCCAAGGGCCACACGAGGAGCGTGCCAAGCGAGGCAGCACAAGGGCACGACCTGGCAGGGCTGAGACAAGGAGAGGAGCTTTCAGAAAAGCAGGAAGGCACATCAGGCCAGAGGAGAAAATGAGCCTGGAGCAGCGAAGTCAGAATGATAATACCAAGCACTTGTGTTCAAAGCACTGTACAAATATTAATTAATTAATCCTCAAAGCCCGCTCTGGAGTAGATAAGCAAGTGTTATTATCCCCTCCTTGACAGGGAGTCGGAGGCAGCAAGGTTAAGTGTCACGTCCAAAGCTACAGAGAAAGGCTTCAGAGGGTGTTTTTAAGGGATAAATACTCCAAACCCAGCCCTGTGCTGACTCCAGGACTTGGAGCCATCCTGGCAGTCCACTAACCACAGGCAGGAAAGAGGAAGGGCCTGGAGAGGACTCACCACCCCAGAGCAATCCTAAACACTTCTGCAATCACTTGTATCACAATTTTCACTCTTAGCACTCACAGTCTGGAGCAGCCCTTGAACCTGGCCAAGGATGGCCTGGTAAGGGATCAGGGCGAAGACTCAGATGTCTCCCTGGGTCTGCCATCTACCACCTCTCCTTGTTGTCACCTCAAGCATGTCCACCTCCTTCTGAGACGCAGTGACATGTTTGTCATCGGCTTAAAGATAAACCAGGAAGATAAAATAATAAATATACAAAGTTGCGTTGATAAGGAATTTAAAAAGAGGTTAACTCTGACTCACCCCGATGCTTTCAAGGCTGTGGCCCCAAAAGAGGGAGCTCCACCATCTAGGGAATCATAAGTGTTGTGTTTCTCCTGAAATTCCAACCATCTTGTGCAGGTTTCCCAGCAGAAAATCAATTCTTGAGTGTTTTCCATCTGAAGGAAAAGAGGAAGAAGGGGTCTTTCTGGAACCTGACCCAGAAATTAAGTAACAATGGATCAAGGAACTCCAGTTTGACCCACTCCCCCTGTAAAAGGCTCCAGTTGGAAATGTTTCAGGTTTGGGCCAATTTTTCAAAAGTAATGAATATTTAGAAAAAGTGAACAGGAGGCTTGGAATATGCAGCCAGGAAAACACTTTTCTTGGAAAAAAAAAGGCTTATAGGTCAAAGGTGTCTACTGTTCACAATATGGATTAGAGGGGGATTTCTGTGGGTTCTGGAGGGAGCTGGGGGCAGGGAGCAGGGAGAGGAATTGCGTTTAGTCTGTATTTGTTGCTCCAGTTCCTGTACTGACAGCAAAGCAGCTTTGATTGTGAGATGAATTGTGGGGCTGGAGCTGCAGCTCTGTTTTGGGATGTTGGTATTTTCTCCAGCGCTTTTGACTTCAGGGAGACAAGAAAAGTGAGGTGGGTGTAGAGCTGCCAGAAACAATAACAGGAACATTGGCCAATTAATCCATCACACACTGCAGCTCCATTTACCTTTCACCTTCCCAATTCTGAAGAGTCGCTGTACAATCCAAATATCAAATTGTTCCTGGATACAGCGAAAAATGAGAGGATGTGGGGGTAAAAAAAGGGACCCATCAATAACAGGACAATGCTTCTAATTTCCCGTGCAGCTCGTTAGACATGACCTCGTCAGTAAATCTGGTCACTATTTCCCCAATATTCCTTTTAAACACACATTTGCACAACCGCTTCTCAGACCATGGCCCCCACACTTATTGGGATATCTGGGAAGCAGCACAAGCACTGGATGTGCCCCATCCCGAAAAATTTGTGGTGGAAAACTTAGGATGGAAATTCTTCCAAGTTATTATTTAACTCTATTCTCTATTTTTGCTAGGATTCATAAACATGGGCAAAGAGAGATGTGTTTCCAGGTTTAACGAGCCATTTATAACTAATTACTGAAGCTTATTAAGTACAGCTTTGGCTTAGGCATTTTATCCCTACCTTTTCTCTACAGTATTCACCAAAATTTGGCTTCCTAAGAGGAACTAATTGAATTTCATGGTTTACACATTACTTGCACACTCTCTTTAATCCCCAGCTCTAGTTTTTCTCTTACAGATTGTCCCAGAAGAAAGCCAAAACATTAACTTTGTATTTATTGTGTAAATAAGGGTGTTTTTTAAAAATTCTATCTACACAGACACACACTGGGCTGGAGACTTTTCTAATTCTTCAACTCCATTAAATCAGCACCCACACACCAGTAGGGAAACTAAACTAAGATCTTCTACGGGTGATTACGGACAAACAGGATCAGATCAGCCAGATATTTGTGAGCTTCCAGGGAAACTGGCTCCCACCTAAAGATTTGGTTTGATTTGATTCCGGTTCCTCTGTCCTGGGCATGGCTGAGGCATCTCCATCCTGTGTCCAGCTCTGGGCCCCTCAGGACAAGAAGGACATTGAGGGGCTGGAGCGTGTCCAGGGCAGGGAACGGAGCTGGGAAGGGGCTGGAGCCCCAGGAGCGGCTGAGGGAGCTGGGAAAGGGGCTCAGCCTGGAGAAAAGGAGGCTCAGGGGGGCCCTTGTGGCTCTGCACAAGTCCCTGACAGGAGGGGGCAGCCGGGGGGGTCGGGCTCTGCTCGCAGGGAACAGGGACAGGAGGAGAGGGAACGGCCTCGGGCTGGGCTGGGGAGGCTCAGGTTGGACATCAGCAGGAATTTCCCCATGGAAAGGGTGCTCAGGCCTTGGAACTGCCCAGGGAGATTTGGAGTGCCCATCCCTGGAGGTGTCCAAGGAATTCCTGGATGTGGCACTCAGGGCTCTGGGCTGGGGACAAGGTGGGGATCGGGCCCAGGTTGGACTCAGTGGTCTTTTCTTCCCTCAGTGATTCTGTGATTCCTCATAGCACAATCTGGGTGATTAACAGTTCCGTGCACGTGGGGAAGCTCCCCTCTTCCAGCTGCTCAAAGCTGACAGGCCCAGCCAAGGTCTCTGTATCCGGACACAGCATCTCCTCCCAAACGCTGGAGGAAATCCTGGGCCCGATGATGTCAAAGGGAATTTGTCTTTACCATCAGCACAATCAATATTTTCCCTCAAACTCATGCCCGTGTAAGCACTTTGTTAACACCTGCTTTAGCACCTGGTACTGCCCAGGCCAAACCCCATCCAAGCAGTGATGCAATAGCTCAGCTATTCCATTAAATGGGAGTATTTTTATATCCCAAAACACGCAGTTTGTATTTGCAGGTATATTTTAAGGCACTAGGAGGCAAGGCACGAGCTGCAGTCCGGCTTTTTGAAGGAGAAGCAGCACAAGGAGGAATATTCCAGGTAAATTTTTAATAAATGTGTGTGTGCAGTGAAACAGCTGCAGCCCAAGGCATTTTTAGCAAGTTACAGTGCTGTGCTGCTTGATCTTTACCACAACATTTCCTACAGAAACAGTGTGAGGAAGCTTGGCCGGACTTTCCAGAGGGGCTGGGGAATGCAGGTGACCTCCTGAAAAGTTCAAGTAACAATTTCCAACACAAATGGAAACTTTTGCAGGGATCTTCCTCTCTTTTGTTAACTGCATCTTCAAGGGGTCTCCAAATGTGTGAGCCATAATAAAAAGCCATCTAGAGTTCACATTATTTGAAGCTTTAAGGAGGAAAATGTTAAAAGGAACAACTCTGTCTTCAGTGATAACACAGCTCAACCCACAAAATCATAGCCTAGAATTAAATTCTACTAACAACAATATATTTGGGTTGATTTTATTTTTATGAGAACAGCCTGTGGGCTGCTATTTTGCAAATCAGCTTTCCCAGTGCGAATAAAAGTCAAAAAAATTGTCTCGAAAACCTTTTGAAAAATGCAAAATAACATTTTTTTTTTCCATCCAGCCCTGTCTGATATAGCTGAGATGCACCACAATTAAAAAACACATGTCAAAGACAACAAAAAAAAAAGCTGAAGCAGCTACTCAGGCCTGGGAAAAATCAGCACTTCCAGTCAGATCTTGGCAAAAGTGGAAGCAGCAGAAGCTGAAGTCTCGAAGGAGGGACTCAGGTTTCCACAGAACTGGGGCCATCCTACCAATCCCACCTCCAGCAAAAGACTGGCAGGGGATTTCAGGCCGTGGGGCTTGTGTTTGCCATCTGCACGTGGGTAAATTGTATCCAAAGCGGTTGCCAAAACAAATAAATAGGGAAAAAAAAAAAGGAAGAATAATTTTCCATTGCTTTCAATTCTAGGAATGCTCTGACTGAAACACTGTAACAGATTCCTCAAAGCAGTGGTGGCCCTGGCAGTGCCCAAGGCCAGGCTGGACGGGGCTTAGAGCAGCCTGGGACAGTGGAAGGTGTCCCTGCCCAAGGCAGGAGGTGGAATGGGATGAGCTTTAAGGTCATTTCCAACCCGAACCTTCCTGGGAGCCTGTGATTTCCTGAGGAAAGAAAGGTTTTCAGCACAAGGTGTCTTGGTGCCTCCCTTGGGGACGGAATTTGGTATCTTTGATAATCCTGCTCCTGGTTATGCGGGGTTAATCTGGCTGTGATTTTACACCCTGTTGGGCAGGCCAAGGGGGAAAAGCTGGACAGTAAAAACTGATCAACTTTGAGTTTTCTCTCCATGCCTGTGTTATAAAAACAGCAAAGTGTGCAGGGAATGAACTGCTAAAATTGTATCCTTTGTTACAATATTTTTCCTCCATAAATTCTTCTAAGATTAATTTAAATAACAAACTCAAAACACACATAATTGAACACGCTTTATTTTTAATACTCTGTTATAAATACACTCAGATGCGCTTTGAAAGTTGCAATTCAAACATCCTTTCATTCGTACTTAGAGTCTTAAACTAAATTAAAGCATCAACTTTTAATTAAGTAAAAAATAACTCATCTCTCTCACTGCCCGATCTGTTTGGGGTGGGCAAAAATGATTTTACCTAATCTGTTCACTCAATATCAATTCTGTCTCTGGAGGAAAAAGCAAGGTGTGTGCACTAAAAAGCAGTGCAGAGAAGCAGAGAGAAATGTTCCTGAAAATATTTTAAGTGTTCTTTAGAGCTGAGATTCAAAATAGAGCAAAGGGAAGAGTTTAGCCAAAACCTGGTTGTAATTCATGGGGTTTGTGAATGGGATTTGTTGGGGAGGGCAGCCGCCTGTGTGATCTTGAGCTGTACATTTTTATACATAATCTGCAGATCCTTATCTCAAAAATATGTTCTAAAATGTGTGGATGTGGCACCTGGGGACATGGGCTGGAGCTGGGCTTGGCAGTGCTGGGGAACACGATGATCCTTTAGGACTTTTCCAGCCTTAACGATGCTGTGATTCTCTGATTCTGTTATCTCCAAGTGTGAAAAACACATCATGGACGAATAAAACTTTATTAAAAACGGCCTCAGGCAGCAGTGCAAGGTTCACTGAGTGGCTTAGTCCTGCTTCTTCCAAAGAGCAGCCGAGCTGGAGCGGAGGTCGGTGTGGGACAGCCTGAGCAGTGCATGATTCTGCCCCTTCCCTGCAGGGTTTGTGTTCTCCACCTGCCTCTGGACTGGCTGATCTGCAAGAAAACAATGCATGAAAACATTGCAGGGACCCTCAGCGCTGCCACTGCTGTCCAGGCTTCAGAAATAACTCGTGGGCAGGAGGGCTGCAAGAATTGCTTGGAGCCCCTTTATGAAGGAGGGTGATCACCCACCCTAAATCACCCAGGAGTATTTGAAAACTTAATACTCATTAAAACTTCCCCTGTGTCTCCTGAGAGCCTTGAAAGTCCCACCACTGACCACACTGCAACTCTGACCAAGAGCCAGCCCTGGTGACCTCCAGCAGCCTGAATCTCTCCCTTGATGGTCAGGAATGGAGCAGGGATGCTGCAAGAGGCTTTCTGGTTTGGCACAGGTGAGGTGTCTTCAAGCTGCAGTCACGGTGTTCCTCACTTGTCTCAAATCAGCCACAGACAGTTTTTCCTGTCACTTAGAGACCATTACAGTGGCCACATTAAGGACCTTGAACACCTCCAGGGATGGAGCAGCCACAGCTTCTCTGGGAAAACAGCTCTAGCTGAGAGAAGTGTGAACTCAGCAGTCAGGAACAACACCAAACCCAATTATTCTTGTTAAAGGACAGATTTTATGAATTCAAATGCCATAACAAGCTAAAGTGACAGCCCCTGCCAGGTGCTGGTGAACATCCTTGCAAGGATTCTTTGCTTACCACACACTTGGAAGCCAAGGGATGGGGCTCTGCACGTCCAAGACACGGACAATTCCCTTGGTCCCTGGAGATGTGGGACTGAAAAGCATCTCTGCTCTCCTTTTCTCCCTTTTAACTCCCGTCTTTGGTACAGTTACAGAACCAGAATGCAATAAAATGGTGCAAGAAGGACATAAAAAGGCAACTTTGCTCCCTCGTGGCAGAAAGTCCTGCCCGTTCAGACCTGTCCTGTCCGTTCCTGTAGGACATGTCAGAGAGACAGAGGATAAAATGGTCACCAAAGCTCTTCCTAGAGGTGGGAAATAGAGTAGAAACCTTGGAAAAGTGAGGTTTTCATGGTTTTGAAGCAAACACGTTGTTTAAGTTCTTTCATTGTTTTAAACTCATTATACTCAAAAAAGATTGAAAAAACCCCAGACAAACACACAAAATGTTCTGATGGAATTTCTTCTACTCCTAAGAATAAACAGTGAATAAAAAAACCCCAACAAACCAAACAAAAAAAAAAAAAATTCAAGCTGATCTTAATTGCTGCTTTATATCCAAGCCATAATGAAGCCCAGGAAGGGAATCAGGAAGAGGAGCAGCGTGGGGCCACAGCCTCCTTCCCTCCCTGTGCCCACCCTCCCCTGGCCCAAGGTGTGTGCTGTGATCTCAGTTTTGCAGGAGTGAAAGAGAAAAAGCCTTTTTTCGAACAGCTTTGCAGCACTCAGGGATTGCTCACACCAAGATCCAGCTCAAAACCTCCGCCACGTCCCCCCTTCACTCAGGCAGCATTTCATTAATTTAGAAAGCATGAGCTCATTAAGCAATTCCATTCCAAAGTTTCTGGAGTTGAAAAGCTGGGGAATTTCCCCAGGTTCTCAAAACCTTTGGTCAAAAAAAGCCAAGTTATTCCCTATTCCTCTTTAAACAAATAAGGTTAGGAACCCTTTTGCCATTCACAATTCAACATTCACACTAAATTAATTTTTCCAAAAGTAATTCAAATAAAAGCTTTGCTGCTGCTACCCTTTTCAGAGCTGCAAGATTGAATAAGGCATCTGAATAAAATTGTGTATTACAGCCTTCTTTAATATTTAAGCATGACATTCATTGATTTGTTTCTTGTTTTCTGCAAACCTTGACAACATGATAAAATAAATCATAAGAAGAAAATATAGTGGTAACATCTTTTATGGACTTCACATAGTCATCAATCTCAAGCTGTGAGTGAATTATCAGTGCAGCAAAAAGATCTATGTTTTAAGAGCTCCAATAGCACACTAGCTAGAGGTTTTTCACAAGCAAACTCAAGGCGAGTGACTGATAAGCATCATTATTGTTTTCTGAGAGTCTGGTTTATAGTGTGTTGTGGAGGTGTTGGCATATATGTTTCAGAAGGAAAGGTTTGATCAATTCTAAGTAGACATCTACTAACATATAAAAAATATAACAAGGGTTCCTGCTGAGCAGTATTAAAGTACCTATTGCACCATGTCAGCATGACAGGCCCCATGTTGTGTTTTTGATTATATTTAATATAGAATTAACCTTTCTTAATGGAACATATTGTGCATGCAACGGGAGTGAAAAATATTTATTTTGACCAAAACAAATATCATCCTTATTTAGGTTTTAAGGAATACTTCTTTATTTTCAATTTATAAAACTTCTCATCATAAAATTGTCGCAGCCCTGAACTGACAGGAAGGAATAAAAGGGGTTTTTTTCTCCCTGTGGCTCGTGAGCCATAAAGAGAGGAAGCTGCTGAGGGCATCAGGAGCAGCTGGGAAAAGCATCCATGGGGCAGCAAATGGGGAAGGCAGGAATGTGGGCACCACCAGCACCTTATCCACTGGTAATTCCATGAAATGCAAGGAGCCATCCCGTTGGAAGTACCAGAGGATGCCAACACTCTCCCTGCTGGTGGTTTCAATGGGGAGGCACATCCCCAAAAACGGGATCCTTCCGTGTGGAAAAGAACAGATTTGAGGGGATGGTCCAGAGCAATCAAAGGCTGGGAAGAGAAATGTGGAACCAGGAATTAATTCCATGGGATAAAGCAGCTCCCTCGCGGGAGCTGGCACTGCTGCATAATGAGGTTATGCAAAGGTATCATCGTTTTGCTGTGAAAAATGCCACTCCCGAAAGTAACTCTTTCACCAGACTCCCAAATGTTTTATATCTGCTAAATGGGCTAATGAAAGCTTTAGGTTTAGAAAGCAGTAGCCTAGGGATTGTAAGAGTAAATATTAAGATGTTTTCTGACAAGCTGAATATATGTGGTTTCCCACAAAATCCCACAGTGCTTTGCACTCCATAAATATCACTCCTCTTCCCTCACAACTTTTACTCCATGAAATATGATGCCGCCGTCCGCTGAAACATAGCTGCACTTTCCTTGGGCTCGAGTCTCGGCACACATTTATTTACATAGGTTGAACACCATTCATCACCCTCGTAATTAGTGCAGTCAGTCAGGAGGGGTGACGGATTTCCTTTGCCATCCCGCGCTGAACAGGACACCGGCCTTTTCACGGGATTCTCCTCAATTAAAAGGAAACCCAGCTTTTAGGTGCCTTTGGAGTTTTGCGTTGATCAGAGCTCGCCAAATTCACGGGGCCAAATCTTCAAATGAATTTATGGGGCAATATGATTGGTGGCCTGATGGATTTCGTCAGGTAGGGATGCTCTGAATTATTGATATTCCAGGGTGAAATTCCTGCCACTTTAGGCCCAGCCCTTCAGGCCGTAGCTGGGGGGGAGCTGTGGCCTGGAAGAAGACACATGATGACCTTCTCCATACCACTAAAGACTAGAGAAAAGCTGCAAGAAGAGGTAAACATTATTTATATCCATTTTCTTCCTTTATTAAAGAAGCTGCCTGAAAGTTAAGCTTGAAGCAGTGCCCTGGCTCGGTCTCCTCAGGTTATGAGAGCAAGGCCTGCTCAGTAGCAAAATTCAGAATCTCAAATGACGTCCAAGCTCTGCAAAATGCTTAACTTGGTAAGTGGGGAGATTTTCTTGTAAATTCAATTTTTCTTGTAATTCAATACCGCGCCAGAGGTCTCACTTGATGGAAAAGAGGCTCTGTGCTCCTGGAGTGTTTTACAAATATGTAAATATTATACCTAAGCTGCCCCTGTTAATTAAATATGGCACTTTACACAAGCATATTGTTTCCAGTCTCAATGTTCTGGCTTAAATCCATCATCAGTAATTATGTTCTGTCCTTTTAAATTCTTTCCTGGCTTAATGAGCTAAATTATTCTACTTCACTTCCTGTCCCGAACTTCCACGCGGTGCTGGTGACCCGTCTCTGTGGCCCCTGGGCTGCGTCCCCTCACAGGAGTTGCGGCATCATCACTCATCCGTGGGGAGCTGGGAATTCCACAAGGATGCTCTGGCTCCCAAGTGCTGTCACCGGGCCGTCACAATTTACTCAACACATAACCACAGTATATATTTATATAGGTTTCACTTGCGTTTTTCGAAGCTTTTTTATGTCATCTCTGCTTCGCCCAAATGTTTTTAATTCATAATTAATGTAATTCCTAGTGTAAAATCTGGAAGATACTGTGTTCCCAACTCTCCTCATACTTATTTAGATGAAGGAACTAAGCAAAAAAAAATCATCCAAACCATCAGACAATGCAAAATAAATCAGAAATTAATACCTGTTAAAGCCAAAAATGCTGAACCAGAAGAGCACATTGGAGGCACTAGGCAGTACAGAAAATCCAGGACTGCTGACAAGGACTCCACATTTTTAACTTCCAGTTATTTGGATATTAAACTAATGGCTCCAGGTCTTAGGAACATGGAACAGCACCACAGATGAGAGAAACTCTGTTCGACTCTGAGAGGAGTTCTACGATTAATAAAGATAAAGCAGGGGCAAGGTAGGAAGGGAGGCAGCTGCAGTTTAATATACTTATCCTATGAATATTTCTATAAAATCTCTTCAAGTTTTTTAGTGAAACAAAGTCCTGAATAGAAATGGAATATTTATTTTCAACACCAGCTTTTAGCTACCAAGATTCCATTAAAATTATGCCGGAGAAAAAAAAATTAAAGATACGTATCTTGCTAATAAAAATGCACTTTGGTGATAGATGTTGCGGAAGCAGAACCTCCTGTAAATTAGGTCACTTCTCCAGTAAACCATCTCCTGAACTCCTTTGTGGGAATTATGTAGGAAACAGGTTTTCTTTTCAAATCTTAATATAAAACTTGGAGAAGGAACAAGTCTTCTACCTTATTCACATTCATAAAAAAATCATAATGTAGCATCAATATTCACTTAATAAAGAGACCATTTACACTGCTGGGTTGCTGTTCTTTTGTTTGCCTGGGTGGATTTTTTTTTTAATCATATGGAAGAGTCGGTGCAGCAACATCTGTGACTTGTCAGTCATTTAATTAACCACAGAAAAGCTAGCTATTCATTTTATTTCTGTATATGTTAATGCTAAAAACTAATAGAAAACAGCTAGTAAATTGTCCTCTGCATATATTGGACACAGCAACAATTACTCTGGCAGAGAAGATATAATAAAAGAGGAAATTTTAATAGTATTCTTATTCTATTTATTCTCAGGGGCTTCTGTTTCAAGGTACTGTAGAAATTAACAATTATTTCTTTTCATTGTTTTTGATGATCTTTTTCTATTATGGCCCTATCCGACTTAAAAGAAAATATAATTTAAACTTTTCTTTTTGTATTAAATTTTCTTTGGCACCTGGAGATTTCCTTTCTGGTTGGTTACGGGGAGGTCCTGAGAAGGTTCAGAAAAATAAGCAGCAAGTGTTTCTCTCAGACAGCTGGTTAAGGCATGTCAGTTATTGGGACAATCAAGATAACTCAGCTTAAACCCAGAACTTTCACATAGTAAAATAATTTGCTTTTCCGGCCTTCATTTTATTGACAAATACGTCTTTCCCATATTTTTGGAATGTCTGTCATATGATATGTCTAAATACTTGCTATTGCTCTGCTATATAAAGCAATTAACTGACTTTATACAGCAAATTGTCAGAGGATTTCCCCAGAAAGCTTGGGGAAATCTAACCTACAGAACTATTCTCCAATTTATTGACATGCTATGATGGTGAAAAAAGTAGGACATCAATAAACAGCTTTAGCTGGAAAACTGGAATCTGATTATAAGAGTTGGGAGCTGGAGACCAGAGCCTCAATTAAAATACAAGGCATGGCTTTAGTTTAAAGCAGAGAGGTGCTGGGTTTTAATGGGGAAAAGCAAGGCTTGGTGAAGGGTGGGAATGCAGCAATGCGGAGTTTTACACCCAAAGTTCCCCATGGGTCTGTTTGAACCGGATCCAGGTTCAGCTCCTCATCCCAGACCACTCCTCTGCCGCTGGGAAGCTTCGACACAGCACACGGAAAGAATCTGTAGGATCTTGTGCAGGGAATGGTCTTGGTCTTCCTTTCGAGGGCAGAGCGATGGTGCAAGAGGAAAGCAGGAGCGAAGGTTGAAATAAAACAGCTCCGGACTGGCCCTGGATGGATTCCCCATCCACAAGGAAAGTCCTTCTACATACTGCAGAATCCAAATGCCCTAAAAACATAGGTTTGGAAATTTTGGTCTGAGAAAAGCAATCAAACCATAACCATTTAAGTTCACGCAGTAAATAATGATAAGTGGAGCAACACCTGTATAAGAAGTAGATTAAATAGTTCAGGAAGTGCTGGATCACTCACAGGAATCTACAAAATAGCCCAAAATCCACCATAATTCACAAATAGGATTTCAGGATCACTGAGCCATTAAAGTTGGAAAAGACCTCCAAGATCATCAAGCCCAACCTCTGACTGAGTACCACCAAAACTGCGGTAACAGACTAAAAATAAAGCAAATCTCAGATTTTACAGGATCAACAAAGGACAAAAGAAAGGGGGAGGGGGGAGAATTACAGAAAAAAATAGGCATGTGACCGTTGTGAAAGGTTAATTTTTAATTCAGTGAAAGAAACTCTCCTACCTGAATTTTAACTTTATTACTTTTTCTAAAAGACCTTGTTCTGTGCCACTGGTGGTACCTCACCTCCAGCGCTGCGAGGACAAGGAAGGGCTGCTGAGACTGGCTGGAAATGATTGCTTTGTTAACAAATTATCTACGCACACCTTTACACCTGTGTAACCTGAGCTTTTCAACGCCTTCTTCTGCTCTTTATCACCACTGGTGGTTACACTCATTTGGAGTTTGTTTTCGTCTGTAACCCCTTTTGTTGACTTTCAGGGCTGGTTTTATGTTCCATTGGCACAGAAGGAGCAATAGGTGTTTGGTCTTAGCATAGCACAAAAAACAAAGGGGGAAAAAGTAGAGGAAGAAATTCCAAAATGAGCTGCAGCCCTGCCTTTGGAAGTGTTTCCCCCTTGATGAAACGCATTTGTACGTGTCAGGAGCCCGGTGCCACCTTCGCTGTATTGTTAATATTCTGGTTATCATGCAAGAAGTCATTGATGAACAAGTTTAAGCAGTGTGCAAACAACGTCACCTGCTGGGAAGTGTTAAGGTACCCATCATACCATGTCAACTTGACAGGCCTCATGTTGTGTTTCTGATTATATTTAGTTGTATAAAATTAACTTTTCCTAATGTAACGGGTTGGGGAGGCAACGTGGACAGCACAAGAGTTATTTAGGCTAAAACCTATTTGTATTCAGATTTACTAATGAGAAGCACAATATGACCAAAATCCCCGACTCACTGAACGCATTTATGGAGTGACAGGGCTGGAGTGCCTCGAGCCTTAATCCGTGGAAGAGGTGATAAAGCAGGAGGGTTTTGCGGCATTCCCGTTGTCCAGCAGTGCCAGCTCCAGGCCCCACACAGCTCCTGCCTGTCCACAGCAAGACTGAAGCTGTCTCCAACTTGCCTGGTGCTGTGCTCACTTCCATGGGGGATTTTTAGAGTTATTTAGAGCAGTCTTTAGGAAATTACAGTAGTTGCAGGTTCCCAGTCCTTTTTTTTTTTTTAATGTTTCCCATTTTCTCTTTTCTTTTTTCTCCTTTTTTTCTTTTTTCTCCCTTTCCTTTAATTTCTTCTTTTTCCTCTCCTC
>VZTD01001483.1:632494-717927 GCA_013397725.1 Rhagologus leucostigma | reverse complement strand
GGACAAGCACAGCTCACAGGCGATCCCGGAGGAGACCGGCTTCGCGGGATGCCCCACGGCGAAAGGTGGCAGAAAAAGCACCGGCCGTTCCAATTGCTGCAAGAGTTGGTGAGAGGTTTTTGGGGGGGAAAGAGGTACTGGGAGTGGGACGTGTTGGATCTGGCACCTCGCGGCCACAGCAAGAGGCACTCCCCGCTCCCAGAGTGTGCGAGGCTGCAGAGAGCCCCAGATGCCTCAGTGGGCGGCTCCAGTGATCCAACGAGGACGCCACATGGCTCCTTGCACACTCCGCTCCGATCTAGTCGCCACAGTTTCCTCACTGGCTCGACCGCAGGTTTCTCCTGGCAAAGTCTCTGACGTCTGGATCCTTAAAGCAATTTAATCACGGCACAGGAACACAGGTGCAGCTCAAGATGGTGAGTTCAGGAAGGGACCCCGAACCAAAGAATCTCCACCCCAGCATGGGCATCCCAGGGCCCCCTCCCTGCCCTTGCACAGGGGATGTGGCTCAGCGGGAGAGCGCTTGCTTTGCATGCGAGAGGTCCTGGGACCAACCCCCAGTATCTCCACATCCTTTTGCCTCCCCGGACCCCTGTCTGCTAGATGCCGGCTGCCAGGGCTCCCCAGGAAAGGCCTGGCGCTGCCTCCTGGCACCTCAAGCCTGTGTAGAAATGCCCAAGGCTCTTTCCCTCCCCTGCCTGGAGGCTGCAGGGCACTGGAGCACTTTGTTTTCCTTCCCCACGGGTCTCGGGTGCCTCTAGGGGTGAACATCGGTGCTGGGAGGAGCAGGTGGGAAGGAGGGTTGTTGGTGCCCAAAACCTCTTCTGGGAGCGGGACCAATGAGGCGGCGTGCACTGCTCCCCCAGGGATGTGGGACAGGGCAATGAGGGGGAAGCCATTCAGCAAGCCGGGAAGCTGTTCCACCTCCCCACGCCACTCCCCTCAGTATCTTTTTCCTCGCCTCTTCCAGCTCTGCAAAACCTGGGGAATCCCCCGGGGGCATCATAGTCCCTGCCCGGGGCATTGAGCTGTTCCCGAGAGAGGAGCGGGGCTTCCCTGGCTACCAGTGACCTTCCCATATCAGCTCCTCCCGGAACCCGCCAGCGAGACCACCTCAGCACCCCCAGCGTGAGTATCCGGGCGTTGGGTAAAACCCATAGCGGTGAGCAGGATTCGAACCTGCGCAGAGAACCCCTATTGGATTTCGAGTCCATCGCCTTCACCTCTCGGCCATCACAGCCCCGACCCCGCGGCAGGGGAACACCTGCCCCGGGCCGGACCGCGCCGCGCTTTCCCGGGAAGCGAGAAAGTGCCCGGGATGTCCCGGGCCAGAGGAGGGGTGCAGGACATGTTTTGTACCCCGGCTCGTTGGTCTAGGGGTATGATTCTCGCTTAGGGTGCGAGAGGTCCCGGGTTCAAATCCCGGACGAGCCCTTCTTTTGGGCACTCGTCGCTGGATTCCGGGCACGCGTGGGGCGACGCTGCCTTGCACAGAGGGTACGGGTTGCACAGGGGATAAGGGGGGTCCGACACGGCCCAGCCATGGTCGCAATTGGTCCCCTCCTGGTCGGGGAAGGGGCTGTGGGAGCAGTGGGAGATAGCAGCGTGAGGTCCGTGCTGCCATCGCAGCCGCGTGTGGGCAGCACAGCCATGGTGCAGGGAATCTCCTCTGGGAAAGCCTGGTGTAAAAGGAGTTTATTATCGCCGCCTCGTGGAGGAAGTGGGGAAAAAAAAATCACAAAAGCACTGGAGATGCTGGGGATTGAACCCAGGGCCTCTTACATGCGAAGCAAGCGCTCTCCCACTGAGCTACATCCCCTGCCGCTGAGAAATTTTGGGAGGGCACAGCCTCCTGCTACTGCAGGGGTCGTGTTTATTTGCTAAAAATAATGTTAGCCGAATGAGAGGCGCTACGGCCATTCCACGGGATGCTGTTTGCAGGCAGCTGGGGGATGCAAGGGCTTATTATCCCGCACCTGGTCAGCAGAGAGCAGCAGGGGTGCAGTCCCCAAAGGAGGAGCTGTCCCAAAAGAAAGGGTTGTCTCCAAAGCCAGGGCTTTATCCACAGGAGGGGTTGCCCCCAAAAAGGAGGAGTTGTATCCAAAGGAGGGTTTATCCAGGAGCTGAACTCAGGATCTCTCGCACCCAAAAGTGAGACACCTATCCTTACACCAACAATCTGGAGTGCTGCACCCCTTTTGCCTCCCCAGCCCCACAGTTTGGATTTTGGGGTACAGCTGAGGTGTGGTTTTCCCCAGCACACCCACAGCCTTGAGGAGGAATTTCCAGGCTAGCCATGCCAGGAGGAAACCCCAGGGCCTTTTGAGGGGACTCCAGCAGCTTTGCATCCAGCAGGGAGGGTTCTGGAGAGGCAAAAGAACATGGAGATGCTGGGGGTTGATCCCAGGGCCTCTTGCATGCAAAGCAAGCGCTCTCCCGCTGAACTACATCCCCTGCTCCAGCGGCACTTTGCAGCCACTCCTTGAGCCTCCATCCTGCCTGCAGGAATTTGCCAAGCCAGGATATGGGACCAGCCCTGTTCCAATCCATGTCATAGCCCCACAGATCCCAGTGGGGCTTTGAGACAAAGGACAGGAGCTGTGAGTGCTGGGTTACCAGCAAATTCCCCCATCTGCTCTTTTTTCCCAGCTCCCATGGGACTCAGCAGGTTGCTGGTGCTGGGGCTCCTACGGGTGCCATGGGGGCACAGCTCCAGGGCAGGACGTGGGGAATTTTTCAGGACAGGTCCTGAGAGTGAGGCAGCCTGTAGCTGTGCTGGGGTGGGAAGATGATCTGCTGCAGGAGCCCCATCTGGTGGGGACGCCCCTTCACACAGGGAGAACGGTGCGAAGATGACTTGCAGACAGCAGTGAGCCTCCAATGCTAATTGTAACACATGGCTGCAGCAGAGCAGAGATTCCCTCCATCCAAATCCCCTGAGCTGACCAAGGGGAACTGGGAGGATGGTTCAGCCACAGCCCTTCATATCCCAGAGCGGTGGAGGGGAGCAGGCAAGGGAAGCACTGCACCCCATGGTTTCCAGGTCTCGTAACCCCACACAGACACCCAGCTCCTTTAACCCCATGTAACCAGTGCTGACAGCAGCTACCCCACACAGCAATAACCACATCACCCTTCTCCTCTTTGGGAAGTGTGCAGACACCTCTCAGCAAACATGAATTAACAGCCCTGGAATTGTTTAAACAAACAATTCTTGCCTTTAAAACTCAGATTCCCTCCCAGGACCCTGCAAACCATTGGGGTCTGGGCTCTGCTTTCATTGCGCTCATCCCAGTCTCTCCCTGAGGGCTGCCCTCCACAGCAAAAGCTCGGAGCAGAGGAGGGTGTAGGACAGCCAGGAGCAATGTCTGCTGATGATGTGGGCTCAGGGTGACACAGTGCTGGTGGAGCCAACAGGGCTGCAGGATGCAAGTCTTGTGAGCCCCATTCCCACAGGGAGCACCAGGAGGGCCAGACGGTCATGCCGGTGCCTTTTGATTTGCCTGCTTCTTCCCCCGTGACTCACACATGTGGGCACCCTGTTATTTTCCTGTTTTATGGGATCTCCAGCCCTGGGGAAGAACCGGAGCCCTTGGCAGAGCAACTGCCTGTCTGGCTCCCCAGGCATGGTGGGGAGGGCACCCTGAGGCCCTGCCCTGTGCTCGATCCATGGGCGGCTGGGGTGGGATATCCTCAGTGGTGCCCTCTCCTCCCTCTTATCCTGGCTATGCAATCTCTTTCTCTCTCCTTCCTCAATCTGGAAGGTTGCTCCAAGCTCCATCCAACCTGGCCTTGAACATATCCAGGGACTGGCCGCACAAGTCTCATCTCTCTGCCTGCCATGCCTGCAGGCTCCCAGTGCCAGGGGCTCTGTCTCTCACCTGGCTGGCTCCAGGTGTGTCCCAAAGTGCTCTGGCCAGCAGTTCTTGCCTCAGTGAGGAGGATGAGGGATGCTGCCTGTTGATGCAGCTCACTCTCCCAGCGTTGCTCTCAGCCCAGTGCACCAGTGCTGGTCTGGGACACACGTTTTGCAACCCACTGCAGGCACAGGTGGTGGATCTGTCTCTTCATCCTCTCCCACTGCTGTGACACACCACAATTTTTGTCTTCTCACCTGGATGTGCAGAAAAGCTGCAGATTGATGTTCTGTGTTGACCCACCACTGATCCAGCCACCACCAATCCTTCCAGCCCTATCACCAGCACCATGCTGCCTGGGGCTTCCATACAATCACAGAATATCCTGAATTGGAAGGGACCCATAAGGATCATCAAAGTCCAACTCCTGGCTCTGCACAGGATACCCCAACAATCCCACTCGCTGTTGACAGCAATCTCCCCTTTTGCATCACAGCTCTCTGTGCTTGTTCCTCCTCAAACCATGACTTCCTTCCCACCTCATCCATCCCCAGGGTGGTAAGATACCCATCCTTCAGAAGCCTGAGGATACTGAGTGACCACAGGGAGAAGTTTTCCTCCAAGGTCATGAAGCAGCTGAGGGAAGGTGGGAGTCAGGCAGGAGACATGAACCTCAACAGGCATGGCCGGAGGGTGGCACCTGGGCTATACTACAGGCTCTTCTCAGAAATGTTTCTGCTGCTTTTGAAAGCTATAAGTAGGCAATGCTGGGACCAAATCCCAGGACCCAGCTATTTCCCTCCATGTGCTTCCACCTGCTGAGCATTATTTTTCATCCTAGTCTTGTTATGTAGCTCCCTGTTTCTCACTGGAGACTTCAGCTGCGCTGCCTCTACAGAAACCTGTATTTAAGGCCTGATCAGCAGGTCTGGGGGGTCCTGCCCAGGGCAAGGGCTGGCTTGTGGGTGAAATGTGAATTCAGGACTGCTCTTGAGGTGGGAGCCAAGGAGGCATGGCTCCCAGCTGGAGTCAAGGCTCCTATGGGAGACAGAGTCCCCAGTCCCTCAGGACAGGGAGCCCTGAAAGGCACCAAGGTCCTCATTTCCCCAACTGTCTGCACTAAGACATCACAATTTTCAAGCCAGATCAAGGACCTGTGTAGATTTTCGGAGACACTGGACTTTCAGAAAAAGAAAACAAATTAAAATCTGTATAACCTCACCAGTGGAGTCATTCAGTGCAAAGCTACGTAAAAATGTCATTATTCTCTCCACCTGCTCCCTCCTGGGCTGTTCTGTGGAGCAGGCTTGAGGAAGGCAGCTGCACAAGGCCCAGAGACCTACAGCTTCACAACAAAAATTTTGCTGGAATTCCAAAGCTTTTTGCCATTTTTTATTCAAAATTTTGCGTCCTATCTCTGCAGACAACTTCCAGAGCTGGGATAAAAATACCTGAGCAGTCCTTGTAAGAAGGACACCTCCCTTCTCCTGGTGCACTGGTTGCTGAGCAATTGCCATGTAAATTTTTTCCAAATTAGGAGCACCTCTGCAAAGGTCTCCTGGGCAATAAAACCAGTTGAGCTTGGTCAAAGGCTTTTGATGACCAATAGGTTTTCAAGCTCAGCATAATCCCTCATTATAAACACTCACAAGCTTTATGCAAATACTCCTACTCCTCCTTCCATCAGCTGAAAAGGTTCTGCCTGATGATCCATGGCATCTTAAAAAGAGGCTTTACTCAATTCGTGGCATCTTCCAGAGATTCCCGTGTCCCCTATCCATAAAACAATTATTGTCTCTTCTTTTTTACTCTTCACCATCACCTGTTAAACACTGGGTGAGCTTGGCATAGAATGCCCATCCAAAGGAGCCCATCTCCCAAAAATTCCACTTCTACTTTTTTTACCTGACTCCTGGTCCACCCTCCTTAGCTCAGCCCCCCCCCCTCCCCCACCCGAATCGCTGCAAAATGCAGGGTAAATGCCATTTTGGAATGTCAAACCTTCATGTTCCCTGCTCCTTGAGGGAACAGGTAATAAAGTCTGCTCCTGCGGGAGTTCCTCCCTGAGCAGGTGCTTGCTGTGGGGCAGCAGGAGAGGTTTCCAGGATGAGAAAGTTGCCTTTGGGCTGGTCCCAGCAAACCACACACTTCGGTTAGCACAGGGAAGAGCTGGGCAGCGGAAACCCCCATTTCATACAAAACCCAAACCTCTCCAGCAGCAACAAGCTGCCTCCAGAGGAGGTAATCCCTCCAGACTTCTGAACAAGGAACACCAGAAGACTCAGGTTATGATGTAGCAAGTCTTTAATGAGAGGGAGAGTGAACCAGTTCAGAGTACAAGTGCGTTTCCAGTGCTCAATAAAGAAATGGATAAACCCCACTTTGGGACAAGCTGGTCCCTACAAGGTGTCCCCTCGCCCCACCACCCCATGACTATCATCTGCCATCTACAGCCTGCTAGAAGCATTTATTGCCCAGCCAGCAGCAAATGCCGTGTAGAACATGGAAATATAAAGACTTAGTAAGAGAAAGGTGTACAGAGGCACGGTCTGGAGTGACGAGCTCGCACGGCTCCCGTCCTCCTGGGGGAACTGCTGGGAAACCCAGGGACATCTCCTTAGTCCTCTTCTCCAGTCTTGGTCCTGTGCTTCACTTGTCCTTCCCGACCACACTGCTGGCACAGGCAGGAGGAAGAGCCTGCCGGGGACACCCTACAGCCCAGTGCCCAGGCACAGCAGTCCCGCCTTGCCCAGCCCCCGGGAGCCCACGGGGATGCCGCAGCAGCGCAGGTAGCTGCCAACCGCCGCGGACGCCGTGGAGCCCACCGTGGTGTTCTGGGGGTAGGAGCTGAGGATGGGCCCGGGCAGCGTGACCACGACCGTGGGTGGCTGGATGAAGGCAGTGGAGTCCCCGCAGCGGCGGAAGCAGGGTTGGTTGCAGCTGGTGGCCAGGGGCCGGGGACCGCAGGAGGAGGGCAGGCACAGGTCGTAGCAGGACATGGCTTGGCGAGAATGTGCACCTGAAAGCCAGAGCTGGGGTGTGAAGGCAAGGCAGAGGCCAGTCTATCCCTGCTGAGCCCTCACACAGCACCTCCCATAATAAGAGACATGGGAGAGCTAGCTAGAGGGTGAGTTTGGATGGTTTAGGAACACCAAAGGAAGGCTTCCTCCCTCCCTCGCCCCATAAACCACTCGGGAGAGTGAGGGGAGTTTGTCTGAGCTGCAGGTTGGTCTGGGAAACCTGGAGGCACCAAGTGCTGGGAACAGAGCAGACCCAATCCTGCTCCAAGCTGACGGGGAGCCTTTGGCAAGCAAGGTGCTCACAAGATGCATGTGGTTGAAACAAAACCCACTTAAATCAACACAACCTGAGCTGAGCCATCCTATCCCAAAATATGAGGGACCTTTGATGCCCTTCCATAAACAGGGGCACATCGATCCCTGCAACCCAGGCATGTCCTGTTCTAATTTGTTTTTCTCCTTTAGCAGGGAAAATCATGCAGGATGCAACTGATTTTGTGGTTGCAGACCCTGTAAGCCCTGCATCCTGGAACCCCTTGCACTCCTCATATTAGGGCAGAGGTACATCCTTCCCCGATGTCCTCTGCAGCTGGAAGGGAGGAGAGAGGCGTGGGGAAGGGGATGGAGCCCATCTCGACTTACCCAGATGGAGGTGGCAGCGGTGGCAGCTGGAGCAGGTGGTGGGGCCAGGCACTGTCCCTATGGTTTTATAGGGTGGCCCAGCCCCCTGGGGGAGCAGGTGCATGCCTTCTGCCTGAAACTCCACAACAACCAGCAGTTTTCTCCTGGAAAGCTCTCCCGACTGATTAAACAGTTCCCTCTTTCATCTCTCATGTTTTGCTGCCATGTAATACTGAGTAAGATTGAAATGATTCGGGCTACGGGCATTAATTACCTTCCTTCCTAAGGCCAAGGGATATTTTAGGTCTTCATGCCACCAGGCAGGAGAGTGTTTCAGCAGAATTTAGGGCAGACGCATCCCCACCTTCCTCTCAGCACAACCAATTCAGCTCCCCGGTGCACCTGAGGTGAGACCAGGGATGTAAACTGAATGTAAGGAACATCCATTTGTAGTTAAATCCGGTGCCAGGAGTCTCATGGGTGGCAGGAAAGCTGAGGGGATGCAGGGGTGAGTGTGCTGGGTATGAGCGATGTGGACACAGGGACCTGACCTAGCCCAGCATGAGTAATTTGTTATGGGTTTGGATGCACTTACAGGATTTTCCTTTTTTTCTTGTTATTATTCCTCACACCTGGGGTATGAGTCCTGCTTGGAAGGCGCATCAGATTTTAAAAGCAAAGTGATCATGGGCTCAGAAGTCCATCCCCACAGGTGACACGCACCTGAAGTGGCTGATTTTGTGCATGGAGCTGACTTCCAAGAGCCCTTCCATCCCGCTCTTTGGATAGGGTAGTAGCAGTGAGCCAGAAGGTCACAGGTGTCCTTCCTCGTGATGGAGCGACATCATCAAGGCAGGGTTAATTACAGTAATTACAGGCTGCAGTGTGACACCGGATTGCTCTGCTGGAAGCCTGTTAGCTACTAAACATTCCAAACATCCCAACCTGCACTTAAACGTGAATCACCCATACAGTGGGGAGAGGGACTTGCTGATGTGGTCCCAAGCAAGACCATGATGAGCCAGCATGAGCTCTAGGGGCAAGGAAAGTTTGAAAAAGGCTTTTCATTTCATCCCAGCAGAGCCCAGTTGATGGCACATACATCTCCTGCCCTGGAATAAACCCTGGCAGTACCAGGACACATACACTATGTGTGTATGGGGCTGTCAGCATCCTGTTAAAGACGTGCCTTGTAGGGTTTTGGGGGGTCATTTGAGTTCTTGGGATGACTTGGCCATGCTGGATCACACTGAATGGTCCCTAGTGACTCCTCCCTGCCCTGCCTGTCAGGGTAAAAAAAGCTTTTCCATGGTTCTGGGGTCAAACTCAGCTACTTTTTAACATCATTCTGGAAGGGGAAAAAGGAAATCAGATTTTCCAAGGTGCAGCAGAGGATATAGGCTTCAGGGAGAAGCAACCTGGCAGCTCCTGGAGTAAGGCAGGAGGCTGTGGGTTCATCATTCATAATCTCCTAAATGGTGACTTGGCGAGCAGGAAAATATGAGGTTTTAGTTTAAGCTTTACCATGCTGCTTTTTGCACCACTCTTGAATAATAAATTGATGCCACAAGTGCACCTTGGACCCACAGCCTGAGAATTAAACCTTTCTTCTACCAGTCAGGTTTTCTTTCCATTCACTAATCAGTNTTTTCTTTTTTTTTCTTTTTGGTGCCTCTGTGCACTCCCATGATCTCAGGAAAACAGCCCTTCCTGGGTGACTCCCTTCCAGGCTTTCAGGCACAGGGTGGGATCTTCTGAACTGCAGCCTCACTGTGTGTTTCAGTTTTGAAATCCAGTTTAAGTACTTAAGGTTCTGCTCACATTGGACCATCGTGTCCCAGAACAATATCCATGGATACACTGATGCTTGGGATAAATGCAGTGGGGGACTCTGAGGGGGAATGCTGTCGAATGTGAGCAGATCTGTGGACTGAAACAAGTCCTTTTCCTGTAAAAGACAGCAGGGGAAACAAAAGGCACATCAGGAAGTTAAAATAATAAGGTTTGTGTAATGAATGAATTTTAAAAAGAAAACCATAGGGGAAAGGGCAGATATTTGGGAGATAAACAAAGACTGAATTTTCCAATCCCTATTCTTTTCAGGGAATGAGCACTTTCTGCTTGCGATGTAACTTTTTCTGGAGGAACCTCAAACCTGAGAAAATTTCACCAAACCAAACATGTCGGACCCACTTTCTTAACTTCTGCACGGATCCAGGATGTGTGGCCACCTCAGCCCTGCCACTTCCTGCAGGTAAGGACACGAAAACATGGCCCAGGATCAATAATCCACGTGTCTCCCTTCCTATCACCAGCTCCAGCAGCACTTTGCAGCTCCAATTTCCCCACTTTGCATTTTGATTTCCAGCAGCCCAAGGGTTGGATGTGTCCGAGACTGGCTGGAGGGCAGGAGCTTGTCCCTGTCCTAAAATTTCTCCTGAAAGCCAAAGGCAAGGGCACATCTTGGAGCAGCAACAGACTTACAGCATCCTATCTCCAAGGAAAGTCTGCATGCAGAGTGCTCACCCAGGGCTTGCCTCCTGGCAGCAGGACAGTCAGGGACCACTCCCAGATGGCTGATGGCTGAGTGGGACACCCCAGTGCCAGGAGGCAGAGTCCTGATGCAGCCAGACCCAGGCACAGAGCATCCTGGCTGCCTATGTCCTTGTCAGGGCAGACTCAGACTGCTCCAGGGCCACCGTGTGCAGCCCAGGGAGTGGAGCCCAGCTGGTGCCACTGCAGAGAGCCAGGCTCCGGCTGCCGGGCGCTGTCCCGGGGCTGCAGATGATCCAGTTCCACAGTGCCACAGGATCCCTGTAATTGCCGGGTCCCTGGGTGGGCTGATGCCCCACAGCACCAGCAATGCTGGTACATTCCCTTCAGGAGGACTCGTCACCGCTCACCAGGACAGGGACATGTGTGTGCCAGGGCAGGGTTAAATGGTGTCCCAAGGGAATCAGTGGGGCTCCTCTCCTGGCTGCCTGTGCCCTGCAAGTCCCAGGTCCCATCCTGTGACAGCAATCCCCCTGCCATGCACCGCCACACCCGTGCAGCCACCACCCCGGCCCGTTTCACCATCTCCAGCTGCAAGTTGGTCTCTCTCCAGGGCTGGACCCAAAACCATGCATTCTTCCCAGGAAATCTGCCACAGATCCCTCGCAGGGCACCTGGCTGTCCAGGCAGGGACATCCCCCTTGCCTGGGGTGGCAGAGCTGGCCCAGCACCACAGCAGCTCATGGCAGTGGAATGGGATGGTGCCAGTGTTTCCCCGCAGCCTGATCATGGTTTCTGGCTTGGGAGAAGCTGATGGAGGGAAGCAGCTCCTCACTGGTCCCCAGGGACATCTCCCCAAGGCATGCGAAGGAAGTGTAGCCACAGGGAAGGTCAGAAAGGTGTGGGCAGCCAAGCCTGAGCATCCTCGCCTTGCCTTGAAGCCATGGCATTGCTTGGCCACATCCTCATTAGTGGAGAGGAGTAGAGGGGAGAAGGGAAGGCACTGGCAAGGCTGGCACGATGCCTTTCCCCAGATGCCTCGAAGCACTGCCAAATGCAGGGCTTCCCTTTCTGCAAGACCACTGAGATTTCAGAGGCAGTTTTACATCTTTCCTCTTCATCTTGCCATAGGTCACGCTCTCCTATCTCCAGGAATCTTCACTGTGAGCACTCCTGCAGGCACAGGAGGGAGGGAGGGAGCTGCCAGTGCACAGTAGCTCTGCCATCCTCAGAACAAGCACCTGTGGGACATGGCAGAGACATCCAGGGCAGCTTTGGCTCCCATCGGCATCCCTGCGGATGCCCAGGGATGCCCGACCCAGACCTTCCTTGCCTACAGTTCAGTGCTTCTGGAGGAGAGGCGATGGGATGGCAGGAGAGAGGTTGGCAGGTGGGCTCAGGGGACAAAGGGGGGCGGTGACAGCACCCTGCTCCCGTGTGCATTGCACAGAAGGGCCATGCCAGTCCCTGAGCCACCCGGAGCAGGTTCAGCCCGTGGGAGCAGCAGTCCAGGGACAGATGTGATGTGTGTTTGACACAGCAGAGCAAAACACGGAGAGCAGGAGGATGCTGGGCTACACCAAAAGACCTACTTTGGGAGAGGTGTCCCTGGGGGCCCGACGAGGGTGGGATTCGAACCCACGCGTGCAGAGCACAATGGATTAGCAGTCCATCGCCTTAACCACTCGGCCACCTCGTCCCCTGTGACAGCCTTCTTTTTAGCATAATTTTTTTTAGCAGATTTTTTTGTTTGTTTTGGGGTTTTTTTTGCCCACAGACAGCAAAACTGGAGCTGGTTTTTCAGGGTGTCCTTTGGCGAGCAAGGCTAGGCAGGCAGAGCCCTGGCAGCCCCTGTCACAGCAGGGCAGGGAGACAAGCAAGCATTTCAGACTCATTTGCCTCTCTCCCTGTTCCCTTCTGTGTTCATGGGGTGGCAAAGGGTGAGGTGGCATTTATTGTTGCCATGAAAATGCATGCACCAGGGCACCTCCATTACTCAGCCACACCCAACCTGTGTCCAGAGGGTTTTCCTACATGATTTGGCACCAGTTGTGCAAAGTAATAGGGAAGGAAGATGGTGGGGGTACAGACAGCATCTAATGTATCTCTTATTTCCCAAACTCCCTGGTTTCTGCGAATAGTTTGGGGCATCTCTCCACTGTGAGGAGTGAAGGGAGAGGAAGCAGAAAGAAACATTTTAGCCCCAGAGTAGAGTCGCCGGGGACAGAGCACTGGGGACTGACAGTGCTCAGAGCAGGACAAAGACCCCCAGCAGTGCCCCCAGTTTGGGACAGGGAGGAAAAATAGCCCCCCCAGGCTGAGGCACCACTGGGAGTCGAACCCAGGATCTCCTGTTTACTAGACAGGCGCTTTGACCAGCTGAGCCATGGCGCCCACTGGCCTTGCTCACACTTGAGTGCTCCTGAAAACACCTGACCCTCTGCCCACTGCTCTCCCATCATGTCCCACACTGCTGCCTCAGGTTTGGGGTTCTCCACCTGCAGACCCCATCTCTTTTTGCTGCTGGGAACGTCCCCAGTGCTGACTCAAGCCCGTGGCACAGGGAGACCAACATATCCCACAAGCAGCACCAGCTGGGTTTGGGGGTCCCCAGGCCCTACAGGGACATGCTGCCCCTTCCCCTTGCTCTGGCAAAGCTGTGCCAGCTGCCACCCTACACTGCCCTGAGGTGACAGCCTCAATCTCATCTCCCTCTCTGGCTGCTCACCACCAGCACCAATGGTCACCCAAAGACAATGGTCGCCCCCAGAGACACCGTGAGCCCTGTGGGGAAGGGACAGCGGGTGCCTCCACACCCTGCAGCACCTGGGCAGGGAGGGAAGTCTCCGCAAGCATTTCCTCGCTGCCTGCCTTGGGGTGCTGGGAGGCAATCCCAGGTCAGACGTGCCTGCAGGCAGCCCCAGGGATTTTTTGGAGGGATCTAGGGGTCTCTGGCGGCCCCGCATCCATCAGGGAGGGGTCTGGAGAGGCAAAAGGACGTGGAGATGCTGGGGGTCGATCCCAGGGCCTCTTGCATGCAAAGCAAGCGCTCTCCCGCTGAGCTACATCCCCCTGACGCAGCCTCCGCCCTGGCGTTCTGCTCACTCCGAGAAAACCCCTGTCTCTGCTGCCTTCCCCTGCCGCCCACGCTGGGGAAAGGGGGTTCAAGGCTTTGCAGGCACTGAGGGTCCCTCAGGTGTCACTGGGCTGGTGAGGGGGTTGTAACAGGGGGAAATAAGTGTGGGGCAGAGCAGGGACGTGATTTTCTAGGCGCAGGGGCCATGTAAGGGGCCGAGCGTAGCTGTGCCATGGCTGTGTCGGCCGGCTGCACTGCAGGCCGGGGTGGAGGTGGCGAGTGGGAACGTCGGGCCCCGTTTGCAGTGTGCTGAGCTGTGCCGTGGTCAGCAGTGGGTGCGGAAAAAGAAGGGCTCGTCCGGGATTTGAACCCGGGACCTCTCGCACCCTAAGCGAGAATCATACCCCTAGACCAACGAGCCAGGGCGCGCTGCCCCTCCCGCGCCCCGCCCTCGCCCGGCCCGGCCGCTGCGCGGACGNGGCACGGTCTGGCCTGTGGCCAGGGTGTCCGCCCCGCTGCGAGGTCCGAGGCTCTGATGGCCGAGGGGTGAAGGTGCTGGACTCAAAATCCGATAGGTGTTCCCTGCGCAGGCTCGAGTCTTGCTCACAGCGATGGGTTTTACCCGGTATTCATGGTGGAGCTCCTGCAAGGAGCTATTCCCCTGCTAGGAATTATGGTCATATTGCAGTGACTTGGCTGTCCCAAGAGGTAACCATAGCATCTTGCTGATTGCATCAGATTTTTTTCCTTTATCCATTAATTGGTGCTGGTGAGTGCTGCCATCTGGCCCCACAGAGCCCTTGTGCCCAGAGCTGCTCCAAGCACAGCAGGGCCAGTACCGTGGTGTTTGTCCAAGCCCTTTTCTGTCCTCTGGCCACAGATCGATTCAGTTAATGAGAAACTTCGGCTTGGGAAAGAGGCAACGGGTTGGCTTCTGAGAGGCTTTTGCTGCACAGTGGGACGGGAAAGGGCAGGAAACTCCAGGGTGTGAAGAACCGAAGCAGGGGCTGCAGGGTGCAAGCAGACCCTGGGACCATGGCCAAGCTGGTGGAATGCGTCCCCAACTTCTCAGAGGGGAATAACAAAGAGGTGAGGGAGTATGCGGAAGGGTGGGGGGGGTGTGTGTGACACCAGGGTGCTGACAGCCAGGTTTCCCCCTGCAGGGCGGTACCCACTGCCAGATTCTGCCATGCCTCCTTTGCAGTGCTGTGCACCCTTCACTACCTGGCTAGTGCCAAAAATGCCTAAAGGTAGCCTCAGCTCCCTTTTGGCACCTCGATGAGAAGTGGGGGCTCAGACCTCCCTCCACCACGGCCTGCAGGTTGCTGTAGCACCCGGTCTGCGGTTGGTCCGGGATACCCCTGCAGAGAAATATTGCTTGCAGTTGTTGTGCTAAAAGACTCTGTCCAGGTTAACGGAGTCTGTCCTGGGCATCAGCCTTCAACTGAACTTTAGCTCTGCCAGCAGCAGGAGAGTTTAGCAAACCCAGCATGGCCGTCAAAACACAGCCTCCCCCAGGGAAGAGGCTTTGCAGAGCCAAATGTGTTGGGAAGCTGGCAGGGGATGTATCCTCAGGAACAGCAATTTGTGGTGGTGCTCTGTGACATGCAGCAGCAGACAGGTGTCTCTCCCCCACCATGGCGAGTTTGGGGAGGCAGGGGTGCCCCAAACCCCCTGGGTGGGAGTGGGATGCACATGCAGGGCTGCAGCTCCACTGATCACGGGGTCGTCCTCAACCCCATCACCGATGGGAAGGGGGAGAGCTGAGATGTCCCCTCTCTTGAAAAGCCATGGCTGTTGTGTGGTCCCAGCCATCTCAGCCCCCTTGCTCCCGTCCGCTGTCTGGCAGGTGATCGATGCGGTGGCACAGGCCATCTCCCGGACACCGGGATGTGTGCTGCTGGACGTGGATGCCGGCGCCTCCACCAACCGCACCGTCTACACCTTCGTGGGGTCCCCTGAGGCTGTGGTGGAAGGGGCACTGAGTGCGGCCCGCGTGGCTGGGCAGCTCATTGACATGAGCCAACACTCGGGTGAGCTTGGGGGAGGCCCAGCAGCTGGGCTGGCACAAAGCATCCCAGCTGCTGGGACCAAGCATGGCACTGGAACAGGGACAGTGGTCACAGCCCTGGGCCTGACAGAGTCTAAGAAGTGTTTGCAATGCTCTCAGGCACATGGTGGGATGCAATGCTCTCAGGCACATGGCTGTCCTGTGCAGGGCCAGGGGATGGACTCGATGATCCTGGTGGGTCCTTTCCAAGTTGGGTTATTCTGTGATTCTATGATTTCCTCACAGCAACAGTGTCCAGTCTGTAAGAGTGTGGGAAAGGATTGTTCTCCCTCCTTGTCCGCTTGCTCTTCTCACCTCCCATTCCTATATCTGCACCGTCACCAGGTGAGCACCCTCGGATGGGGGCCCTGGACGTCTGCCCCTTTGTGCCAGTGAGGAACGTCAGCATGGAGGAGTGCGTCAGCTGCGCCCACATCTTCGGGCAGCGCTTGGCAGCAGAGCTGGGGGTGCCTGGTGAGTGGGTCAGGAACCTCTCCACATTCCATCCCACCCCGCATGATTCCAACTGTTGGAGAAAGTGCCAGCCCCTGCCCGGCGGTGCTCACCCCTGGCTGTGTCTTGCAGTTTACCTGTATGGAGCAGCGGCACGGGATGAGAGCAGGAAAGCCCTGCCCTCCATCCGTGCTGGGGAATACGAGGCGCTCCCCAAGAAGGTGAGCCTGGCGGTGGCACAAGCTGGGCAGACCTGACCTGTACTTCCCTGGCTTCAGGGAGCGTGCTGAGGGCTGGCATAGTCCCTTTGCACCAAGAGGAGCTGGTGACACAGGTGGTCATGGCAGATTCCAGCTGGGGAGGGAGATACCCTCCTTAGGAGGGTGGCTTGTGCTGCTGCATGATGCCAGCCCACACGCTCTCCTCCCTCCTCCCCAGCTTGCAAAGCCAGAGTGGGCTCCTGATTTTGGACCCCCAACCTTTGTCCCCCGGTGGGGGGCCACAGTGACGGGCGCCCGGACCTTCCTCATCGCGTACAACATCAACCTACTGTGCACCAAGGAGCTGGCTCACCGCATCGCCCTCAACATCCGCGAGCAGGGCCGCGGCCCCGACCAGGTACCCCAGGAGCACGGGCACGCCAGGAGCATGCCTGCCTGTCCCCACACCTCCTGGGCCGTGCCCTGAATGTGGCAGTTGTTGGCAGCCCGGGCGCTTGAAGAAGGTGCAGGGCATTGGCTGGTATTTGGAGGAGGAGAACATGGCCCAGGTTTCGACAAACCTGCTGGACTTTGAGACCACGCCGCTCCACACTGTCTATGAGGAGATCTGCCGAGAGGCACAGGTGGGTGGCCTGGGGTGCTTGTTCCAAAGGGGGCTTCCCAGAGGATGTCTCCCACCAAGTTTTCTTCCCCACCCTCAGGTCAGGCTCTGCTTTCTCTCATGCTTAGCTCAGCCAAGGTGCTGAATTGCACAAACCCCCCAAAAGCTCAGAAACTTGCTGCAAGCCCCCAGCTCCTCTTTTCCATGAGTTTCCCATGTCCTGGGAAGGGATGAGGACCACCAGGCTGGGGTAGTAGCAGCAGCAGGGCTCTGGGAATAATCGCAATTTTGATGTCCTTCACAGGAATTGAATCTCCCTGTGGTGGGGTCTCAGCTGGTGGGGCTCGTTCCCAAGAAGGCCATGCTGGACGCAGCTGAGTTTTACATCAAGAAGGAAAAACTCTTCATCCTGGAGGAGGAACAGAAGATCAGGCTGGTAATGTGGCTCCTTCTGGTACCAGCACAAGAGTGGGATCATAAGAGAGACACATCCATCCCGCACCAGCCTCCCAAAGTGGCACTGAGCAGAGATTTGGGACTGCTCAGGCCCCAGGCGTGACACTTGTCTCCAGGGTGGATTTTGTGGGGGGACAGCGAGTAGGACAAGTTGCTTTATTGTGCTGAGGATGCCGAGATGCACAGGGAGCAGGGACCACAAGCCATGAGGATTGAGTGTAGGCAGCAGCTGCCTGTCTTGCTTGCATGGAGGCCAGGAGGGGAAGGAGGTGTCCCCAGAGCTCAAGGACAGTGTGTGGCATTATGGGAGGCTGCCCCAGGATGGGGAGTAAACTGGAAACGAGGAGACAGGCTCTGCTGTTCCACTGCAGGAGGGAGGGACTTTTCCAGCCTGTGGGGAACGTGCTAGATAAGAGCAAGCTAATGATTTATCGGTACAGTTCACAGTCATTTGTAGGTGACCGCACACCGCCCCTGAGTCTGGGATGGGATGGGCTGGTGGTGCCAGCTGTCCTCTCCCTGGGTAGTGGCCCAGTCCCAGTGCTGACTCACCCACGGTTAATGAGCAGCGGGGAATGAGGATGCAGCAGGACTTACCGTGACAGGGCTGACGCAGCGGTGCTGCTCCTTGCAGGTGGTCAGTCGTCTGGGCCTGGACTCTCTGTCTCCGTTTCACCCCCGGGAGCGCATCATCGAGTAGGGACCCACATCCTACTTCTTGTCATGGTGCCTGTCCCTGCCTGGAGAGGGGGCTCCTGCTGCCTGAATCCTGCACTCAGCTTGTTTTGGGAGCAGTGGCTGCTCCCAGCTCCTCTTCACAGCCCAGGGACATCTCTGCTGGGTGTTGTGCAGGAGCAGGGTGGTCCCTGCTCCCAAATGCTGATGGTTGTGAATGTGGAGTGGGGGAATTCCAGGTCACTTGAGCAGGCAGTGGGAGCAGGTTTCATGGCCAGATTTGAATGTTAAATTCCTTACCCTTTCCCCATGCAAAATTTCACTGCCTCTGGCTCACATGCTGCAGCACCTGGTGTGAAACATGGGTCTGTGGGGGGAAAGGAAGGGAAATCCACCCACGAGGTGAAGTCCTTGTCACCCCTCCTGGGACCTGGCTGCAGGGGTGTTTCTGTCCCACCAAATGCCATTTGCATCAGCCCAACCTGCCTAATGCAGAGCAATCCCCACACCGCCTGTGTTCCCCAGCTGTACCCATGGGGTTCCCAGTCCTTACCCTGATCCTCAGGCTGGGTATTTTTGGCTAGTCCCCTACTCATTCACGGGGTCGATGCTGGAGAGGGCAGTGCTGGGTGAGAAGGGTCTGGGTGGTGGTGGTGTCCCTGCACCTGGGGGGCTCTACACCATCTGTGCTGCAGGTACCTGGTGGAGGCAGGAGAGGTGGACGGGGGCCTGGTGGCCAAGCCACTGGGTGCCTTCGTGCGAGCAGTTGGAGCGAGGTCGGCAGCACCAGGAGGAGGCTCTGTGTCTGCAGCAGAATGAGCCCTGGTACGTGTCCCACACTGAGACGGAGGCCTGGGGGTTCTGGGTGTGCCAAGGGGAGCTGGCATGCTGGTAGCAGTGGGCACTGTGTCCTACTGGAGGATTTACCCTGGCAGGGAGCAGCGCTGGGCAGCATGGTGGGGCTGATGAGCTACGGGAAGCGGCAGTTTGAGGACCTGGACCCCATCATGAGGAAGCTGATCCCCCCTTTCCACCAGGCCATGGAGGAGCTGGTGGCAATGGTGGATGCCGACTCCCGCGCCTTCAGCAGCTACATGGTGACGTCCCACCAGAGGCATTCTGCGGGGAAATGGGGGCTTTCCAGCTGGGAGGAGGGCTGGGATCGCTGTGCTCTGGATTCCATAGGAGCAGGGCTCTGACCTTGGAATTATAGAATCATTAAGGTTGGAAAAGACCTCCGAGATTATCAAGTCCAACCTTCTACTGAGTACGCCCATGCTCATTAAACCATATAGCAAAGTGCCACGTCTGCTTGCTTTTTAACACTTCCAGCACAGGAGCTATGGGGTCTGTCCTGACCCCCGATGCAAGGCACGGTCTGGGTGACAGCAGGAAACCTGCTTTTCTTTGCTTGCAGGAAGCCATGAAGCTGCCCAAGAACACCCCTGAAGAACGGGAGAGGTGAGTTGGGCTGGTGGGGACTGGCTCACTGTGGGGGCACAGCCACCCAGCACTCATGCCAGGGCTGTCCCCCCTCCCAGGCGCACGGCTGCCATGCAGCAGGGGCTGAAGACGGCCGTGGGGGTGCCCTATGGCCTGGCAGAGAAGGTGAGCGGGCTCTGGCCTGCTCTGAAGGAGCTGGCACGACACTGCAACCTGGCCTGCAAATCTGATATCCAGGTACGGCCCCAGCTCACCCACTGCCGTGGAAGGTGTTCCCTCATGTCCTGACCTCCAGGATGTATCTCTCCAGCTGGAAAGCGCTGTGTGCTGCTGGGCGGTGGAGGGTGGGAGTCCTGCAGCGTAAGGGTCTGACCTGCTTCAGCGCTGTGTGGTGGAGCTGGTTCACCAGGAGAGCTTCTCGCAAGCCCGACTTTTCCCAGGTGGGAGCCAAAATGCTGGAAGCGGCTGTGTTCGGAGCTTACTTCAACGTCATGATCAACCTCAAGGACATCACGGACGAGAAGTTCAAGCTTGTGGTGAGCAGGGCTGCGCGGGCGCCCCCTGGCGGGGCGGCTGAGGGGGCACGGAGATGGCGGTGAGGCCCCGGGACCCCCGTGCCCCTTTGCCGCCGGCGGGGCGCTGGGGCGCGTGGTGGATGGCTCTCCTGTCCTGTCCAGTGGCAGATGACATATCTTGTCCCCACGCAGATGTCACAGAAGGTCTCCGGGCTGCTGGAAGAGGCAAAGCAAGGCTCGGCGGTCGTGCTCGCACTGCTGGACAAGCGGGTGGCCTGAGAAGGGCTCGGGAGTGCTGCAGTGGCAAATACAGCTGGGAAATACTCTTGTCCCTGCCTAGGCTCTGTTGGTATCCGCCTCTGGAGAGCTGCTCTGCTCAGGCACATCCAGCATCATATCCCCTGGCCTTTCCCTGGGCAAGGGGGATTTTTGCTGTCTGGGGCTTGGACCCCAGACTCCATCCTCCAGTCCCAGGGGCAGAAGTAGACAACTGGGTTGGCAGTGCCTGGGACCACAGTGATCCCAGCAGAAGGGATGGCAGGATCCCTGTGGCACTGCCTGCAAGGAGATCCCTGTGCATGGGCACCTCCTGACCCTGCACAGTCCTTGTGTCCAGAAAACTCCATGAAACACCCTCGTATCCTAGATGTGGGGCAAGACCTGGCACAGTCCCTTTCTGCCAGGTGTCTTTCAGGCTGTGTGTGACAATTCCAGCCTGCTGCATTGCCTGGGAAGGGAGCACTGCCAAACATGAGGCACTATCAGGGGTGTTAGCAGGGAGATGGGGTGGGTTGGGATGGGATGGGGTGGGATGGGAGAAGCCCTGCAGCCTCCTCACAGATCCTCCAAGAGGAAAACCTGAAAATCAAGGCATCCAGCCCTGCATCCTGTCCGTGCTGACTGGGTGTGGCAGCAGATATTGTGTCCTCCACCCACACACCGTGGCAGCACCTTGAGCAGTGTCTGGACCTGCACCCTGCTGTCCCACAGCCCCCCCCCGTCTGTGGGAAGGTCACCTCTGTTCCTGGGCGCTGTGCCTGAGCTGAGAGCACCGAGCCAGGGTTCATGGGGGGGTCAGTTGAGTCGCTCCATCCATCCCTCGACGCCGGGAGCTGGAGTCACCGCCCTCCATGGCCTGTGTTTATTATCCCTGTGGGACCTTTGTGCCGCCTGGGAGCGGCTCGGTGACCATGGTGACGGCTCGGTGTCCCCTCTCCGGTGTCCCCCCTGCCCGCCGCACCCCTGCTCACCGGGGCAGGGCCCCGGTATTTAACGGGTGCCCGATAGCCGGGAGAGCCGTGCCAAGGGCGGAGATCCCGAGTGCTGCCGGCATTGCCTCCTCTGGGAACTTTTCCGCAGGTTTGGTGAGTGCAGGGCAGCGGGGAAGCACGGGGGCAGCAGGAGCGTGGGCACCCGTGGGTCAGGGTGCACTGTCCCCGTGGCTGGCACTGCACCCAGGCACGTGTCCCCAGTCCCCCGTGGCCCACGAGGACACGAGCTTGGCACCCAGGCTGGGCCAGCGTGAGTTTATTTCCATTGAAAATGGAAACCACATTCCTGGACTTTGGGGGTGCATGGAGGGAGGGGACAGTTGCTCTGGGGGTTGGAGCTGTCACCAAAGGGACAGGACGACTGTCGGGGTCTGTGGGGGGGTGGCACTCTTGGGGAAGCAAGTGTGGTCTCTGTGCCAGGGGCAGATATGTGGGACAGAGGAGTCGGGTCCCAGCTGCTGGCCGGATGATGTCCCATGGCAGGAGGTGACTGACGGTGCCTGTCCTTCCCTTTCAGCTTGGAGACCACTGAGGATGTGTGACCCCCACCAAGGTGAGGGGCTGTGGGGCCGGGCAGGGCTGTGGGTACCACACAGCCATTAGGGCTCAGAGAGGAGCTCTGTGCCATGGCCACAGGCACCTGGGGGTTTGCCTGCATCCCAAAGGCGTGTGGGGTGTCCTTTGTGAGGAAGAGGTAGATCGGGATGGGCCCTTTGGGTGGAAGGGTACACCAGCTCCTTGCACTGTCTGTCTGAGGAGAGTCTGTCTCTGCCCGCTAACAGCCCCCTGTTCTTCCTAGGCCCGCCACAACCACACCTTGCAGTGTGCCCTCCTGCCCCGCCGGGATACCCTGGTCCCGGCACAGCTCCCTGCCCTGGTGGTGTGGCAGTCTGCCCCCCGTGCCCTGCTCCGCCTGGTCAGTACCCCCACGGGCACCCCCCGTCGGGGCATCATCCCCATGGGCACCCCCCAGCAGGCCATCATCCCCATGGGCACCCCCCGTCGGGGCATCATCCCCATGGGCACCCCCCAGCAGGCCATCATCCCCATGGGCACCCCCCGTCGGGGCATCATCCCCACGGGCACCATGATCACCATAAGAAGCACCATAAGAAGAAGCACTGCAAGCACCACGGAGGCAAGGTAAGAGTGGGACAGCAGTGAACCCTTCACTAATTCTGCTATGGTCGTTCGGACCCTCTCCCCATGCCACAGCATCCAGCCTGAGCAGCTGGAACTCTCCTCTCCTATCCTGTAGTGGCTGGAGCAAGCTGCCAAAACTTCAGTGGCTTTTTTTAGACGTGGAAACTCCTGTTAGATTAATAAATAGGCAAGAATGAGTCATATTAAGTGAGTAATTTGAAAAGCAATCCATGAAATTCCTTGAAGCCAATTAAAGTGGTGACATGGCTCGGGGTGCACAGTGCAGTGTATTAAATCCCTGAGTGCAAGTCGTGCCTCCATAAGGGACATTCACTCAATGTCTTGCAGCAGAGGAGCTGTTCAGTTCCCCCTTAAAAACAACAAAAACCTCACAACAAAACCAAAAAAGGAGGAGCAATTCCCTGTGCTTGGAGTAGATTCTGCAGAAAATGCCATTCCAGGGATGGGCACCATCCTGAGCAGGTCTGAATGAGGAACTGCTAAACAAGGCCCCATTTCCAGCACTGGAGGTGGGATTATTTCCCAGACAAATCAAACCAGCAGCTCCTCTCACTGGGAAACAGCTCTGGAAGTGATCTGCTGTGACCTTGGTCCTTGCTGGCAGAGAGCAAGACCTTTCTGGAATTTCCTTTATTGACCTTAAGAGCCTTGTAAAAAAATCATAAAAATCCTCCAGCCCTCCCACAGTATGGGGCAGCCATAGGGTCACTAACCCCTCTCAGGAATGCTGTGACAGAGGCTCATTTCCCTGCTGCCCTAAAGTTGTTTTCTCTTCCCCAGCCCTCCCGTGGCTCAAGCAGCTCAAGCAGCAGCTCTGACTCTGACTGAATGTCTGGCGTGTCCCACCTGCTCTGCGGTGATCAGCAAAACATGAGGCCAAACTCCTCGTGGGAACCCCCTGCATGTTGCTCCCCTCCCTCCCCCTTTCCCTTGGAGCAGCGTTTTGCCTGCTGAGTGATTTTTCTTGTGTGTAGCTTGTAAATCCTTGGACCTGGAATCTCAGAGTCAATGGACAGCATTTCCACCCTCTGTCTTTTGAGGGAGCTCGCTGAAACTCATCATGTCTTGCTTTCCAATCTGCTGGTGTCTGTGTGTTTTTTCTTGGGCAATGATACTGGCTGCTAACAGGGATCCCATAAAACTCCTTACATTTCGTGTGAGCTTTCCCAGGTGTAGCAGAGGGGGTGGCTGGGGAATGCTATAATTATGTGGGCTGCCATCCTCCACGCCAGGGTAATAATTTATAAGAAAAAGCTCACCATGGCAGAGGGAATCTCCCATGAAACAGATGAGGAACATGAACAAGGCCAGTGCTTGGAGCAATCTGTGTCCCTGCCCATGGCAGGAGGAGTGGAATGGGATGGTCTTTCAGTTCCTTCCCAACCCAAGCCATTCTGTGATTCCATGATTATCTGCACTTACCAGCTTGAAACCAGGAGAATCAGCTGCTCACTGAAAATAATTTTTAAAATCCCCAAAACTACAGAAAAAAGAGGCTTTTTCAGGATAGGGTGAAAAAAGTTTGTTTATTTTTGCAGACAGCACAATTCAAGTTCAAATCTGGGCATTGCTCAGCAGATACCGGTGGGAGGAAGGTACCATGGATGCTTTGAGCACACTGGGTGACTGGGAGGCAGCTCTGGTGGCTGTCCAGTATTGTGTCAATGCTGGGAGTCATGCTGCCCCTCTCAGCTGAAATTTGGAGTGCAGAAATGGATGAGCAGGTTCTGATGAAGGGCAGAATGACAGAAGGAATAAAGGGAGGTATGGCCCATGGGAAAATAAAGATCTTAGAGACGTTTGTGAAATTTAAGATAGATACACCCCCCAAAGGAGCATCTGTGGAAGGCAGCAAAACCTCTCACACCATCCTGCTGTTCCCCGGAAGGAGGAGCAAGACGCACTGAGAGATATTGAGCGTTTTTGAAAACTAGAGTTATTCACTGGTCCTGCTACACTGGAAAGGTTTCTTGTATCTCTGATAGGCCCTCCTATCTGATAGGATTACAGTACGTACACAGGTCATGGCTTGGTGTGTGCAAAGCTTTACAGAAGAACATTCATATGGCTCTGTATCCTGCTTTGATCTGGGTTTTAATTAGCACCATAAATGTAAGATACATGACTCTTCATCATGAAAATCAATAAAGCGCTCTGGGTTTTGGCTAAACAGGAGGGCCCAGAGGGCAGCTCTTCTGGGCTAGCAACCATACAGGGGGAAGAAAATACAACAGGTAATATCAGGGGTGTGTATATCAGTGAGAGAAGGATTGTGCGTACGCCCTTCCTTTAACAAATCCACCGAATGAACCTGTCGAAGAAGCTGGGCTGGGAGAGGCTGTCATAGTCTTTCTCCCTGAAGATGGCTGCCCGGTCCCCCAGGCCAAGCTTCAGCAGGACATCCATGTCCACATCACTCCCCAGAGCCACCACCGTGGGCATGACGTCTTGCTTCTTCATGGAGTTGATGGCCTCCTCCAGGTTCTTGCTTCCCGTGATGCCGTCGGTGATGAAGACGAAGGAGAGCTCGGCGTTGCGCCGGGCGAGTCGCTGCCCGTTGCCCGGGCTGAGCACGATGTTGTTGATGGCGTAGATGATGGCTGACCCGATGTTGGAGGACGAGTCCAGGTACTTGATCTGCGCCAGGGCGTCGGAGATCTCGGTCAGGTTGTGGGTCAGTGGGAAGACCACGTTCTGGTCCCGCTCGCTGCCGTACTGCAGCAGCGCGATCCGGGCGTTCATCTGGTCGCTGCTGCTCCGGGCCAGCGTCAGCTGCTGCGCCACGTCCTCCACGAAGCGGTGGGCGCTCTGGAAGTTCTGCTCCCCGATCCTCTCCGAGCCATCCAGCAAGAAGACGACGTCAACGGGGCGCTGGGTGCACTGGGCCACGGCAAGCTCTGCAGGGGGAAGAAGAAGACAGGAGTTGGGGGGATAAGAAGACTACGGGATAATTTGGCTTGGAGTTGCCTCTGTGCATCCTTGTCCAAAGAAGGACCAGCCCAACCCCGCTGCCAAAGCCTGTCTTTACAGCTTGAAATGCAGGAGCTTTGCTTTTGATGCCCTCACTTAATGAATGTTAATTCTGGGACCGATGACAGACCCTCATGAAATTAGACAGGTCTGTGCATTTCAGTCCCAGAATTACACCCACTGCCTTACATCAACTTCCAGCTCTTATTTGTGAGAGGAATATCCAGAGATTAGTGGCAGGCAGCACCTACAAACCTCTCA
Organism: Rhagologus leucostigma; assembly: GCA_013397725.1. Classification (NCBI taxonomy): domain Eukaryota; kingdom Metazoa; phylum Chordata; class Aves; order Passeriformes; genus Rhagologus; species Rhagologus leucostigma. Next base: position 692,780 of record VZTD01001483.1, on the reverse strand, counting down.
GGTACTTCTGGAGTGGTTGGCTGTCAAGAGTTACTCTTATCATAAAATCATAGAATCAGAGAATCACAGAATGGTTTGGGCTGGAGGAAACCTTAAAGCCCATCTCGTTCCAGCACCCTGCCATGGGCAGGGACACCTCCCACTAGACCAGGTTGCTCCAAGCCCAGCCCAACCATATAGAATATATGCAGTGAACAAACTCAGGGAACAAAAAAGAAGAAAATAGCTATGCTTGGAGTCAGCTGATAGTCAGAGACCATTATTTCCTCCCTTTTGTGTAGTTATGTGCATTGCATTCAGTGTTCCTCTGTGTCTCCCCTGAGCTGGCAGCAGGGCAATGGCCATAGCACTCTCAAGCAGTTCTGTGGCTCTGAGACTGAATCTCAAACGGGTGAAGTCCCGAAGATGCTGCCATGTTGTGTTGCATGACTGGCAAGGAATAGGAGCTTCTGGAGCAGCCCCACCTTGAGCATCCATTTCTGGCAACAGGGGGTAACTTTGGGGGTAGGAGTGTGACATTAGATTGAATTTCCACTCTATGAGCGAGTCCAGCCTGACAATGAGCTTCCCTAGTGCTGAACAGTGCTATACCTGGGTTCAGCACAGAATCAGGGAATCACAGATTCCTTGTGGTTGGAAAAGCCCTCTGAGATCCTCAAGTCCAACCATTACCTCAGCGCTATCGTGTTAACCACTAAACCATATCCTTAAGCACCACACCACGTTTTTTGAACACTTTCATGGATGATGACTCCACTGTTTCACTGGGTAGCTTGCCAATCTAAATCTCCCCTGGTGCAACCTGAAGCCCTTTCCTTTTGTCCTATCACTTGTTACCTTCCCTCTTTTAAAGCAATAAAGGCACATACTCACCTCTGCCCAATCTTCCATGAGAAATGTTGTCTAAAGGCACGTTGATGCTGCAGTTCCTGGTATGCAGGCACTGCTGCCACAAGGATACCTTGCCTTGGCAGCACCTGCACTCCTGGTCCTCACCTGCTCTGGGCAACCGTGGAGGGGAAAAGGCAGGAAGGAATCCCCCTTGCAACCACACAGTGCAAAACCTACGTGAGGGTCTGTGAAAGCAGCTGGGAGCAGGGGCTGCGTGTCGTGTTGGGGCAGTGCTAACAGCCTCCCCCAAGGCCTTGCCCACATGTTTTTTGGGATGACAAGCAAGCCTGAAGAGCTCCTAGCTAAGCAGAGGGCAGCATCACTCCATGGAGCTTCAGCAAGAGCGTAATGCACATCTGACAGGAGCATTCCCCAGAGACACATTCCGCTCGCTGCTCAGCCCTCACAGCTGGAGAGGGCTGCCTTCCAGCTGTTTGATAAGGTGCCTTTACATATGAGTTATCCCATGGGAATGTGAGGCAGCAAAGCCTCGGGTTTGTCCTGTTCAGTGTCAGGCTCTGGTTGCAGCTTGTTCTCATTTCTGAGAGGCTGAGGACCCGAGCACCCTTTTGTGCAGCAAGAGTCTCATCCTAACTGGGAGAGAAGCTCTCGGAGGTACCACCATGAATTAAGCCGACTAAAATCTTCCTGTCGTGCTTTTAACTGGTGCACTGGTCCTTCTCATGTGGATCATGACTGCCTGTAGCTCGCCTTACTGCACAGCTGGGGATGTCTAATGAAGGCAGCACAAATAAGCAGAAATATCATTGATTTTTCTGCCATTAATGTGTGCAGAGTAACCCCACCCATTCACATCACCTTCCTGCTTCTTCTAAAACCTGAGGAACTCGTATTTCCTCTATTCTTTCGCAGCATTGACAGTGGAGATGAAAGTGAGGTGGGGACTGACCTTGCGGCCCTTTTTGGGGGTTTCCCCCTTTCCCAGCCTCTCCTGTGTCTTTGGGGAGGTGTGGACCATCCTTTACCCAGCTCCTTATCTCTGTCCTTCCTTTGCCCAAGAGCTTCACTGAAGGAATGCTGCTGTGATGAAATCCATCTGGTTTTATCAGAGGGATTAGCCAGGATTACGCTAAAAAAACACTCCTTCACCCACTTGCCTTTAACAAGGACAAGCACAAATACCGCTCAGGCAAAGAGGCATTTTTCTCCCTCTCCCCACCTCTAATGAGCTGAAGGTTTTTGAGAGGCAAAAAACTTTTTTTCCAACGTTTTGCTAGGAATAAATGGCCACTGTGTGATGAAACTAAATAAAATCAACATCCTCTTTGCTGAAAACTTCCCCAGTCCTCTTTTTGTTCAGCAAAATGTTCCAGCCCTTCAATTCTCTTCAAATCAGTGGGGTTTGGGAGCTTTTCCTTTTGCATCATGGCTGGAACAGCTTAACTATTCTGAGTTCAGACCTGCATCACAGCAGGCTAAGTCACACTAATTTTGGGGTAAAAATCAAAACAGAATAGGGAGTTTGGCTTTGCACAGACTGTCTGGAATATATGAATTATGACCAGACTCAGGCACAGGCTGATCTTTTGGCCTTCACCTAAACCAGAGAGCACATCACGTAAAGTGCTCAGAACTCTTTTCCCTCTATTCTACAGCGATAGCAGCCGAGTTCTCTGAGCAACTTGTCCCTGTAGACTGGGAGGAAAATGTGCTGAAACCTCAGGGGAACACTGCAGTAAGTTCAAAGCGGGCAATTCCCATGGCTGAGCTTGGCAACTGACTCGACTTTTTACACCTGGAAATATCACAGCCAGATTCCTGAGGCTGGCACATCTCCCTTCTGCCCATTAAATATGACATTTGCTCAGTATACTTTATTGCAATAATACCACATCAGTCAGAGTAGGCGCTTCTACTCCTGTGTCTGCACATGAAATCCCACTACCTCTAAATACAGCTTGAGAGCAGTTAAACTGGAGGTGGGAATGGCACTGGCCTGCCCGACTTTGTGCAAACCAGGGCAGCTGAGCGGATGGAGATACCAGGCCTTGTCTAAGCACGCGTGCCTGCAGTGCAGGTGGTGGCTCTGTGGCCTCTGAGCCAAACCAGCACTGGGTAGGAATTGAGTAGGCTACACTACATCAAGCTTAAGTACTTGCTTATAAACAGCTCACATCAGTCAAGGAGTTTTGCTTTGGACCACCCGGCCCCACGCAACAGACTATCTGCCTTTTGGATACGGACAGGTACACGTTGTGGATTACGAGAGAGGAAACACAAATGTACAAGCAGAGAAAAAGGCCAGGGGAGCCCACATAGCTTCTGAGAGAAGCACTGCCCAGGTGTCAGCGCTCTCAGTGGAAAGGGAGGGTTGCTCCCTCTCCCACCCTACTTGCTCCTTCCCTCCATGCCCCCAGCTGCCCATGAGAGGTTCCACAGAGACACTGTGGTGAGCGAGGATTCACCTTGCTTGCTCGGCCTTGCAGGACCCCAAGAGCCCGTGGTAACCGAGAGAGAGGATGCAGAAGATGCTTTGGAGGGGGTCAGCAAGGACATACGCAGGAAGGCGTGGGGAAAACGCATCGTTAGGCTCTAGGCAAAAAAGCAGCAGGCAAAGCAAGGGCATCCCTTGGCATTGCTGGGGAAAGCCACCATTCTCATCAGCCAGCCGAGCTGGAGGGGACTGCTCCTTGTGTCCCGTCCCCGTCTGAGCGCGACCAAGCCGTTCCACTGCCTCTGTCTCTCCTAAACTAAAAGCATCTCCCCATGAACTGTCCCCTCTGCCACACAGGAGCGATGATCTCCACCTCCACTCGGCCTCTGCCTCCACGTGACCCCCGAGAGAGGTCTCAGCACAGCCCTAGCACAGTCTCTGGGTCTCCCACAATCTCGCTGTGCACCATTTTGAAGGTGTCAATGAACAAGTCCATCCACTCTTGCCGCTCATTTCCAGTGGCAAACTTGGCTTTTTCGGCGGTAAAGGCCAAAGTGGCCACCAGCTGGGTGTACACGCTGGGGTCCTGGGATTCCCGCGTGGAGTTTAGGAACTGGGCGATCGATTGTATGGTGCTGGGGAAATCTATGTTGACTCCCTCTTCCATGGGGCGGAAAATAACTGGGTTTACGCTCCCAGGGTTCCTGTCATCTGCAAGTGAGCGTCAAAAGAATATTTTCAGGGCTTGCTAGCAATGGCTGCGTCTCTGAAAGCTGCCTGGTTTTCCTGCCTGCACTGCACCAGGGAAGAACAGAGCTAACGAGGACAGAGGAGTAAAGACCAAAGCCACATTTTAAATCTTTCTACCATTTGTGTCTGAGGAACCGTGGATTTGCCCTGAAATCTTTCACACATCAACTGAGTGACTTCAGAAAATGACACAAAGCCTTAACTGCCCAGTTCCTACTGATCCAGCATAGGCACAATGGAGAAGGAGAAGTGCTCAGGATAAAGGCCTACTGCGGATGGGATTCACCCATCATGTAGCTTAGGACTGTGCTGTGTGCAAACTGCAGCCATGATGCTGTAAGGCAGAAAGACGTCTAAGGGACAGCATTATGTGACCTCGTTGCCTGGCACTCAGCCTCAGGGCAGTGACTCCAGTCAAAGCTGTGTGGTGTCTGGGCTTGTCAGGGCCCTGAGAGCCTCCGTCTGCACGTGGCTGTGCTGAATTTAACGTTGAATAAGACCCCAAAGCTCAAAGCAAAGCCTTTTGCATGGGTTAGCAAGAGCCTCTCAGGATGTCATGCGGTTTCTGTGAAGCAAATGGTCAGTTCAGATTTGCTCAGCATTCAACCCTCCAGCACCCTGTTAGCACAGCTGTGACTGATGAGAGACAAGGGGCTGTGCTGAAAAAGGGAAAATCTCACGTAAAGCCCTGAGGCAGCATGGGGGGAAGACACTGTATGTGGTACCTGTCCCTGTCTGTCCTCTGCTGGCATTACCCAGGCTGAAGCTGGGGCAGTTGCTTTGCCCCTCAAAGTACCAGGACCACCGTGCTGAGCCATGGGGCCAAGAACGGGGCTGGTTTAGCTGCCTCCCTGACACTCCCTGTGTGTGTGTCTGTCTGGCCAGTCCAGACACACGCACTGGATGTGCACTGGCTCACTCACATTCCCTCCGAAGGGCACTGTCTCCATCCAGAGGATCTGCACGGGAATTGGCATGAGCTCATGGGATGTTCTCTGAGAACCAGAGAAGCCCCAGGCTCTGTCATGTGCCTTATGTCCCATCCCGTCCAGCATGTTCCCTTGCCACTAGGGAAGTGTGACCACTGCAAATCCTTCTGAACGATGACAGCAGCACAGCACGGACCAGCCAGTGTGGTGGGTGGGAGGCTCTGTGCCCAAAGACTCCTGAACCAATTACTTAAAATTTCATCTACCAGCCCCAGCACAACTTTTGCCGATGCTGGGAGGGCACTTTGGCAGGAGGCCAACCCTACTCAGCCAGGTCACTCCACCTCCCATGTTCTCTGGGGCGCAGGTCTTGCCCGTGTTTGGCCTGGTTTGCGTATGGCATGGCTTAAGGGATTCGCCCAAGAGGGAACCCCCTCAGGTGCCTCCTGGAGCCATTCCTGTTCTGGTCCCCAGGGCTGCCAGGCACCAGCGAACTGTTCTCACCATGCATCAGGAACAGGAACACCCATCTGCACTACAAGGAAAGGACTGACAGCTTTAGAGGGCTTTGATGCCCAGCCCCAGGAGAAACGAGTGTGCCACTGCTTGTGTTCCTCAGAAATGGGAAGGCTGAAAAGACCTTTGATGACACCTGAGCAATGACCAGCATGGCGTGGGGATGTCCCCTCCTTGTGCAGAGATTCGCAGGACAAAGCTCTTCAGAAGACACGGCAGAGGAGCTCAGCATCACGGTTGGACACCGTGCCCCCGGCATGGCCAGGTGCAAATACTCAAAATACCAGTGAGAGATTTTAGACAGGAATAATTATAGTTTTTCTCCAGATTTCTGTTCATCCTGGGACCAGTTTTCCTTTCCTTTGCACAGAAACAAAGGGATTTATTAAAAATTGAAATTTGATATTCTGTCTAAGGCTCAGTTGAAGCAGGGGACTGCCAAAAAACCATTCACGGCAAGAGAAGAGACAAAAATTGCAGCACGGGCAAAACTTTGGCCCTCTAGAAACTTTGTGTATCAGCACAGAGCGCATCTATCATATTTAAAGAGACACAGGGACTCAGACAGACAGGATCTCTAGGAATATGGGATACACAACTGCCCCTTAACAAGCAAAATGTGACCCAGTAAAGCTACCTTCAGCACACAGAGCACTAGAGGATCCTTACAGCCTTTTCCTTTAATCCAACACCCTGAGTTAATTGTTAATTAAATACAGCCAGCGTTAGAGAAGCCAAAGCTTTGTGGCCACTGCGTTGCCATTTTCCACCTGACCCCTAATATCTGCTCTGCCCACCACTGCCAAGGAGCATCCTGCTACAAAGGTCACGTGAGTGCGAGTTTAGCAAGGGGATTTTGACTTGAGTTTAGAGGTCAAAACTTGGGGGCTCCCAGGAATTTGGGGAGAAATATCAGGGATGAGCCATGCTGGTGCACTCACACGGTGCACTTGTACCTACCTGTGCAGAGAACTCAGAGGGACAGGAAAAGAGCAGGAGATGAAACCCTGGAGCCTCTCCTCATGTAAAGCAGCACTATTTCCCAAACTCCTGCCTTCCAAAGGGACTGAACAGGGTTGCACCCCCCTCTCCTACTCCTGAGCCTCATGCAGTCTCCCCCCAGTCTGTGCAGATGGCATGAAGCTACTTGTAATGTTTACCTGTCTGACACGGCAGCTCAGGGCAGACGACCTGTGGATCTGGAAGGAAAAGAAACAAGGAAAACTGAGCCATGTGCTGCCATCCTTCACAGCTTGCACAGTCAGAGTGGAAGGACAAGGTCTCTTACAAGGAACACCAAAGGACTGCCCCAAAAGGCCAGTCTGTATCTGAGGAAGGACTCTTAGTCCAGGGCTACCTAAAGGTCAGACCCCACCATGGATGACCCAGCTGCTGGCCAACCTGCTGAGACACATCTCTGCCCCCCACCCCAAACCCTGGGGCTCAAAACTCCAGTTCCACACAAGGACAGGGACAGACCTGGGCAGAGCACGTCCTCCATCTTGTCAATGAATTCCTCTGCCACCAGGTCTGAGAAGAGCCTCATCTTCTGGACTCGCTGGGGTTCATTGCAGGCGATGGAGACCAAGGTCTCGCTCTGCTCCGGCTGGTCGAACATGTCTCCTATGCCGATGGTATTGACCACCACATCTCTACCGCAAAGAGCCCCGAGGTTCTTGTCATCATCCCGGGGGTCGTAGCGCCCGTCTGTGATCACCACAGCGAACACTTGGGCTTTCTCTCTCCTGCTTTCCTTGATGAGCTTGTTGTAGGCAAACTGAAGGGCAGAGGGAGTCCAGGTGCCTCCAGCAATCCACTCCAGGCGCTTCACCGCTTCCTTGAAGCTCGACAGGGAATCGATGCGCTCGTCATCAAGCTTGATGGCTTCAAAAGTCCCCTCGTGACTGTACTGCACCACCCCGACACGGGCACCTGCCAAGGAAGCATCACATTACTCGGCTTTGCATCCTCGGGGAAAAGTGGAGAAAGTCAAAGAGCTGCCCAACTGGTCTGAGAGGCCATGGAAAATAAACATTGAAGCTGAAAGGATCCAAGACCTTTTTCTTTTCTCCATGCCCTACTCTGTCCCCACAGAGCCCAGACCTGTCTGTGACTTGGGGTCCTTGGCAATAGAGCCCAGCCTGCTGACCACGTTGACGACAAAATTCTTCTCCAGGGTGAAGTTGGTGTAGCCGATACTCTCGGAGCTGTCTATGACAAACATGATGTCCAGGGCACCGCAGCGCTTCTCACAGTCTGGGGAGAGGGGCAGGGAGAGAAACACAGGGGTCAGTGATGCTGGGAACCCTCTGGTGACCCCCTGTTCCCATCCCTCGAGTGGCCGTTCCCCTTCCCTGGGGAGAGGTGATGTCAGCTCACCGCAGCATCCGCACGTCTCTCGCACGTAGGTCATCACGTCGCAGTCCTGCCAGGAAAGGGGTGCAGGGTGAATGCTTCACTCTAAGGGAAAGGCTCCCCTTTCCCTTCCCACCCAACCAGCTCTCTCTCCTCTTTCCCTGGCTCCCATGGGAAGCCACAGGCCACCTCTGCCAGGCAGCAGCAGGACCTGATGCCCTGTTTTGTTCCCAGGCTGTGCATGGAAAAGCCATGATTGTCCCAGGAGGGAGAGTAGCAGGGGTAACTTACAGTCAGACCGGGGTCTCCTGGTGGGCCACGGGTCCCCTGCAAGAAGAACACAGGGATTTCAGGCACAGTTTTCCCATGAGTTCTTTTTCTGGGAACTAGATGTCAGAGCCATCAAAACTGTGGCTTTTTGGAGAAGGGGAAGGACAAAGGGAAGGCAAGCCCCCACTGTGGGGCAATGGACACATCTGGCAGCTGGTGTCCCATTCAACAGCATCTGCTCAGACACGATGCCACGGGACTGTACCTCAGGGCCTGCTTCACCAGGTGGACCACGAGGTCCAGGCTCTCCTCCTGGGCCAGGATCACCCTGGGGAAGAAATAAAGAAGGGTCAAATATTTCCTGGGCAATGTTGGTAATGCAGCCCTGGGTGTTCACGGCCCCTCCTGACCCCCTGGTCAGGCCCAGCCCTGCTAAGCCTGCCACAGCTGAGCTTGGGGACAGGGAACTGGCAGAGAGTGGCAGTGTCATCCCCAGCACACCTAGCAGGGGTGTCGGAGGGGGACACTGACCCTGGGGCAGCACAGGCAGTCTGCTTACCGGCTCCCCCTTCTCTCCTTTGGTCCCTTGCGCTCCTTTTGGTCCAAGCTCACCTCTTCCTCCCTGCTCGATGGAAGGAGAAACAGATCCGGCATGGAGCACATCTGGATGTGCTCAGGCAGAGGCTCCGCTGCATCACAAACACATGCCTGCCTGGCCTGGGAGAGCATCCTCTAAACCAGCAGCTCAGAGCACAGCAAACAAACAGTGTTTACACAGGCATTAACCAAAAAAAAGAAGTTCTGCAATGCATTTTTCAGATTATTGCAAAAGGAGATGGGCTTGGGAGATACAACCAGGTTCAACAGCTGGAGGGAACATCCAGGGCAGCTGCTGGCAGGGCTGGCTCCTCAGCTATTAACCCAGAGGGCTGGGAGACAACTCCTTGGCATCCCAGGCAGCACAAAGAAACAGCTGATGGAGACATGGAGACAAACACACTCACCTTGGGTCCTGGCCGCCCCTTCTCACCCTTGTCACCCTGCAAAAGGAGAGGAGGGAGAGGTCAGCACCTGTCCAGGACTGGTCCCACACTGTGCACGTGTACAGCCAAACACTGCAGTGAGGGGCAGGAAGCTGAAGAGCAGCTGTAGCTTCAGGCTGATGGTTGAGGCACCATCACCATGACTGAGGCTGGGGTCCCCAGCACCTGGTGGACTGTGGCCAGGTTCAGTCCTGGTGTTCAACGCCCTTTCTCCTTCACAGGCTCCACACATCTGTGACACTTCTTCCTCCTTCCCTGTTTTCTCAGGCTGCTCAGATCCAACAGCAACACCCACTTACACAGATTTCCTCGCATGCTGGATGAGGAATACGTACCTGAGGTCCTCTGGGTCCAGGGTAGCTAAAGCCAGGCCTGCCTCTGTCACCCTTTGGTAGAAAAAAAGACCTGTGAGATACCAAACCTGGCCCTTCTGACCTGCTCCTGTCAGAGACAGTTACAGCCATTTTCATCATCTCTTGGGGTGAGACACCACCAGGAGCCAAAGCTTCTGCAGCTGGCCCTGAAGCACTGGGAACAGCCGTGCAGAGCAAGGATTTGCGGGGTTTTGGGGATGTCATGTGCCAGGGATTCCCCTGAATCTGCTCGGCGTGAGGGGTGTAATCAGAGCTGCCTTGGCCAGAGCAAGACCTACATCTCTGCCCCACAGGGAGGCTCAGGTCTGATTCTGTTTCTGAGGCACACAAGTTTCTGCAGTGAAAACTGCCTATTTCTTTTTTTTTTTTTTAATAAATAAATAAGTAAATAGGAACACAAACCTGCCCTTTCAAATGCAGAGGTTTATTCATGAACTTTACCTTTGGTCCGGGTGGTCCAGCATCACCTCTTGGGCCCAAGTCCCCAGGATCTCCACGTGATCCCTGCAGGACAGTTTTGGGGAGAAGGCAGGGAGTGAGTGAGGATGTTCCCTGCTGTCCCCTCGGCACACAGGGGACCGTGCTGGAGAAACCAGCTCTTGAGATGGTGCTGCAGGACCATCTCCCTTCCTGGTGAGTTTACTGTGACAGTGACTGTCTCAGCAGTGCGGTTCCCATGTCCCATAGAACCACACGGATGTCACAGCACTCCGGCCACAGTGAGGTGATGGACTAACCACAGACCCAGGACAAATGGGTGCTTGTGGAGTCCCATCTTCCCTCTCCCCAGTGACCCACCCGCTCTGGTGATCCCTCCCACACTGTCATGGGAACACCCAATTTTTGAGCCTCCCTGAGAGAAGGTCGTGCAGGTTCTCCTCGGGAGGGACAGTGCAGGCAGCTTGTGTCAGTAGGGCAAGCCCTCACCACAGAAGGAGGGCATGGTCACGCACAGGCCCGAGTGTGACTTACTATCCTGCCTGGCTCTCCCACAGCACCTGAAGGGCCTCGGGTTCCTGGCAGTCCTTGTTCTCCCTGCACAGCAAAGAAAGACACAAGAACACACAGTGCGTGAGGAGGAAAGCCAGGCAAGCTGCCCTGGATGGCAGCACTGCTCCCTCTTCCTCCTGGCTGTCACCAAGCCTTGCTCCATGCTTACCCTGGCTCCTTTGTTTCCAACCTCACCAGGCAGACCACGAGTACCCTCTGGACCAGGATCTCCCTGTGAGAAGGGTAAAGATATTCCTGGTCAGGGAGCTCTCTAGTGCTATCCCTGTGCATGGCAGCACCCCATGATGCCATTCTCAAACCAGGTGTTTCTTGGTTTCAAACACTGTCAGGGCAGTGTGCCCTCTGAATGAGCCTCTTGACCTTGAGCTTTGCTGCCCTTCATCCCCTCTCAGGACCAAACCCTGGAGGAGGAGGCTGTACCTGGTTGCCAGCAGGGCAGGCAGCGGGCACAGTGGGAGCACAGCACAGTGGGATCTGCATTCCCAGCTCTGGTGCAGCATGGACACTGCATGGCTGGGCAGCAGCACGTCACACACACACCAGTCCTGTCCATCCGGGGCTCATTTGCAGTAATCTGGGCAGTTGCTTTACTCACCCTTTCTCCTATGCCTCCAGGAGAGCCTTTGCTGCCTTTTGTCCCTGGGTCTCCACGTCGCCCCTTGGCAGACACAGAAGTCACATAAATGGGGTGAGAGGATGGATGTTACCTGGGCAGTGACCCCTGGCTGCCCTCCCTTCTCCCTCTGGGCCCAAGAGATGTACACCTGCCCCCTAAGCAAGTGTGTTCCCAGCAGCAGGGGAGCAGGGATGCCCATGCTTCCTTCTGGGAAGCCACAGCCAGGCTGTTCTTTCACCGCGGCGACCACAAACACGCCTGGTTCATTCCCTCAGGGTTGAAGACTCTGATTTCCTTCCAGCTTATCCAGTGTTGCTTTCCCCACTGGATCTTGCACAAGGACACACGCTGGCTGGGCTCTGGCCCCTTGGTGCTGATGGAGCTGTGCCATGGATCATCGTCTCCAACCCACTCCCCAAAATCCGCAGTGCCCCATCACATTAACTTGGGTCTGTGTGGCACCACTGATGCGTGACACTGCCCTTTTCACAGAGCTCTGCTATAATGGCCACCAGATCCCGACTCTCTGAGCTCCTGCAAGGAGCCAGAGGTTTGGGGAACTTGCCAGAGTACAACCAAAGTGTCCCTGGGCATCCACAGAGGCCAGGCCTGTGTGGTTATGTGGGAACACAGGACACTTCTCTAAGGTGAAATGGTTAACATTAGGCTTAGGATTATGGGAATTCTGCTCTGTGAGGTTGGGAGAGACAAGGAGATCAGCATCTGCACATCTTTTGGGATGCACAAAGCAGAACGGGGGAGTTTCTTAGCGCTCATCCATGAAACTGCCTCAGGTTCCTGCGGTGTGCCCAATGTCCAGGGATCTATTCAGCCACTTACAGCCTCTCCTTTGGGTCCAGGAGGTCCCACTTCACCTTTCCGTCCCTTGGCTCCAGGAGGCCCTTGAGCTCCGGGGTTGCCTGGGAGTCCCTTGGAGAAGAAAAAGAAATACGGTTTGTTGGAAGAGAGGTCAGGGTGCACACACACACCCCCATTTTTAGCCTGTGTCAAGCAGTCCCCCTCGAGCAGAGGTGTGTATGAGCTTCCACACACCTGGCATGCCCACATGGCACTGCCATGAGTACGGGCTCCAGCCTTGGTGCAGAGTGATCCTGTGTCACCTTCCCTGCACCAGCTGGCAACAGGTTTGTTCCTTACAGCATCTGCCCAGTCCTGCCCAATGCCAGAGGGGCTGTGGCTTCCCCATCCCTGGAAGTGTTCCAGGCCAGGCTGGACAAGGCTTGGAGCAAGCAGTGGGCTAGTGGAAGGTGTCCTTGCCCATGGCAGGGGGTGGCACTGGATGAGCTTTAAAGTCCCTTCCAGCCCAAACCATTCTGTGATTTTATGAACAGACCACAATAAAGCACTGGAGACATTTGAATGCTGCGTGAACCTACCGGGTTTCCTTTTTCTCCTGGGGGCCCTGGGGGTCCACTGCGACCAGGCCGGCCAGGATCTCCCTGAAACAGCCAGAGAGCCAATGGTCATTGCCTGCCTCACCAGCACATTGCACCACGAGTAGCCCAAGGAGCAAGGCCAGCAAGGCTCTTCCCTCAGCTTGTGTGCCTTGTGACGGGATCCAGACCCCAAAGCCCACGGGCCCCATAAGCAGTGTAGGATTTAGGATATACATATAAACACAGGGAATGGTGTTTAGCTGTCCCCACTGGTGGCCTCTGCCCACACCCTGCTGTCTGTCCAGAGCACTTGTACCTTTATGCCTGCATCTCCTCTTTCTCCTTGGTCTCCTGCATCTCCTGGGTAGCCATCAGGGCCCTGGGGAGGGAAACGACAAAGAACCACACACTTCACAATGGGAACACTCTCCATGCAGAATAAATCAAATAAAACTTTCTGATCAAATAAAATTTCTAAGCCAGTGCTTAGAAAGTTGCTTTAGAAGCTAAAGTAGTTTTTGCTTGTTGCTAGTGTTGAGGAAAGGGCAGCTCCTCCTCTCTGTGTGGAGGAGAGGGACAGTGGGGGCTCCCAGCTTACTTGCCCATGGAAAGGAGGCACAGAAAAAGCAAACTGTGCTCCCCATTCCAGGGATCCCAGGTCTGGGATCAGATTATACAGCTGGTAGGAAAATGGGCCAGTAACCTCCTGTTGGCCATCTTTCTACATATGTACCTCACTCAGCAGCTACACAACTGATGTGCTGGTGAAAGAATAAAGTGTTCCTACCTTGTCACCAGGGTCACCTTTGCATCCTGGTGGTCCAATTCTCCCCAGCCTGCCCTGCAGAGATTACATTCAAAAGGAAAAGACTGAGAAGTTATAGGTGTCTGAAGGGAAAACACAGCTTTTCTTGCTGACAGTTAATAATTTTAGTATCATCCGCTGACCTTATCTGTCACCAGCTAGAGAATAAATAGCAAGTGTATTCCTTAAACTGCGGTGGGGTGTGCAGAGACAAGTGGAGGAGAAAGCAGACTAAAGGAAATCAGGCAGGCTCATCCCATGAGTGTACCCTGAGTGATGGGAATGTCCCTTGAGGCTGGGTTTGGCGGTCACTCACGTCCAGGGTTGTGCTGGTCCTCTCTCACGCCCCTCCTGTCAGAGCAGCTCAGGTGTGCAGCAACCACTCTGCCTGACAGATGCCGTGAGAGAAGGGACTGCCTTGCTCTATGCCCCAAAACAGCTCTGTCACCAGTACTGAGACAGCTCTGGGATAGAGACTGGGGGGAACTGAAGGGCTTTAGTGTTTTAGAGAGTGGGGGGGACTGAATGATGTTTTAGAGCTTCAGCAGCACTTGAGGAGTGGGAAGAACTGTTATTACCCACAGATATACTGGGCTGGGTATAGGACACAGTGCAAAGCCAGGGCGTGCTGGCCAGTGGACAAAGCCAGGGACTTTGTTGTGAGGCCTTTGAACTTGGCTTTAGGGCTTTAATACTAAGCACAAGCTGTGGATTAGAGATGAAGTTTCAGATTCTGTGACAAACTGCCCCGAAATCCAAATTTCTGTGAAGCTTTCTGTGTCCATGTCCCGTAGCGGTCACTAGCACTCAAAATAAAGTATCTACACCCAAATTATCCGGCCTTATCACCTTCTCAGCAGGAGCATGGACCGGGTCACACATCCAGGTCCTAACAGAGGGATGGCACTTAACGTATGAAGCTGTGTCGGGAGACTAAGGGTGGGTATTAGGGAAAGGTTCTTCCCCTAGAGGGTGGTGGGGCACTGGACAGGCTCCCCAGGGAAGTGATCACAGCCCCAATCCTACCAGAGTTCAAGACGAGTTTGGACAACGCTCTCAGGCACAGGGTGGGATTGTTGGGGCACCCTGGGCGAGTTGGACTTGATCTTTGTGGGTCCCTTCCAACTCAGCATATTCTGAGATTCACTCCTGCGACCTGAATTACTTCACGCATTTCTACAGGACATGCAGAATAACGTACAGATAAATTCACAGAAACCTCGGTGGGAACAGAAAGCCAGCATGTGGGATAGTAGAAACTACACAACCTGTGGAGATGAGAGAGGGTAAAGAAATGGAACAGCAGCAGCGACATTATGGGGTGCTCCCAGCACTCCCAGTTACCTTCTGTCCATCTGTGCCGTTCCTTCCAGCCAAGCCAGGGGCACCCTTGGATCATGGGGAAAAAAAAAAGAAGAGGGATCCATTAACACACAGTCCAAGGGTTTGGGAGCTGGAACAACGTGCAGGTTAGAAAATGTCCTTTCTTACCCTCCGTCCGTCGGATCCAATTTCTCCCTGGGAGAAAGAGATGACAGGAAGTCAGACACTGCCTGCATCCCCCCGCCTCCCCACCTCGCGCTCGCCCCTCCCTTTACATCCTAAACCCACCACCGCTTCACCAGAGCGTGATCAAAGCCTGAAGGAGGAGACAGGCTTTGGGATGCCCTTGGAGATCCCTCCCCAGGTCCACAATTACTCGTTAATAGGGTTGTTATCCTTCCCCATTACAGCTAATCTCTCCCTCTGCATCAGAAAGCAGCGCGGCCCCTGCCAAGTGCCCAGCCAGCCATTCTGTCTCTTCCTTCTCACCTTCTCTCCTTTCAGCCCTGGGACACCCTAGACAAAGAAAAAAAAAAAGAAAATCGCTGTGTTGGTGCCTGGGCAATCAGCAGGAGCGGAGCGCAGGGGTCTGGGGTGGGAAATGGGCAGGTGAGAGGGAGAAGAAAAGCTCCCCTTGCTTTACCAAAAATCAGGGAATGCAAAGAGCTCAGCCATGGGCTATGGGATTCTTACCTTGGGACCAGGGTATCCGATCGGACCTTCAATGCCTGGGTCGCCCTTTGGGGAGGAAGGCACGGAGAGTTAGCTTGAGGTCATCAGAGAGGAGGCAAACGGTGGGGAGGATTTTCCACAACTCACCTGTCGTCCCTTCAGCCCAGGGGAACCTGGCTCACCCATGTTCCCCTTTGCACCCTAAGGAAAGAAAAAACCCAGCATAAGCCCAGGCTCGGTGCCGACTGAGAAAATGACAGTTTCTGGGAGATCAGAGCACACAGAGCTGGGGCAGGAGAGTGGGACACGCTGTGCATGTGAGAGCTCTGCTTTGAGAGTGGGAGACTCAGTGACAACTGCTGCCTCAGTCTTGGCGTCCTCCGGTGCTGGAGGTGCCCAGCGGATGCTAGGGTGTCTCTCTGCACTGCTGGCAGTGCATCAGCCTCAGCACAGACATGGGCACACCAGTGCTGGCTGTGTCTCCCAGGGCCAAGACAGATGCTGGGGGGATATTTCCCACCTGGGTGCTACCTGAGAAGGCAGCTGATGCGGGCTCTAAAGCATCCTGCAGTGGTTGTGAGAGGCAGCGGCACTATTGTTTTTCCCACAGCTTAGAGCAACTTACCTTCTGCCCTCGGTATCCCTTGGGACCAGGTGGACCTGCAATCTCCAGGCAGCTCATCTTGTAGCACTGAAATACAAGAAATTAAACTGAGCTACTGACAGTGTGCATCCCAAACTCAGCTCAGCTCAGCACCCACAGCTATGCATGTGCCTCTCCCCATCAACTCACGGCTAAAATCTGCTGTGGCTCCAGCTGGGTCAGGGCTGAGGCAGCAACAATCACACAGAGAATTTGCTGCCCGTAAATTAAGAGTGGAAAGTTGCCACGAGCATGTTCGTTATAGCTTGGCTCTGGGCCCAGACTGGACAAACAAGACTGCCAAGTCTCAGAGATGGTGGGGGCTTGCTCATCTGGGGTCATCAGGGGATAGGCATCACCTTTGGAGCATCCCCTGCATACTCCTCCCTCTGTGTGCCAAACCCTGCCCCTGTGGTACCAGCAGGGAGGGAGCTTCAGCAGGGGCAGCGCTTACGGAATGCGCCTCCAAAGTGATGAAACGAGTCTATTCCACAGACCTGAACCCAGCGCAGGTGAGGGGGAGGCAGGGACTGAGTCCAGTGTGCCATTATAACCCCTGCGTAAGGCGAAGTGTCCCCAGACTCTGCCCTAATCCACAGGTGGGCAGTGACCCATCCCACTCAGGTCTGTGCTCTTTTGGGGTGTGAGCTGGTCTGCTCTAACTGAGGCAACTTAAACCTGTGTCGTGTGGCAAAGGCATAAAGATGCTGCTCACTCACCTCGCCGTAGGCTTCGTGTTTCTGCAAAGGAGAGAAAAGGAGGAAGAGAATCAGTTAAGGTGCTCAGGCCCACAGGGGAGACAGCAGCCCACCCTTGGAAGGGTGTGTGGTGATAAGGGAGAGGAGGTGGTAAAGGTCCCGTGGCTGTAAAGATGCCCTCAGCAGAGCCTCTGATTAACACTGCCTCACAGGTGGGGTCTCAAAGACCACGCTGATGGTGAGCATGTGCCTCAGTGTGGCACACTCCTCCACAGGCCCCTGGATGGGGCGCAGACTGGGGTATGGCCTGGTCTTCAGCAAGAGCCAGGACTAGGGTGGCAGCCTGCCCAGACATGCTGGGAAACAGAGGCACAAACCAAGGGGTCCTGGCTAAGTACTAGAAAAAGGTTCCACTTGCCCAGCTAGAAGTTATCTCCAAAACCCAACAGAGAGGAACGCATTCCCCCATCCGTGCACCGCTCCTCTTGTGCCCCCCGTTACCCTCCCTGCACCTACCATAGCCTGGATGATCCTGTCGATGGTGTTGACGTCGATCTCCAGGGTGTCCCTCTGGGTGATGGCGTAGTTGTTGCGGTACAGCTCGTGCGGCAGGTTGGCGATCTCCCGCAGGCCCTGCTCGTACACCTTCTCGCTGGGGGCCACCGCGAACAGCTTGATGCCCATGTCTCGCGCCCTCTCGGCCTGCATCTTCATCCCCCCGCACGGGCTGCCCGTCACGTGGCCGTCGGTGATGACCACCGCGAAGTTCACGCCGTTGGCCATCTGGGTCTGGATCTGCTGGGTCATGTTGGAGATCGCACAGTCCGTGAAGGTGCCCCGGCCCAGGTACTTGATGGCGGACAGCCTGGGCAGGTAAATGTCTTTGCTGCTTGTCAAAGGGCTGTAAATTTCTACCACGTCTGAGTAATGGAGCCCACCGAACTGCCAGGTGATGTAGACTTGGTTCTGGTAGAGCTCGCTCTCCAGTTTATCGATGAACATGGGGATGAACCGCTTTATTTGGTCCACGAGGCTCTGGATGGGCACAGTCTGCAGAGCCACGCTCTCCGAGGTGTCAATGATGAAGTAGACATTGATGGGGCAGTTCCTCTTTTCTGCATGGACACAGTTATTCAGACCATGTCAGAGCACTTCACGCACCTCCTTTGCTGTCCCCCAGACATCTGGACCAAGTGTGATGCTGGGAAAAGCACAAGTCCCACCCAGCTCTAGAAGTGACACCTATGTTTGGGTCAGATGGTTCCCCAGTGACCAGGACTTATAACTCTTAAGATCTGCTATAGAATCACAGAATAATTAAGGCTGGAAAAGACCTCTAGAATCATCCAGTCCAACCATTAATCCAGCACTGCTCATTATTGAATCAATCTTGAAAATCTTGCTTTTTTTGGTAAGGGTCAGGCTGGACACGTAAATCACCTCTGTATTGCAACTGAAAAGTGAGGAAATCACCAGATTTAAAGCGAACAATTTTCTGGCATCAGATAGAGAGCTGAGTGCTGGAGACTGACTGGTGTTTGTTACTGCACCTGCTGGGAGAGACCACCACTGGCAGACCCCAGCTCTTCCATCTCTGCACACCAAAGCAAACCCAGAAATGTGAGTTTGGGTGGAGGACGGGTTTCCCCACAGACGGATTGTTACCAAAGGAGTACAAAGGGCCAGGGGAGGTGGAATGTCCCTGGCAAGCAGGTTCTACAACTGAACATTGTTATTGTTAAAATTGCTGCCCACAAAGGTGAACCAAATTATTTGGTTAGTACCTGTACAGGAGGTAGGACTGACATCTCCAACATCCACATCAAGCTGAGCGGCGTGGAGATGAATTAGAGCCACAAAAAGGAGAGAGGAAAACAAGGCTTGTCGGAACATCTCAGCGGCCCCTCAGGATATTCAGATGCCTGTGAGAAAACACAAGTTACATGGTAAACATGATGCTCAATCTCCTGACTCTGCTGGCATGACCCAAAGGCAGCCAATGCTCCTTGCAAACCCACGGAGTGAACGGACAAATAAAAAACATCTTGAAGAAACGCACATCTTCAGTGCTCAACCCACCACCAGGCCTCTGAGGCCCAGCTGCATGTGGGAGTTTATTTCATGTAGAGTTATGCTAACTTAAAGCAGCAGAAGAGTTAGAGATCTAGTCCGAAAAGCTCTTAGGAATGTATGGAAGTGTTCAAAGGAACCCAGGATTTGAAAGGATATTCTCAGGCAACACTTGTCACCAGCACGGAATATGGAGGAAGGGGAGATGCTCACCTTTCGTGTCTAGAGGACCCCAGAACCAACCAGCATGGCCCTGTGGTGGCCCAGAGATGCTTCTCTGCATGGTGGCCAACTCAACACTAACCAAAAAGGGGCATATGGGATGTCTATTATGAAGAAAAGACCTGAATCCAGTCCAAAAAGAGAGCTTCTTTCTTGAATAGTTTTTTTTGGTAACTTTTGGAAGAGTCCAAGGCTTGGAGGGACACTGAGCGTGCATTTGGTGGCATCAGCGGTGCAGGGTGAGGGCAAGTGAGCAATGCAGCTGGGTTGCTGCCTCAGCTGCCTGAGGAACAGCACTACTGAAGAATACAGGCAGCTCAGCCCTCTCTGGCATCCCTTGAGACCTTTATCCACGTGGTGCCCAGCTATTGCCTGGTGGGACATGTCCCGCTCCAGTTTACAGCGCCAGCTGCAGTGCACCACACTCTTCTGCAAACTGGTTTATGCTGGAAAGGCTGGTGTCAGTGCTGCTGAGACCCTACAACAGTGACAGCCTTCCTCCTCACTAGGGCTTGTGCTTATGAAAGAATTGGGATTGTTCAGCCTAGAGAAGAGAAGGCTCTGGGGTGACCTTACAGCACCTGCTGGTACCTAAAGGGGCAACAAGAGAGATGGAGAGGGACTTTAGACAAGGGCCTGGAGTGACAAGACAAGGGGAATGGCTTTCCACTGCCAGAGGGCAGGGTTAGGTGGTGTACTGGGAAGAAATTGTTCCCTGTGAGGGTGGGGAGGCCCTGGCACAGGGTGCCCAGAGCAGCTGTGGCTGCCCCATCCCTGGAAATGTCCAAGGCCAGGTTGGATGGGGCTTGGGGAAACCTGGTCTTCTGGAAGGTGTTCCTGCTCATGGCAGGGAGTGGGATGGGATGGGCTTTCAGGTCCCTTCCAACCCAAACCGTTCCGCGATTCTATGAAGTCCCTGCACAAGTCAGTGTGGCTCATCTTCCATCGTGTGGCAGAGAATAAAAGTGGTATGGCAAGGATAAAACACTTTCATGGTAAAGGCGTGTTTTAGTTAAGATCAAGACTTCGCCCCTCTAAGCCTGCTGCAGGCTTTCCTTGTTTTGTTTGCCCTCCATAGAACAGGGCTGCAAGAGACCCTGATCTTTGGTAGGACACAACAGCTTTGAGCCTTCAGACAGCACCATTTTAGAGCCAGCCTTTAGATGAGGAAGACGGAGACATTAACTTTTGGAGAGGCTGAGAGCGCTGAGGGCTTTGGCCAAGTGTCTGACTCATCACTGCATCCCGAGTTTAACCACCTCCCTCCCTCCTTCCTTCTTTCCCTCTGTGTGTGGGTGGGAAGGCACTGTAGAGCAGAGCAGTTGTCCTGCACGGACAACCAGGGCCAGCTCTGGCACAGGATGGCTCCTGCCCACAGCCCTCGGGGCTTGGGACTGGGTCAGTGAAGCACCACAGCCTTGGACTCTCCATGGGCAAAATGGCGAGGCAGGAAAGCGACGCCTGAAAACACGAGACACAGTTCACTTCCCTGTGGTCCTCTTGCACCATCTCCTCCACCCCACTCTGCACTCTGAGCTACATAATTCTCCTGCTCCACCAGCATCCCACCTGGTATTAACTCCCCTGGATACACGGTGGGGCGGCTGCTGGGAACTCCAGTCCTCACCTCAGGGGCCTCCAAGGCTGGGGTGGGCTATGCTGCCCATTTTGTCATCCTCAGAGCACCACCAGCTCTTGTGATGCTGTTGCAAATCCCACAACATTTGATATTTGACTTAAAGTCCCACCTGCCGCTGCAAGATGCTGAGATGGAAACCTCAGATTTCACCAGTATTTCAGACTAACTGTTTTGTGCATGTAGAAGGCAATTTTCGAACACAAACAGTTCAAAAAATTAATGCAAAGAACAAGCTGGGAGCTGATTCATAATGCCTGAACACTTGGGTCTGCCCATCCTGTTCTTCCTTGGCTTTTCTCTCTCTGCCAGAGCAAGACCTTTGTTCCCATGAGGCCTTCTCTCAGTATTTGTATTTTTGAAACAGGTTCACCTATTTCCCCATGAGATGCACACAGGGAAAAACAATAGGGAATCTCTGGCAGTGGGTCCTCTGAACAGATTTTGAGTGCACTATTCTGCACCATTCTCCCTGAATTAGGGTCTGTGCTCCTACCTCAGGCGCAGAAAAACGCGTGGTCTTTGCTGCTCCCGCACTGAGATCTCAGGTGACCCGGCTGTTACACACATAACTGAAAAAATATACGGATTTATCTACACAGAGCCCTGCAAAAAGAGTGGCCTTGCAGGAGGACCCAAGTTCTCTGCTTGCTTCTCTTTCCACCACGACCAATCTAACCAAAAGTGATATTATGGCAAACAAATTACTTGCAGTGGCTCAAATGTGCCAATTATATCTGGTTATTTGTGCTCTCACATCTGATTTTCCCTTAGAGCAGATCCCAATGCAGTAGAAATGTCACCTCATGCACCTGGCCAGGCAGAGCCATGGTCTGCCTTATCCCACACACTGATATTCCTGAAGTTCCCCCGGTGCACTGTGTATGTCTCCTCCAACATCAGAACACCCACTGTAACTGAGCAAACTGTTCCCAAATTCGCAAAAATCGAGATGCTCTGCTCTCTAAGCTAACACTGCCTGCGAGGAGCTTATTTAAAGCCACATAAATTTAAAGCCACGCAAATTGCATTACTCTTAAGAAAGGAGAATTATGCTGGCTATGCTAAAATATGCGGAATAAAGCTTGAAGCCTCCCTGCTGCTCAGTCCCAGTGCTTTCCATGGCCATGCCCAGCAGGCAGTGCCTGTCGTGTCACTCACTTGTGCACGCAGCATTTTCCCCACTCAAATGTTTGATAAATGAAACTAGAAAAGAAAAATATGTCCCATTTGGAAGAAAACTCTTATAAATGCACCTCCTCTTCCTTCCCGTTTGTGTGCCTATGGTTTGCACGCTGCATGAGGAGGGAATTTTGGTGCTGGTTACAGCCACTACCCAAACGTGCCTTGTAATTTTAATCCCTGGGCAGAGCACCCAGGCGGAAGGTTTCAGCTACAGGGACTCCAGATATTTTCCAGGTCCTCCAATGTAACTATCCTGGGATTTCAGCCAGGGAAAGCCCAGGCTGCAGGAAGGTTGTGGGGGAGCAAACCCCTGCCACCAAGTGCAATGAATTCACAGGCATTCATAAATGTGCTGTCGCCTCCCAAAACAGAGGAGCTTGTGCTGATGTAATTCAGCATAAATAGGCGACAAGGGCCTCAGGTGAGTCTAATTAGTATCTTCTGAAATCCCAAAAATCAGAGGGGAATCATGTAGCAGATCAGTTCTCTGCCCTGCTGCCGTCACTTCACTGTAGCTGCTGAACTCGGCTCAGTTACCCCAGGGAAGACCTTGGTTCAACAAATCCACCCCCTTCACTGCGAGATTTTCTAGACCTGTGGCCCTGGCAGTTTGTGGCCCACACTGCTTGCACCTGGAAAAAAAACCCAACAAACCCTTGGAAAAACGCCCAAACTAGCCTAGAGCTGAAAGTAAAGGAAAAATTTATATTCTCTTATTGCAGGTACTATCTAAACGTGAATTAGGCACCTTGCTGGAAAGCCGGTAAGCAGCAGCAGGCACAGGCTGAAATTTCAGAGGGATTTCTGTTATTCCCGGCTGGAGCTCTGTCAGTAAGTAGCCACAGAACCACTGTGAGAGAAACTCGGAGAGAAAAAGTCTGCCTACCTGGAAAATGAGGTCATCAAAACTTCTCCCCCAAATCCCTCCGCAACGTAAGGAAAAAGGACTTAGTGGGGTGGCCGGTGTCACGAAGGCTCCCGCATCCCCGGCTGGAGGGTGGCTCCGGGCTCTGGGTGCTGGGATGTACGGGATGAGGGAGCGGGAGGAGCAGCGGAGGCGTCTCCAGCCCAGTCCCACTGTTCCCTGGCCGTCTGCAACTGCCCTCTCAGCTCCTCCTCCAAAATCGCGCAGAGTCGCGTTTGCAGTAGCTCCGAACATCCACGGAGAGTCACTGTGGGTCTACCGAGACCTGGGAGGGTCCTCTCCCCTCCCCTCCCCTCCGCTGCGCTCCCACCCTGCTCGGGCTGGGCTGGGGCGAGGTCT
The DNA here is from genome assembly GCA_013397725.1 of Rhagologus leucostigma. Lineage (NCBI taxonomy): Eukaryota > Metazoa > Chordata > Aves > Passeriformes > Rhagologus > Rhagologus leucostigma. Next base: position 669,715 of record VZTD01001483.1, on the reverse strand, counting down.
TCCCTTCTGGAGCTGAAGGCATCTTTGTTTGACACGAACGGGAAGACGTCTCATTTTTCCATTATGAGAGGCCCCATTTTCGTAGTTGGCATTGCTGCCCCACATCTTTATTTAGACCATCAAATAGTCTTTCTCTTTCTTCCCCCCTGCCGTCCTCTTTCCACCCTAGTAACGTGTCCTGAGTGGAACAAATGAAAACAGGAACATTTTGAAAAAGAGCAGCTTGCACAGAATCGTAGAATCATTGCCTTTGCAAATATCCAAGTCTTGCTCAGAGTCAGCCAAGTCTGAGTATTACCTGTTTCTATTGATTCATTTCTGGGTTTGGGTTCACAGAATCATGGAATTATAGAGCATCCAAAGTTGGAAGGGGCCCTCAAGTATCACCGAGTCCAGCTCCTGGCCCTGCACAGAACAGCACCAAAAATCACACTGTGTGCCTGAAAGCATCGTCCAAACACTCCTTGAGCTCTAGGGCTTTGTTGTTGTAGTGTATTTTAAGTTACTTTTAAGTTCACGTGCTATTTTTAGCTCTGCTAAATTAAAAATAGGGGTAAATGTCTCAAGAAAAAATATGGAGAACAGTAGTGACTTTCAGGAACACGGCCTGTTATTCCTTGAGCTATAACTTTGTTTTGAAGAGCAAAAGAAGGATTTTGTGAGGCTACAGCTCTCCAAGGACTCTCCTGCAGCTCTGAATGGGTTAGTCCCTTTTCCTCTGGAGCATCTTTAGTGGAGAGGAGGGGGTCCAGCTTTTGATGACTGTGATTTACCAGACAGCACCTGAGATGTCTGAACAAACCACCCACCTGCCAGTGATCCAGTGAACATGTCACATTCCAGGCCATTTGTTTTGCCTGCTTTGCTGCTGTGTGCAAGCTCTGCTATGCCCATAGGTACCCATCAGTGCTGCTTCTAATCCATTCAGTGCAGCTGTTTCTAGGTGAACCTGCCCCTGCAGAAGCTGTTTCTCCAGCAAGAGGCCTTATCACAAACAACTGGACGGCACATCTGTCCCTTGCAGTGCTGGTGAGTGCCCAAAGTGTGGAAGGCAGCAGAGCACAGACCCACACCTCCACATCTCCCTTTCCTCCTCCCAGACTGGCGAGTGTTGTCTTTTCTCTGCAGTTTCTTGAACAAAGCACCTACATTTAACTTTCTGTGTGTGCTTCCTGAACTTTCTCTTGTCACATCAAAACCTTTCCTTGCAGCTTGACATGACAAAATGCCTTGTCCCTGAGAGGATTCCTGTGTATTTTACAGAACAGCTCCCCACTGTACCCTTTCCCTCAGTAAAAAAGGCAAACTTGGTGTTTCTCACCTACCCGGCATCCATTTGCATGACATTTGTAGGAATATTATCATCGTTGTCACACACCTCTGCCATACATGGGCACATCTGGCAAGTTCCTATCTTGTGTTGGGGCAGTCTGACACTGAAGATAGGCACACTGAAGAGGTGGAAACTGGGACAAAGTAGTCTCAAAACATCCTGCTGCTTTTTTTTCTGGATAAGTTGGGTTTTTTCACATCCTTTATAACTGACGTTAAAAGCCTGAGCTAATTCTCTGTAATTGATGGTTTTTTTCTTAAGAATGGGCTGAGGATGTAGGAAGCTCTGGAGGAAAATGGTCGTGGTCTCTTTAGCTCCTTTTCCTAATCCTCAAATAAATTCCCTTTCTTTCTTCCTCCTTTCAGTGGAACTGCAGATTTCATGGAAAGATATTTTGCAGAGAATGGGCATGGATATGGATTAGTTATTCACCCTCTATGCTGGACTTGGTGATCTTGGAGTTCTTTTCCAGTCTTAATGATTCTATGATTCTATCTGACCTGCAAATTATTATTGCAGCTCACAGAACACACCGTACTGAACAGATACTGAGTATTCCACTATATTTAAAATGTAGAGAGAGGAAATGGAGGAAGATGAAGAGTAGGAAGAAAGAAAAAAGCTTGATTGTCTGCTCTCATCTACAACCCTACAGAATTGGAAGTAAGGCACAGATGGCTACTAGGTCATTTACATCCCCTTGTAAACTGAAATGTGTTTTATGGTTTGTTTAGTTGTTCCTTTACAAACTGTGTATCTGCTCCTTTTTCTTTTTCTTTTTTTCTTTTTTTCATCTGACTTGTAGCCCCCAATAAAATGTGAACTCCTCGTTTTAAACCGCGTGTGTACATCTGAAAGAGCTTTATGGGTTCTCTGGAAAGCAGCTACTGTAGTTTCCTTTTGTCTGTCTCTGCAACTGCATCCACCCTTCATGCGATTCTGACGTTATGCAGTGGTCTCCAAGGGTCTTGTTTTCTAACTGTGAGCAGAGAACCAAAAACGAGGCCAAGATTGTTAAATGCTTACTGAAAACAATGGATGCTGGTTTTCAACTCTTTGTAAGTATGCAGTTGATATTCTGAGCATTTTCACTGATGACAAACAGAAGGATGGATTTTGCGCCCTTTTGTAGTTGCCATTTTCTGAAATTCTTGCTTGCTCTTCACAGAACCAAGGAATGCTTTGGGTTGGAAGGGACCTTAAAGCTCATCCAGTTCCAACCCCCTGCCTTGGCCAGGGACACCTTCTACTAGATCAGGTCACTCCAAGCCTTGTCCAGCCTGGCCTTGGACACTTCCAGGGTTGTGACTTCCGAGCTCAAATCGTACAATGTGTTTGTATTCCTTCACCCCAAGAGGCAAACCCCTGCCCCTCTGAGGCTCACGGCTGTAATTCTGTTTTTTGCCTTGCTGACCTCTCTCACCCCCTGAAGTCCCTACAGGCAGGACTGCCTCCATCCTTCTCATTTTCAGCCAGTTCTTCCCTGTGTTTGTGTACTGGGTCCGAAAGATCATCTCTCCTGGTTGGTTCATTGATCAGCTCCATCAGGAAACTGCCTTCAAACCATTCCAGAAACCTCTTGTGGTGCTCATGCCCAGCCACACTGCTTTCCCTGTGTCACTAAGGATTTCTCCAAGTGCCTGAAGTAAACTTCATCCCCCTCCTCTTCTTCATCAGGTGGTCTCCATCAGAATCCTACTACAATTATCTCCTGTGCTGGACCATCCTCCCAAAACAGACTTGGCTGACTCCAAGGCATCTTTGGCAGATCTTGCCCAGGAGAAGACATCTATTAAAGGAACATATATATACTAAAGAAAAGAAAATAAACTTATTTTTCTAGATTAACCCCGTTCAGGCACATGAGCAACAGCCCCCACTGAGTCTGACATTCTCAAATTGCGGTAAGATGAGGCACAAAGGGGAATCTTTCTGAAGAAAAAAGCAAATGTTCATTTGATACCATATTTTAGCAGCATTTCCTGGGACTTAGGCCATTAAAGGCAACTGCTCCAGGATGTTTAGAGAGTCCTCATGAACACACAAGTGCAATCTGAGGCTTTGCATACTTTTTCCTATTTTAATATCCCAGTGTTAACTTTCAAGTCCCCTGTGCTCTTGCAGCTCTTATTTACTTAGCACCCAGCTTTTATACATGGCTTTTGCGTGCTTGCAAATTTTTGTTTGCTAACACATGAGGAAGGACTGTTTGGAGTTTCTAGGATTTTATTTTAAACAGCCCCAAGGTTTTCCCAACCTACAGCACTTTTGAAGCTCTGCCAGGCACAGGCCTGTATCTGTGGCCTTGTGTTTTTTCGCTAGAGCTCAAGATCCTTAGGGGATGAAGATACAGTGGTGAGAAAGCCTGATTCTCCATGATTCTAATAATCCTCCTGAAATGGTTGTTTAGACCCCACTGGCGTGGAGGCCCTTGCTCCAAGATTTATCTCCCATCTGCTCAAGATTTCCCTTCTCGGAATGGGTTTGAGGACACCAGCTTGAAGAAACAGCAGGGATGCTCCTGTGCCAAGCTGCACAATTTCTTTGGGTCTTTGGAGCAATTAAGGCCATAATTATGAATTTATAAATATTGTACCTTCAGTTCCTCAGTCCAAGCTTATTGTCTAGGTTCAGCTTTCCCATGGTGGCTCAGCCTCTTCTGGGACTGATCCTTCCTGGCAGGGCAAAGTCCCAGAGCATTTCTGGGTCTCCTCACCGCCATGCAGGGGGTGGCAGAGCCATCTCAGGCATTTCGATGCCAGGGAAAGGGAGGGGGCCCAGGGTTCTCCCAGAGATGCCAGGCAGCACCAACACAAGATCATTATGTGAACACAACAAGCGAAAAATTTAAGTTTAGGATTTGGGTATTAGGGAAAGGTTCTTCCCCCAGAGGGTGGTGGAGCACTGAACAGGCTCCCCAGGAAAGTGGCCCCAAGGCTGCCAGAGTTCGAGGAGTGTTTGGACAACGCTCTCAGGGATGCACAGGGTGCGACTGTTGGGGTGTCTATGCAGGGCCAGGAGCTGGACTGGGTGACCCCTGTGGGTCCCTTTCTGCTCAGGAGATTCTACGACTCTATGAAAAATGGGTGGACAGAGAGCGGAGACAGAGTGGGGAAAGGATGGGCTGAAACCCTTTCTCCCAGAATACTTCCCCCTTTACCAGTTTCCCAATCTGTGCTTTTTGATGCTTTCCCCTCTTGCAGCACATTTTTTCCAGGCAACCAGTCTGGAAATGAGTCCCAAATTTGTTGGCTCTTGGAGAAGAACCTTTGCATAGTGAAGCAACTGCATTCCAGCTCCCTGGCAGGGCATGACGTGGGAGTGATGGCTGATGCTTCCGTGGTCTGGAGTACATGCTGGATAATCCCAAGATATCTCTGTGGAGATTTCAGGCCATCTGTAGTTTTGCAGCCCTGGGTAGGGAGGGAAAACAGTTAAAACACACAGTCTGTGTCTTTGGGGCTTCGTGGTGCAATACAGCGAGAGCAGAACGACCCAGCTGCATTTGTTTTATTTTCTTGTCACCAGAGAAACCAGAAGGAAAAACTTGCAGTGGTGTTTCCATGAAATTAAGAGAAAAAACCCACATAGTTTATAGAGGAAACCTCATTCCCCTCCCTAGCCTTTTACTAGTGATGGTTAAAAAAAAAGAAAAAAAAGAAAAAAGTACATTTTTTAAACTTAGTCACATCCCATTCCACCCCACCCACGGTCCTTAACGCCATGTACAGACCTAGGAAAGAAAATTCATTTTTCTTCCTATCTAAACATTTGCTGGAGCCTGGAGGCACAGCCTACAGCCACCCCCACCCCTCCTCCCCACCATGAAATGACTACTCTGGCTAAGGTTACAAATAAAATAGAGACTTTCTCTGTTAGATTTCAGCTAACTGCTTGAATAATATTCCCTCAAGACATACTCATTATACTGAACCGTAAATCTATGGGGGACACTTTTGCAATGACTAACGGGTATAAATAGAAAGGAAAGGAATTAATTAGTGCCTTTTCCTGGGAAAAGAGGGGGCTGAAAGGGAGCAGATAGGGAAAAAAGGCTTTTTCTCTGAATCTAGGGGTATATCAGTGTGGGCTGCTGGGCTGGAAGGAGGCTGGCCCTGGTTCCAGTGACTTCCCTCAGGAGGCCGGTGGCCTGGCAAGGCCTCCTCGGGGGTCAGTAATTGAGCTGATTTATTTGAAATGCTAATCGCGTCTTTAATCCCAGCTTTGTCTCTGCAACCACGATATTCTGCCCTCGGGTTTTAAACGAGTGTTTCCAACATCAGCCCTTGTATGGAGCTGAATTCTTGAGGCAGATTAAGTGTAATTCCCATTTCAATGGGACTTGTAAAGAGGAATTAGAAAGGAAATGCGAAAAAACCCCAACACTGGAACCAGTGAGAGGGGTTTTGCTGGCTTTAGGGACCTGTGATTCAGGTCCTAAAAGAAAATCCGTGACTTCAAGGTTGCAACTTGCTAGTAAAGATACTCATCAAGAGAAAGCACTAAATTGAGGTTTTTGAAAACCCCTAATCCTCATCCCCCCTCAGGAGGTGGGAGGAGGCTCAGGAATGAGCTTCTGCAGTGGTAGAGAGCTTTGTCTGGCTACTCACTTCCGTTCCCCCAAACTGGAAGACCAGTGCAGTCCTGGAGCAACGGATTCCATCATCACCCCTTTCATGACCTGAATACGGGGCCAAAGTTTTCACAGGTTAAATTTGCAGTCATAATAATTTGCGAAATAACTTGAAACTCCAAAATTTTGCAGCTGATTCAAGTCTTGCTAACAGTGCGTGCCACAGGTACACACACAGAGGTGCCTCAGAACCGGAGCGAGACCCCTGAAATCTGCGTCCGCCTCAGCCATACACTCAGGAAGCAAAATCCCAACTTGTCTCCAGCCCTCCTTGGCCTGGCTTTATGTGCTGAGCCCTTCAGGACTTGCTTCCCTCCACCGGCGTGGAGGCTGCGGGAAGCTGCCCCACTCTCCAGACATCCCTGTTTGGGGCGGGTGGTGGGCAGCCACCCAGCTGCTGTTCCTGGGGTTGCTGAGCTTTTCCACTGCTCCATGGCTGCTGCTTCTCACGTATTTGATGCGGATCCAGGGAACCCTGTGCAAGCCCTTCGGCTCAGCTCCCGGGTCACGTATAGCAGGGTGTTGCTTGTGCTTTTGGCGCGACACTTAACACCTCCCCTTCCCTTACACACATGCCGGAATTCTTGCTCCAACACAAAACAAGGCCCTCGTCCCATTTGTGGCTCTCTTTATGCTAAAGAAATGTAGAATTCCGTAATGAATTGTCCTCCTGGCCAAATATAACACGGCAATAAAAAATTCCCCTCTCCCATCACGCAAACTGGGAAGGAAAACGGTATTTGCACCAAGTGTCAGAAAAGTTTGAACAGGAGTTTCAGGCATGTAAGAAATGTAATATAATTAGATACGTAATCAGTGTTAAGACAAAGATTCTTATCTGAGTTGATTTCAGAGGTGTTACTACAAAGTAACACAAAAAACCCCCCAAAAAACCCCAAAGCAAAACAAAACAAAAAAAGGTTCTCTATTAAACTGGCATTCCCCTGAGACAAAGCAAATACTCTGCAGAGTGAGTTAGGAGAACTGTATTCCATCCTTCCTTGGATTCCTTTCTGATGGTACCTCAAATCAAGCCAAGAGATCAGGGTCACAAGGAAGTTAAAATATTTTTGCCGGAGATGGAACATCCCCTTTTACCAGGGTAACTGAAAGTCTGCGTGCTTAATTGGAGCAGTAACGCGAGCCCAGCCTCCGACACCAAATGAAATCATTTTGATCACACACACAGTAAATAACATCTTATGTTTATACTCCTTTTCCTTAAGGTTGCCAGTGGAACTGGAATGCTTATCTCCAGTCCAAAGAGGCTTGAGATTTTCCAGCTTCAGTGTGTGATAAACAAATTGAAGAGCGAGGAGGGGAAAGTGCAGGCATGTACTCACTGTCTTCTACATACACCTCCTTTACACACAGTTGTTTTACAGTCCTTCTTTTGCCTACTGTTCTTTTACCTGCAGCTCTTCATTTTACCTACTGTTCTCTTACCTACACTTCTTCACCCTCCCTTCTGTCCCTCCTCCATACAGGCTCTGGCAGCCTCTATCTACAAAGATAAAAATGCATAGAGAAACACAGAAATGAGCAAGAAATAATGCATTACTCATTTCTTTTGTAATTGTCTTCTTGGGCATAGAAGCCAGAGATTCATTTTACATTGAGAATTCCCCTGCACCACTCTTAAAGGGTCCCAAAAGGGTTGGCATTTCCCACGTCTTCAGACAGGAGCAAAACTACCGTAAATGAATTAAGAATGTACTCTGCCATGAAGTCACGAAGTAAATAATTTGTGCCTCTCCTAAACCTGTGGTAGTGGCTCGCCTGCTCACAGGATAAGCTTCAAGGTTTAACAGCCGAACTTGTGTGAGCTCAGGCCAACGTGAGCAACCCCAGGAGCAGCCCAGGTTCACCTTTGCACACCTCACTGCCTCCAAGGCAGAGCCCATGGCCTGCCTGCTCAGCACATCTCTGTCAGACACAAAGAGAGGAAAGGTGAGTCTGTGACTGAGACATGATCCAGCAGATCCCACCCTCAGGGAGGCACAAGGACAAGCACCGTGAGAAAGGATGCTGGAGCAAGGATGGGGGAAGGAAGGACTTGCAGGAGCCACTGGAAGCCCTGTGGGGAAATCAGCCTCCCACATCCCTTCTGGGCAATCCAGATAATTGAAGGCTGTAGGAGTGCTTGACAGAAAAGCCCAGACCAGGGATGATTAAGCTCTCCAGGCCTCTCATCAAGAACACTTGGATCTCATTGAGAGACCACAGTGGACAGACACCTCCTTGGAGGAGGACCAGGGTCTGGCAGCAGGACAGAGCAGCTGGGATTGGCAAAGCCTCTGTCCTGATTTGCCTCTGGGAGCAAACAGCAAGCTTGCCTTTGGTCCAGGGTTTTGCTCTTGAAATCTTTGGGAAGAGGTGTGGGAGCACAGGAGGTGCCAGGTCTATCTTTGGCCCTCAGCAGCCTTGGGAGTAGATGCTGCAGCCACTAAGAAAATCCATGGCTGGAGCACACAGGACCTGAACCAGAAAGGACAGCAAGGATCACAGCCTGAGTCTGCTGCCTCGGAGCTGCTGACACCCATGAGCATCCCCAGCCCCAGTTTCAACAGCATCGTGTGACTTAAGAGTCCTTTGCCAGAAATGGGAATTGCTTTCATGCAGCCCAAAGTCCACATTTCAGGAGAATATGTATGTAAGAGCTGCCATTCAGATATGTGTTTGTGTCATTCCTTCATGACAAAGTCATTTATCATCACCACACCCTTAACAGATACGCTCTACGGGTGCTGCCTTTCCTCATGGACCATCTGGGTGGGACATGATAACTCCCTCACCCTACAAAACACCAAAAATTAAGAAGGTGTTAAAAATTTAAACACACGTAGGAGACAGTCTGCACTCTGTGCCCCTGTGGAGGCCCTATAATAACCTCCATCCCTTCCCTGTGCAGAACAGACATCCCAGAACACATCCACCATTTGAATATTCACCTACTGCCCTGTAACTCCATGGGGCTGCCCCTCAGAACAGCAGGATTGACCCACTCCTCCACATATCCCTCCACTTGTCCCTCCAAAAGATTTTCTGCCCTGCACAGGACACCGTGTGTTCCAGCAGCCTGCTCTCGTGAGCCATCAGCTGCATCCCACCCACTCCAGTGTCCCAGCTCCATCTTAGCTCCCCATTTTCCTGTGCTAAGTTGTTGGGGTTCCCCTCTGGGTGGTGGTGGGGGTCACTCTCCTCTCTCTGAGGGCAGTTTCAGTGCTGCCTCCCAACCAGGATTCCCCACTAGTGCCCCATCAGCAGCTCCTTGGACCCCCTAAATTGCCAGTTGGACTTTCCATCCCTGGGAGGTGAAGGTCCCAGATCCAGGCCACCAGGAAGGTGCTTGGCACAGGATCCATCCCAGTGTGGCTTCCGATTTGGGGGGAGCACTTTGGGGTCTCACTCCTTTCTGAGCTTCTCTCCTGTTCTTCTCCCTGTTTGGGTGGAGAAAGGGCTGGGTAGGACTCGAGCTCTTGGGAAAGGGATAATTTGGGGATTAGAGATGAGGGTGAGGGATTCTACACTGTGACGGGATGGTTTTAAATGGCTCTGATCTTTGTTCTTGAATCCTTGTCATAACAAGAGCTGTAGACAGGACTTCCCTCAGCAGGTCCCGGCAATAACACCGTGTTTGTTCTTCCCACGGTGACTCCCTGTTCAGAAGAGCTGAATGCTTTGATTGTGGAGGAATCAGCTCTGGCAGAGATTAGACCTTTTTGGCTGGAAAAAAATCGATGCTCTGTTTGCAGTAGGTTTGTCCAGAATTCCCGTGTTTCTACAGAATATCCAGAACCCAGCCAGAGGTTTGAAAGAAAACAATTCAGATGTGGTGAGGTTACCCGTAACCTGAGGAGGCTACCAGGTCAGTACTCCCATCTTTGCACCCTTTCTGTAAGAAAAGGAGGGCTGGGAGGGGAGTCCAACCCCACCTGCAGCCACCTCTTTCACACACTAAATTTCCACAAAAATAGATGGAGCAGGAGCAAAAAGTACAGGGTTTTCAGTGTCTTGCTGGAATCTGGCCTTAAATGAAAGATAAGTTATTTTTCCAATCTGGTGCCCTGGGTGAGGAAAATTATTTGGGTTTTTTTTTCTCAGTTGTTCTCAGGCCACTGATCCATGCTCTCCATGTGGGCAGGACATGGGGAACTGGCACAAGACAAGTCACAAGATGGAGTGCAGCATCCCAGTGCCGTTCCCCCAGAGGCTCCAGCTCTAGGCACAGCACTAAGCTCGCAGCAGGCACATCCCTTTCCCAGCTCGGGTCATGACTCTGCTTTATCTGCCCTAAAGCTCTTCATAAGTCAGGAATGCTTTTTTCCATTGGCTTGCCGGAGCAGAGCACAGCGCAAACCTGCACATCTGTAACGCCTGGAGGGAACCTGGATCCCACATGTTGAGTCCCTGTGACCAGATCCCCTCTTCTCAGAGGCCAGCAAGGAGCACTCAGGAGCAATTCAGGATGGACACAGCCCCGAGGGTCTCCAGCATCTGCTGTCATGGCCACCCCTTCTCCTGTGTCCCTGGGAGGACCAGGCACAGCACCCAGCTGCTCGCAGGGACAACCAGGTCATGTGGCTGCAGCTTTCTCCTTCCCAGCTTATCTGAGCCCTGGGCAAGGAAAATATTGACAACCACAATGACATCTGTGCTCCTGCCACCAGACAGGCACAGCACCCGCTTCCGGCCAAAACGACCCCTTAAGGAATCCCTGGAGCATCCTGGGTGGCTTGTTTCTGTGAGACAGGCTTCAGTCGTAAGGTATGAATATACACAGCTGGTTTCTCCTGATGTAAACCCATGGCTTCTTCCTTTTTGAGGCTTTCCAGCTGTGTGGCCATTGGAGGCAAAAGGAAATAAAAAATCCCAGCCATAAATGGAAACGTTCGTAAGGGATGGGGTAAGACCAGCTGCCAAGTCACTGTTACTGCAGGATGACTAAGCAGCAAAGTCGGCACAAGATCCTGCATTTTCTGTAACTGCTGCTCTTTCACACAGACAAAAACCATGCAGATGCTCCCTGCCAGTCCTCCACTATTCCTGGATACAGGCTGGTGACCCGAAACACAAAGACACTGGGAAATAGTAAGCAAGGGGGTGCCCAGCTCCTGAAGCCTGGCTCTGGGTGCTCTGAAGGAGGGGTGGTCCCAAATCCAGCAGGATTACCTTGAAATAAGAAGTCAGGAACCATTTTTAAGCTTATAAACATTAACCCACACTTTCCAAGTCCTTTCAGAGTCAAGGTGATGCACTCAAGAGGAGAGAAAGATCCCTCTATAATTTTCCTTTGCCTTGTGCAGGGCCTTGGGACTGCAGAGTGACACCCTGAAACCCTCTGAAACCCAGACTAAGTCAGGACTCTGCAGGGTTCTGTTGCCTCTGGTGACATGGGGACCAGGAGGTTCACAGCTAAATGGCCGAGGCTGGCAGGCACCGCCCAGTCCAAAGCCCTGGCTCAAGCAGGGTCAGCCAGAGCAGGATGCCCAGAACAGTGTCCAGGGTTTTGAGCATCTCCACAGATGGAAAGCACACGACATCTCTGGGCAACCAGGTCCAGTATCCAACTACCCTTATTCTAAAAAAAAATGTTTCCTTGTGTTCAGGTAGAATTTCATGTGTTTCAATTTGTACCCGTTACCTCTTGTCCTGTTAAAATCACTTGATTATTAAATTTCTCTTAAGGTATCAGTAAAAGCTATCAGGCTCTGATTCATTGAATGATTAACATTTAAGACTACGTTTCAAATGTTTTAATAGTACTCAAGGGTCTTTTTGGACCATTTTGATGCAAATTTCCTGGAAAAAATGTGCACAGCAACAAATCTATTTTTACTGATGCAGCACATGCGTCCTATCTAGTGTTGAACAAGCAGTCATTAACTTTAATGCAACAAAAAGAGTCTTTGGGGGTCAACTGAGCACTTCAGTTTCAATTTCACAACTGCACAGTGAACATGTGCTTCTAATCTGGCTATCACAGTCACGGGACTGAAAACAAATTGGAGACAAAATGGTCACAGGCTTGATTCAACTATGCAAGCTTACAAAAAATAGCATGAAAATCATAGAATCAGAGAACCTCAGAATGGTTTGGGTTGGGAGGGACCTTAAAGCCCATCTCATTCCCACCCCCTGCCATGGGCAGGGACACCTTCCACTATCCCAGGCTGCTCCAAGCCCCGTCCAGCCTGGCCTTGGGCACTGCCAGGGATCCAGGGGCAGCCACAGCTTCTCTGGGCACCCTGTGCCAGGGCCTCCCCACCCTCTAATATTTCTTCCTAATACGTAACACTCTGCAAGAGCTGAAGGGTGGTGTGAACTCCTGGGATCCTAAGGAGTCATTCACTTCTGAAACAGCTACCCTTTGTAACTGGTGACTTGTATGGACCAGTTTGTCATCCTCTGACCTGTCTGATACAGCTCTGGATAATTTTACTCCAGACATGTTCACTTTTTGGCCCTGCTTTTACAGAATCTGTTGCCTACAGGAATCAAAGGAGAGAGATTCAGTTCCCATGTCTCCTACAGTCTTGGTCTCGGGCAAACTCATAATTTCTTTGCTTTGCAGCACCCCACCAACAAAATATCTCCCAAAATATTTTTCCAGCTCTTGTCTTTACCTAAAAACCCACCAGACATCACAAACAACAAATTTTACTCAAATATCTTTCTCAACCACCTTGTTCAAAGTATATGAGACAGCTCTTGGGATGTGGCAATGCCTGGATCATGCCATGGTTGACTCACCATTCAGTCATGGAGCATCTACCATCAGAGTGGTTTTTGGCCATGTCTTGCTGCATCCATAAGGGGCTTCCCAGGCCCTGCAAAAAAACCATACAGTGTGAAACCAAAGAACCCTGAATTTGCAGGAAATCCCAAATCCCCTTGTGATGATGATGAGTGGAGCCACTCCATTTGTGTTTGATAGAACCACAGAGTCACAGAACCACAGAATATCCTGAGCTGGAAGGGACCCACAAAGATCATCGTGTTCAACCCCTGGCCCTGCACAGACATCCCAACAATCCCAGCCTGTGCCTGGGGGCATTGTCCAAACACTCCTGAAACTCTGGCAGCCTTGAGGCCGTGCACATTCCCTGGGGCGCCTGTTCAGTGTACCACCACCCTCTGGGAGAAGAACCTTTTCCTGATATCCAACCTAAACCTCCCCTGACACAGCTCTAGCTGTTCCCTCAGTCCTGTCACTGATCACAGAGAGCAGAGATCAGTGCTGCCCCTCATGAGGAAGCTGCAGATCCCAGCAAGGTCTCCCCTCAGTCTCCTCTTCTCCAGCTGAGCAAACCAAGTGACCTCAGGTGCTCCTCATTCAGCTTCCCCTTCCCCATCCTCATGGTGGAGTCCCTTCTTTGAACATTCCCCAGCAGCTGTGAGGCCCAGGGCTGCTGCAGAGGGAAACCTGTGCAAGGCCAGCCTGCTCCTGCCTAGCAGTGAATGGCACTTCCAGCAGGACCCTGCGGCGCCTCGAGGAACATCCCGGGCTGCTGTGGGGACGGCTGGTTTCAGGCACAGTAATCTGCCACATGTTCTCATTTCCCCTGCATGCCAGACCCCTTTTGACACACTTTTCAAAGGAGCTGTGGAGTTCCAGATGGGGCTCATCCAGCCGCCCTCGGCTGTGTCCTGTTCAGTACGTGCCCAGTGCTTCTGGCTCTCAGAGCCAGGAAAAACGGCAGTGTGCAGCTCATGGCCCAGGATTTATCCAGGACAGGCTTGCCCCAGAAAAGCAACGTGCTGGTTTTACAAGCTGCCTTGAAAAATCTCAAGGACTTCGAGTCCCATGGAAAATACCGTATGTAACTGTTCAGCCCTCATGTTAACCAAGACATAGTTTGGTGTGCAGGGATATTTTTACCACCGGTGGTGCTATCAGAAATCCAGAGAAATAATCCAGGCTAAACTTCCCATTTATACACAAGTAAGCATGACTCAGATGAAAGAGCAAACACGTTGTGGCTCCTGAGGGTTTGGATTATTTTAGGGCAAGAGAGAGATTTGCAGGGATTTCAGAAGCTACAGACAAGCACTTTCATGTTTATGCAAGTTTGAACTGCTTTCTAGAGCCAAGCCAGGAATGAAACACCAACCAGGATCTGACAGATATGCCTTCCCCCCTGCTTTTGCAGCACTGAAAACTGTGGAGCCTAGGTTATGCCTGCTTACTCCTGCCCTGCTTGCTTTCTCTTAAGCCATGAAAAATGCTAGTTGAGGGGAATGGGATTTGGTTGTGAGGATAGAAGAAAAGGAAGACAGAGAAAAACTGAAGGGGGCAAAACCTTAGAATCACATTTAGGGATCTTTAGGGTCTCGTTACACTGGGCCTGTGCCGTGAGGAGAAGCCTGCTTCCAAAATGGCGCCCTCAGGCCCACACTGTCTGCCGCCTGTCCTGCCCCTGCCTCAGGCCAGGCCCGGGCCAGCAGCAGCAGAGGCGAAGGGCGCTTCTGTAGAATGCAAATGTATTTTTACCTGCAGGACATGCCTTGAAACCTTGGCTGCCCTCCGTGGCAAAGACTTTGGCTGCCAGGGCTGGCCTTGACATCGCTGGATTGCAGCGTGAGCCACGCAGGTGGGCTGGTTCAGTTCGGTCTCACTGCTGAAGAGGCATTTCTGACATGGCAGAATTCCCCTTCTGGTGTGCACCAGCGTCTGAGGTTTAATGTGCTAGCAGGAGTTAATCCCCCCACTCCTAACACTACAAAAGCTTGTTTCTGGAAAGCAGGAATGACATCGAAGAGCATTACCTGTCATGCAAAGGGCAAGGAGGAATTAGCAATGAAACTACCAACTTCTAGTGATTTTTGGCCTGGCAGCCAGCAGGGAGCATCCTCAATGAAAGGAAAAAATGAAACAGATGCAGGGATGATCCTGAGAAAAAACTGTCTCCATGGTGTGGATTGGAAGGGACCTTAAAGCTCATCTTGTTCCAACCCCCCATGACATAAGCAGGGACAGCTTCCACTAGACCAGGTTCCTCCAAGTCCCATCCAACCTCTTCCAGGAAGGGCACATCTGAGGGATGTGGGCACCACGAGGTCTGGCAGGCTGTCTCTCCTCCTCAGCTTGATTCTGCAGAAGGATGCTATTTATTTCCTCTTGTCAAGCCTCTCCCGGGCTCGCCTCTGTGACTGAGAGCTCTCTGAGGCTCATATTTTCTAGGATAATAGGTCAGATTTCAGCTTCAAAAATTATTTGCTGCTGGCTGGCTGGCAGAAGCTTGAGGATAATTCCAGCTGCGTTCTACTGATCCACATGTAAAACAGAGGTTGCCTTCCTAAAAGGTTGTCTCAAAGCTGCCCGTGCACAGACAATTTGTGACTTAATCCCTTCCCAGTCTTCAGGACAACTGTGCAAAACAAATGTCTTGAGGTTTTTCTTGCCAGAATTCTAGTTTGGGTTTTTAATCTGCTCCATGGAATGGTTTTTCCATGTCTCAACACCACCTTTATGATGGGTAGAGGTCTCAAGATTAAGGAACAAACCTTTGGACTTTCTGCCATAGCCTGACCTGGTTGTGCTCCTGCAGGCTTCTGACACCTAAAACAAGAACTGAGTGTCAGGTCATGAGAGAAAAAAGGAAACACAAGTAAGAGACCTCAGCCAATAAATAACTCCATAAGGGAAGGAGGAATATGGTCTCTGTGTGGGGTAAAACCTGCCTTAAAGGTAGAAAATGGGCTTAATGACCTCCTCATGCTTTATTCTTGGTGACTAAAGAAACCTGAGTTTGATGAGGCAGCATCTTTTATGTGGCCACTAGATTATGGAAAAAAAAAAAAAGGCAGAGGCTGAAGTCTGCGGCTGTACCAGGACTGCTACAGCTTTGTGCAGTCAAATCAGATGATGTTGTAAAAATAGATGGCCCTCGAAGCTTCTTGCATGGTTTTTCCCTTCTAGGAAATTCATCTCAAGAAAGAGTTTATCTCCCAAGACCTTTAGAGGCAGCCAGAACAAAGAAGAAGAGTTATTTACACCCCATCCCTGGAAGTTCAAGTCCAGGTTGGACGGGGCTTGGAGCAATCTGGTCTAGTAGGAGGTGTCCCTGTCCACGGCAGGGGTTTGGAACAAAATAATTTCTAAGGTCCTTTCCAACCCAAACTGTCCTATGATTCTATAAAGTGCCGTAACCAAAAGTGAAGAAAACAGAAAAAAAATATTTCTCTAGATATACGAGGTAAAGGGTAGGAAGGGTCTGCTTTGCCTCCAGCTCCTGCTATTTCTTTCCACTTTCCCTTTTTAATACATTACCGTCAAGAAGAGACACCCCAGCTGCATTTTTGTCTGGTTCAGCAGCTTGGATATTAAACTCCAACATTTTCACAGGGATGACGAAGCTGAGAAGTGTTTCCTGCTGGTGTCTGCAGAGATGGATGGGACCAGGAACGCTGCTCTGCCCATGCCGTGGGCTGGTGGAAGGGCTGCAGCAATACTTCAAGGGGATAAATCATTTCATGCATCCCCAATCTTCACTGGAAGGGCCATGTCACTGTTCCAGCGTGCTCCTGGGAGCACCTCTGTAGTTTCCATGTGTGACAGGGATGACCACACCTGTAAGAAACTAAAAGAAACAAGAAAAATAAGGAAATAGAAATTGACAGTGCCCCCTACTGTGTTCAGAAGTGTATCTTGCCTTCCTAGTGAGGACCACCTGGCTGCAGTCCCCCTCCTGCCACACCTTCTCCAAAATCTCTGCTGATACAACATATGTTTTCTGTGGAAAAACATGGAAAACAGACACTGTGGATCCAGCCTGAACTCCCTATAAACAACGAGGAGAAATTTAGAGGGGTAAGACACTAGTAGAGCATCTATGTTTGCCTGTGGGCTTAGCTGTGGACAACCGGGGAAGGCACTGTTAAGTGTAGATACAAAAAATTAATTGCTCGTGT
The DNA here is from genome assembly GCA_013397725.1 of Rhagologus leucostigma. Taxonomy (NCBI): domain Eukaryota; kingdom Metazoa; phylum Chordata; class Aves; order Passeriformes; genus Rhagologus; species Rhagologus leucostigma. Next base: position 652,835 of record VZTD01001483.1, on the reverse strand, counting down.
AATTAAAGTCTTCTCAGCCTAGCCAGACCATAACAACTTATTTAGTCCCATTATTACACAGGTCCCTAAAATCTAAGGGACCTAATTATGGATGGGAATTAGCAAAAACTGAAATTGTTACATGCAAGTGTCCCGGAGCTTTTTGGTGATACTCCTTCATCCCATGCAACATTATGGGAGGCCATCAGCTTCCTAACTCCTTTACCTGGAGAGGGAGGAGGATGATGATGATGATAGTGTGTGCTGGGGGCAGGGAGGGAATGGTCTTCCTCCATGGCCTTGAGTTTGCTGAGAATTAATTCTGTGTGTGTCAACGCCCTATTTCCGTATTTCTTAATAGGTTACAGTCTTTCCTCTACTGTTTGTCCACTATTCTTTCTCCTTATAAAATATTACTTCTTTTAAGGGAAAAAGCCATGCAATTGGACTAAATAATGCAAACCTTAAACTAAAACATGCTTGGGAATACAAGCTGAAGCAAGCCCCAAACCACAGAGGAGCAGGAGGCATTTGAACACTCAGTTATTTGGCCGTCACAGCTAAGAGAGGCAAGGCAACGAATCTCTGCTCCTTGGGAAAGTTGTAGGCACAGGAAAGGCTCTTAAAAATGCAGTTCAAAATCATCCCAGAGCAGCTGGGTATGTGTTTTAGGAGTCCTACCACACTGGTAAAGCAGTCTCAGCAATCCTGTCCTTCCCCAGCCATCACCTTCCCATGAAGGGCTGTGAATCAGCGTTGCCTCAAACGAGGAGCATTTAGTCAGAGGAAAACAGAGAAATGTGGCCCAGATTCTGTTGTTGTTACATAAACCCCCTCGCTGAACATCTGGAGAACATCTGAAGTTTAACAAAGCAGGCCCGCAGGCAGAGGCATTTTTGACCTTCCCTGTAATGGAAGCACAAAAATTGGGACTGAAAAGAGGGGAGTGAATATCACCAGAAATGGAACACAAAGTAAGTCCAGGATATCGGGGCCAGCTTTGTCCCAAATACCTTGACAGGGCTTCCACAGTCCTACCTGAGCAGTGCACAAGAGTGGGGAGAGACTAGGCAACACTGCTAAACACAAGGTGCTGGGCACTTCTGAAAAATTCCTGCTGGTCCCTGTCCTCTGGGAAAGCCAGCTTGCCACCCGGTTCTTGTTAAAATTGTGTTTCTTCTGGGCAAATTGGAATTTAAAGGGAACACTTAGATTTTTCTCATGGGGAAAACTGACAAACACTCCAGAACTGAGGCTCGGAATCTGGCAGTTTTTGCTGGTTTGGGATCTTCTTTTCCTTTCTGCAGAGGGAAAATGCTAGGCCATGGCTAGGAGTGGAGGGAGAAAATGAATAGAAGCAGGAAAGATCCCTCCTGCCACCTACCTTTTTTAGAAAAAAGCTGTAAAACAGCCCAAAGACAGGGAGATCTTTCTCCCGGTGCCTTTTTAATCTCTGCATTAGACATGGGCCAGGTGGGATGTGAGGGGGACCATACAGCAGGGGGTGGACAGAAGCCCCCTTTTCCCACCCCTTCCTGCTGGCAGCAGCTCGCCCTGAGGGCTGGGCATCCCTGGCCACAAATGTGTAGCCGAAGGGCTTGTCCCTATCATGTTCCTCCATGCCTGACTCATGCCAAGGACTGTGGCAAGCCATTAATAGGTACTTCTCGAGCTGTAACAAAAACCGCCTTTCTTAGGGCAAATGTGAAGGCATTTTTTTCCTGACTTGCCCTGGAGAGGAGGAAGATGATCTGACACAAACAGCTGCCACCCGCAGAGCCACCCCAGAGCTGCTCCTCAGACTTTCCAGCTGTGAGTGAGGTGTCTCCAGCGCTGCAGGGAGCCCAACAAGCATCTCCACGGAGGTGGAAGCAGCATGACTAAGAGGACGACATGAGACAATGTCCTGTTGAATGTCCCCACTGTCTGGGGAACAAGTGACTTTGCATGAATCCACAGTGAAAAGCTGTGACAGCTCCCGGGACACAGAGGTGTGGGCCTGGGAGTTTTCCCCAAGGACCTTTTAGAGATCTCTTAGGATGTAAAATCAAGGTCTGGGAAGGAGGAAGTCAAGTCAGACAAACTCCCAAAGAGACTGTGGAAAACAATTTATTTGACAAATTCCCAAAGTGGACAATTTTAGTAAAACACAGGCATAAAATAAAACTAACTGGTACAATGGGGTTTTGGATACAAAGTAAAGAGTTTGGGGTGCCAATACGCTGTTGGTTTCTCCGAAGTGCATGAATTCATAGCAAGAGCACCAATGGAAGCGCTGAAACAAAATCTCACCCAGCCAAACCACATTTTCAGTGTGGTCCTGGAAACAACTGTGTAAACACCAAGGGCCCACATCACCCACATAAGTGATAGCACCTTTGTCAGTATATCTGTAGAGTTTGAGTCAAAGACCCTGGGAGATGATGGCAGCCTTTCCCTTGACTTCGCTGGGCTGAGGATGAGGCCTTAATTCACTATATAGTGCAGTTAGTGGGTTTTCCTAGGGCCCAGGTGCCTAACTCCTAGGTGGTCCTATAGAAACAGTACTCCAAGAGAGCTCGCTGGGAATTAGTCAGCTCGGCTCTTTTAAAAAAAAAAATTAAAAAAAAAAAATCATCCCACTAACTGGGCTCAGAGAGATTTTCCAGAATGGAGCTTGAACCATAAAGCAAGTCATCAGGTTATTCATGAGGTTCCTGGTTTCACTGTAGGACCATGAGATCAATAAGTGAAGGAGTGCAGTTATGTAGCTTCTTTTAGGGTTTCCCCCCTCCCCAAAGGCTGCTGCCCATCTTTCCTTTGGTCGGTGCCCAGCCTCCCTGCCCTGAATGGGAGCGTCAGTGCCGAGGGATGCTCCACCACTCACCTCTACCCCAGCCCTGGGAAGTGAGTGTCCCATCCCCTGGTCCTGGAGGCCAGAGATGCTTGCACACAGGGTAGTGCAGTCCAGCCCTCCCTCCTCCCCAGGCATGGGAGATATGAACCAAACTTGCCAGCTGTGACAATGATCCCCTCTCAAAGCTTGCTGAAGTGTGAATATTTCACTTGAAGCACAGCATTAGGTTAGGATCATTGTGAGCTGGGCAAGTGCTCAACTGATGTATGAAAGAGAGAAGGAAACGAACAACAAAAAAAAAGGTAGCTAAAAAGAGCATAATCAGCCTTAAGAGACCAGGCTAGATCTTAGTGGTACAAAAGTCCTCATCCTGATTCTTTCTTGGCAAAAACACAGTGGGATGAGGTTGGTATTTGTGTTCTGATGGCTTATTGCTAGGTGTGCTCGTGTTTTCCTGCTGTGGGGAGGGAGGGCAGTCATGGGCAGCGAGGGAATTTGAGGCTAACAGAGAAGAGACACAGATGATGAAGCAGAGGGAGAAGGGAGGGGACTATGTACAGCCAGGCTGTGGCACTATGGTTATCTGCATAGATGTAAATTCCTCAGGTTGGTCAAGAATACAGTTAAAATTTTTTTTTGCTTTGTCGGTTTTCCTTTTTAGGCCGAGACAGAAGCAGCTATGGCCTTGGCAGAAACCCACCCAGATGCTCAGTCAACAGCTATCTTCCTGGAGACAGTCTGGTAGAAGACACCACGCAGCAGAGAGGTGTAGTCGGGCACGCGGAAAAGGTGCCTCTCCCCATAGGCCACGTCGTAATCCGCGCTCTTCCCCGTGACCAGGACACGGATGTTGGGCTCGTTGGCTTGGCTGCCCACTGCCAGCACATAGATCTCGATGTTAGCCTTCTGTGCGTCCTGCACAGCCCTCTCGATGGCCCTGGCAGTGATCCCTTGGGAGTGTCCGTCAGAAAACACCAGCACCCTCTTCTTGGCCGCGGCGCGGGCGGAGCGCCGGTACAGCTCTGTGATGAATTGCAGAGCAGAGTTCACGTCCGTGGCATCATTCATGAACTCCATGTTGTCAATGGCCTTGGCAATGACCGTGTAGTTGTACAGGAACTGAGCTTCCACTTTCTGCTGGTTCCGGCTGCTGTACTGCACCACCGAGATGCGCACAGAGTCGTCGGCGGGCTTGCCGGCCTCCAGGAACCGCCCCGCCAGTCGCTTCACGAACTTCTTGGTGGTCTCAAAGTTCTTGCTCCCCACGCTGGTGGAGCTGTCCACCAGCAGTGTGATGTCTGCTGGCCCAGTGAAGGTGACTGCAAGGGGAAAGACCCAGGGCTCATTACACTTCAGCTCTCCTCCTGCCTCTTCCACGGAAAGCCAGTGAAGTCACTGGCTGTCTCACAGGCTTCCTGCCTTGTCAGATTCAGGAAATCTCGGGAAATCTCTTGCTAGCTGTCTTTCCCCTGCCTCAGTGCTGTCCTACACTTGACCTTTCACCCGTTCATTCCTTCTTTTATTTGGTTTAGGATAGGCTGCATTCCCCAGTGTTTATTTGGCTGAGATAATCTAGTGACTCCTGTTTAAATACAGTTGCTTTCCCTGTGTGTCTGGGGAGCCACTTCATCCTCCTCCTTGCCTTGCTGCTTTCCATGGAAATTCTAACAACTGAATATGCTTCTGACTTGGAGGTGAACTCCATTAAAACCCTCCCTGTACTCACTTTTCAAGCACCTTTCTCTAATATCCCTCCCATGGAGCTGATTTTGCTCGTGCTCCCACCACTAGATAGTGGAAGCAGGTAACGAGGTCAGTTGCTAAAACCTGGGAGGGCCACGATCTTTCATAGACCCCTCTCTAGGTTTGAGATGCCAGAGAAACCGCCATCTAGGATTTTCCCCAGCTGCTTTGGGCTGGTGTGTGTGTGTGTGTGTGAGAGAGACCCTGAGAGTGTCTGACAGATCTCGCTCACCTCTCCAGCCCAGGAACCTCCCCACTGCAAGAGGTGCCCAAGCCATGCGTCTCCACAAACACAAACTCCCACTTCCCCCGACACAGCACCCACAGGCCCTCAGTGTGGCATGAGGAGTCAATACTCACTTGGGCAGGTGTAGTCAGGACATTTCTTCTCTGTTAAGAAAATAAGAGAGATTAATGTCACCAGCTCACCCAGGAAAACCACTTGTCCCACAGAGCCACACAAGGGACAGACAATCACCTGCAGAAGGTGAACACCCAGTTTTGCCACCAGGGCAAAGGCTATAAACGTGCATGAAAAATGGTGTGGACAGACATGTCCCGCAGCAGGTGAGGATGTGGACCTGACCACCAAGTATGCTGAGACACGAGATGCCCTTGGCCCTTATTTAACTAAATTTGATCTCTGTTCTCTTCCCTCACACCTGCTTAAGAGCATGACTGGGGGGACACAAGGGAGGGCATCCTGCATCCCTCACCACCTTTCCCATTGCTTCCAGCCACCGCCTTTCACCCACCTTGGCAGACATATGAAGTGATGTTCTGCAAGAAGGTGTCATCCAGGAGCTCAGCATAGTTGTCCCTTTGAATGGACAGTCCCGGCCTGGTCGGTCTGCTTAAACAGGCGATGTCATTCAGGTGATCTGGATTTGGAGGGTTCCGGAAAATGTCACCTATCCCAAGGGAAACCACCTGCGGGGAAGTTCAAGTCCATCACTGGATGCATTCATCATCTAATGCATTCATAACTGTGTGTGCCTGTCACTTTCTGGGAGTGCTTTTAGGGACACCTGTGTCCCCTGCCCTAGCCTTGTGTAGCAAGGACATGGAGATGCCCAGAGAACCTGCACCATGCCGCAGAGCTGCCATGTGGCAGGTCCCCGTGCCCTTACCGGGGTGACATCGCACAGGGAGTTGAGCGGGGTGGGGTCCCGCAGAGTGTCGGAGCGCCCGTCCGTGATGACGATGGCCACGCGCTTGTCAGACGTGAACCTCTGCAGCAGGTTCTCCCTGGTGAACTGCAGGGCCTCCCCGGTGTAGGTGCCCCCAGCGATCCACTGCAGGTTCTTGACTGCCCTGCAAGGACAGACACCAGTGAGCCTGCCAGCCCTGCCCATGGGTACTGGAGGAGCCAGGACACGGCTTGTGAGCAGGCAGACACCCCTGCATGGGGAGGTGGGTGGAAAACTGGCAAGCTCCTTAGCCTCAGCACCACTTATGATGCCACCAGCCGCTACCTTCCACTAAAGGACATTTAGATCATTGCAGCTGCAGGAGCTGCTGGCCTGGAGATGGAGGATGGGGAGTGATGGGGGTCCCTGGGTCAGACCCCACAGACTCACTGCTTGAGCGCCCCGATGTTGTCGATGTTGGCATCCCCCATGGCCACCAGCTCCTGCGTGTTGTCATGGCTGTACTGCACAACACCCACACGGGACTCCCTAGGTTCAAACTGTGGGACAGAACAGAAACCAGTTAGGGACAGATACCTCAGAGAAACCCAGAGGCTCAGAATCTAGCTGATGGTTTCTCCTGAATGCCTTCATGGCAGGCTCTGATGTTTCTCTTCTGCCTTACTCTAGGCAGGCAGAGCCTCACCAGGAGTGGGTGCATGTTGGGACCAATTTGGTGAGTCAGTGAGTGAAAGGAGACCCAAATCTAGATCTCACAGCTCAGTGGTCTTAACAGCAGCCATTGGACTCTCAGGCACATGGTGGAATTCTTGGGATTGTCCTGTGTGCAGAGTCAGGAGTTGGACTCAATCCTCGGGTCCCTTCCAACTCAGGGGATACTATGGTTCCATGAGAAGATCTGTTTTCAAGACTCCTGGTTTTCTTCCAACACAGTGGTTTTGCTGCCCAGCTCTACCTTTTCTGCCTATTACTGGATGGCTCTTTGCCATCCAAAAAACCCCGTGTACGCCCACCACACAAGTATTCAACAGCAGTTGTCTTTATGGTGGTGTCTTAATGGATTATGTGCTTTAGATGTGGCTGGATCTTTTACCTTCAGGAAAGCCTAGATTCCCAACAGCCTTTCAAAATCACAGAGGTAAATAAAACATGCAGCTGGTTACCAGAGAACAGTAAGAAGGAGAGCAAGCATTTGTGTCCCTCTTCAGAGGGAAAGACTCACTACGGGGACAGCATTCCTGGATTTGCGCTGCAAGGGTCATTTTTAGTAGAGTGCTTAACTGGTGACCTAAACCCAAGCGTGGGGGCTGGACATCAGAGACTTCCAACACACTCCAGACACCTGAAATGCTCATCAGAGGAAGGTAGAGACTGAGACACTGATTGATCAGGCTGACTGAATGCTCGATGAGCCATCTGCTCTGGGACATGGAGGAAACAGTCTCTTTGCCCAGAAAGAGTGAAATGTTTATTTTGGGACAACAAACTGCTGTCTAATCTCCATCACTTTATGAATTTGGGAAGACCCACCTCCAGCTTGAAGCCAAGCCTCGTGGGGGCTTTTTGGAGTGGAGGCACCTCCCCATTTTCCTGCTTACAGGGAAAAATAAGTGAGCGCACACAAGGATATCACAGCACTCAGTGGAAATCTCACCTTGACCCGCTCGTCCTTGCTCAGGCGGTCAATGACTTTGATGATGAAGTCCTTGGCAATCTGGAAGTTCTGCAGGCCGATGCTCTCCGAGCTGTCCAACACAAACAGGAGGTCGACGGGACCACAGGTGCACTCTGGAGCAAGGCACAAGAGCAGAGGGACATGTTTTGCAGGGAGGCATTTCCAAAGGAAGCAGCTGATGCCTGCTGCAGCCCTGCCCAGCTGGGTGCCTGTGCCCCATCCACCCCCAAAGCACGGGGTAAAAAAATGCAGAAAAATAGCTGCAGAGGAGACTTGAGAGCCAGTTTACAAACTTTTCTGTGTGCATTTGCTCCCTAGTAAGACATGTGGCATTTCCAGGCTGTGAGTACCCTTAAACCACCCAGTAATTATTCCATAACCCATTTCCTCATAAGCCTTCTCACTTCTTCCATTCACCCAGCCCAGCAGGACAGAGGTGACACTGGTGGGCTGGAGGAGGCTGACTCAGCTTGCTCCCCTCTTTCTCACAGCTGAAGAACATCATGTGCCCTTGGCTCTCCTTTCAAGCTTTTGGACTGCAAACCCAAACTATCAGGGCAGCATCAGGGAAAAAAGCCCAGCACATTCCTCTGCTGACCAGCACAGGATTTGGAAGGAAGAGGACAAAGCTAGATCCACTGTTCTGTGCCCAGAACAGACATACCAACTGCAAAAAGGGTGGAGAAAATCCACCCTGCTGGCACAGGGCACCTTGACAACCGTTTTCCAGTTGCAGGACTCAGCCACATCAGCCTCTAATCTGTGTGGCACCCTCAGGGATTGCTTCCTGCCCTCCCCTGCCTGGCTCATGCCTGGTTCTCGCTCACGGGCTCTCACTGCATCTCCACAGCAGAAGGCAAGGAGCAGGGAAAGGGAGGGGTGCAAGGAAGGAGAAGGACTAGCAAATGTTTGCAGAGCAACTTTGCCAAGTAACACTCACCGCAGCAAGCTAGAGGAAAAGGGAGAGAAAGAGAGAACGTTAAAATGCTTGACAAAAGGGTTTTTCACACCCTAATGCAGGTTTGTGTCTCTGCAAACCCACAGACACCTGGCCTGGACAATACAAGCTCATGGAAGTTTCCCTCCCACTTGAAATACCCAGATTCTCTCCTGTTTCAGGTTGTGATGCCCTGACCTGGAGCACCACACACAGCAGAGCTCTGTTTCTGCACACGCTGACGTGTTCTTATTTAAATAAAAATAAAAGCTAATTAAATCACCAGAGTATAGAGCTCGAAGTCAGTTCCCCAAGTACCCTGTGTCCTTCCAGCACTTTATTACTGGCCATGGGCCAGAAATCCTCTATAGCACGTGTGCTGCTTCTCCCCATGGCAGGACACCCCAAACCAGGCCTCTCTTTCCCGGGGGGGAATATTAGACCATGATATTTAGGAAAAAAAGAACATTGCAAAATGGGCCACTCGAGGATTTCACACAACTTTGCTCATATTTTCCCTGTACAGAACCACAGACAAACCAGCCTGCGCCACGTACAAGTGAGACACAGTTGTATGAGCTACTCTAGAGATGGAGTTGGAGGTCCCTGGATCCAGGGGACTTAGTTTGTGACTCATGAAAGGGGAGTGATGCCCATGGATGGCATTCCCCTGCCTGGGAACAGGGAAAAATCAGCTGCCTCCTGCTTAGCAAGGCACTGAGCAGGGTGGGAGGAGAGGTACAGGGATACTCACAGCACATCTTCATGATGATGTCCAAGATTTCACATTCCTGAAAACAGAGGAAAAGAAATGTTTGCTTAACAGCAAAAGCAATGCACAGACCAGGCCAGCAAGCAGCACCCCAATCCTGTCCCACTCACATCTGGTCCTGGAGGCCCCACGGGTCCTGGTGGTCCCTGTCAAACAGAAGCACAGAGAGAGGAGTTACAGAAGCAGCCTATCTGTGGCGTACTCTGATGACACCTTGCCAGGCAGTGCAGAGCTGGGAAAAGCCTCTTGTCTTCCCAGCTGCTGGCCCTTGCACTGGGCTTGGAGCAGGGACATCTGCTTGTTTGCATGACGTCCTAGTGCTGCTTGGAAGTGGAAGGAGGAGATCCACATGTGCCATGCACACTGAGGTGGGAAGACAGCGAGCACACACAATGTGTGCCATGGCTTGGTGGTGCTTCCAGAGCACCCAGGGGATGGAGGGATGGATGGATGGAGGGATGGAGGGATGGATGCCATTGAGGCCAACCCTGCCAGGGTCCTTACTTACCGGGGGACCTTCACGTCCCCTGTGGCCCTTTGCTCCTTTGATGCCACTGGGCCCAGGGGTCAGGTTCTGGAATGAAAACAAAACCAAAACTCATAAATCTGTGTGTGTCAGGGGGCAACACCTTTCCCTCCAGATGTCTGATGAGCCCTGCTTCACCACTAAACTGAGGTTGCTCTACCCAACTAAATGAGGACTTGGAAGGGACACTGGGGAAATCTCCCTCCATGGGGCAGCAATGCAGCTCAGATCACCATTGCCATCATCATCAGTGCCACCTGGAAGCATACAAAGCCTTGCAGAGGTGATGCCCACCTCAGCCTAACAAATGTGGAGGTTTGCTAGCTGTAGAACAACACAAAATGAACACCTGGAGAAGCTTCCCTTGCCATCCATCAGTCACTGCTCAGAGGCAGAGGCTGCTTGAAGATTTACAAAGTCTGATGGGCTCTGGCCCATCACTGCCCAAGGCTCCTGCACTGTGCTCACAGGGAACGAGGACTCAGCATTGCACAGGTTACTCACATCATTGCCAGGGTCTCCAGCTTCTCCTTCATCCCCTTTAGGTCCGACATAGCCTTTTGTTCCCTGAAAAACAGGATGGATGAGAGTGCTGTGTGACTGGCTGTTGTTAGTGCGGTGAAGTTGGTGCTGGCATGTGGTGACCTTGTGAAAGCTGGCTTGGGACAGGGGTGGAGAGCAGCACATGGGGCTCCCCAGCACCAGATTTCAGTGCTCTTGATGGAGCCATCTTCTTAGCTGGCTTTCACTGCTGCAGAATCATGGAATCATTTAGGTTGGAAAAGACCTCTAAGATTGAGTCCAACCATTAACCCAGCACTCAATCAAGCCCCCAGCATGGCATCATCCAGCTCCCCTAGGTGACACTCCCAACAACCCCAGACTCTGGCTCTGGGACTGGTTCAGGGAACACCCATCCCAGGCTGCTGCCCTTGGGTGCTACAGCCACAGCAGGACACTTCCACTGGAAGCATCCACTGCAGGGAGAGGGGCGCAGAGGGAAAAGAGGGTTTTGGAAGAGCAGGTTGCTTCAGGGAGCCCATTCCACCATGCAGCTGACAGAGAAGCTCCAAGTGCCAAACCACCACCAAGGGCAAATCCTGTGGGGCGGAGGAAGCAGCACACTTACGTTAATGCCAGGGTTGCCTCTGTCTCCTGGCTGCCCCTGGGGATGGAGAAAAGGAAGCGCATTAGGTTGGACAAGTAGACACAGCAGTTTTACAGTTTCAACGCAGCACAAAAAACTTACTGGGGCACCCGTGAATCCAATTGTGCCATTCCCAGGAGGACCATCCTCCCCCTGGAAAGGAAGGCAGACACAGATGAGATAAAGAAAAGCACACCCCCTCAGATAGCAAGGCAGCAGGATCCCGCTCTCCTCAGACAGCGTATCTCCCCAGCAGTACCACTCACCCTTTCCCCCATCAGCCCAGGGTCTCCAGGCAGCCCAGGTGCTCCAGGCAATCCCTTTGGACCCTGGAAGGGGCAGAAGAAGCAGTCAAGCATTGTACAACATCATCTCAGCTGGGAAGACAATGACTTCTGAGGCAACCAGCTACCAACACAAGCCCACCGTGGAGGTGTTCTGCTTATACAAGAGCAATGTGAGGATTTAGATTAAATATCAGGAAAAAGTTCTTCACTCGGAGGGTGGGGAGGCCCTGGCACAGGGTGCCCAGAGAAGCTGTGGCTGCCCCTGGATCCCTAGAAGTGTTCCAGGCCAGGCTGGACAGGGCTTGGACCAACCTGGGGTAGCAGGAGGTGTCCCTGCCCATGGCAGGGGGTGGAATGGGATGAGCTTTAAGGTCCCTCCCAACCCGAACTGTTCTAGGATTTCTGTGAAAGCCAACAGCTGTGCTTGGCTTCCATTTGCTCCCGGCCCTGGGGATCAAACCTCTTGGCAGATTCAGGTGGCTGCCCCCAGAGGGCATCTACCCCAGCTCCTGTGATGGGAAGCTGTGTGGTTTGTGGTGCGGCTATAACCTCTCCAAGAAATGTGGGAGGTGGGGGAAAAGGCAATTGCGGCCTTAGGGACCCATGGAAACGCCTCGATGTGTCTGCCAGGAAGCCAGCACTGGATCTCGTACAAACGGGTTCAATAGGGTTCCAGTACCCACGGGATTTGAGGAAAGCCCTAAGGGGCAGCACCTCCTGCTCGTCCCTGCATCCCCTCCCCGCAGAAGTGGTGATGAAGCAGCACTGACCTCACTGCCGGGGGGGCCGTCATCTCCCCTGTAGCCTTTGGGTCCTGGGGGTCCAGCCTCACCCTGGGGAAACACAAAGAGCTCTCTCAAGGGGGCCTTCCCTTGCTGCCGCTCCTGCCCTGAGGCGCTGGTCCCTTCCTTTCGTGATTTGATGCGTGGAGGCGCCCATCAGTCAGCTCCACCTCGGCCAGCCCCAGAAAGGACCTCTTGATGGGGGTTAATGCTGGTGGGGAGGTGCTTCAGGAGCTGTGCCTGGCTCCTCGTTTTCCTCCTGCCTCCCCACGTTTCCTTATGCCGTTTTCTCTGCAAAACCCCGTGGGAGGCAGATCCCTGCTGAACATGGACCAAACCAAAAAGCTTTCTGGGCCAAGGTGTGACACTGCAGGTATGGGCCGGACATCATGTACTTTCAGTGGCAGACGAGGCATCCAAAGCCATCCCTCTCCATCCCCAGTAACAGAGGACCTGGTGGGAAGAGGACCAGGGAGGGCAGGCTGGTGCTTTCCAGCAGCACAGCACAGCTGGGTGGCACAGCGGCATCTCACCGGCTGTGACAGAGGTGCCCCTGGAGGACAGTCCTTGGTGCAAGCACATCACCCTGAAGGTGACACAAACCCCACTGTGCCTCAAGGCTTGGACACGTCTGGTCACAGCCAGGCTGGCTCTGGGGAGTTTCTGTCCTCAGGAAGCTGCAGAGCCCTGGCAGCGTGTGCTGGAACAGACCAAAGCTGTCACTCTGCCACATCCCATCCGGGCAGCGGCCGCTCGCTCCGCCAGCTGCAGGGCTGGCCAGAGACAGCACAAGACAGGAGAGGAGACAGGAGGAGGGTTCTTTGCTCTGAGAGCTCCACAGACACCCAAGGGAGCCCCTCCACCTTCTGCTCAGTGCCCACAGCCCTTCGCAGGGTTTGCTTTCCAGGAGGTGGGATATGATGGTGGACAGCGGCTGGGTAGTGATGCTCTGGGCCACGGGTCCAAATGTTCAGGCAGCATTTCGTGTGGAGCTGGGTGTGCAACCAGCCCCCAGGCAAGGCAGAGGACAGAGGGAGGCAGAGGGCTGGTGCCAAACATCCATGCACGCCGTAGGCACCCTTCTTCCAAGGAAAGGTGTCCTCGTGGGTGCAGAAATCTTAAAATTGCACAGTGCAGAGCACTGAACTGCTCCGAGGCATGTGACCTTATTTCTGCACAAAAGCCCAGAAGAGAGAAATCTTGGAAGGAGGGACAGGAACTTGTGATCCTTCACACCAGCCAAGGCTGGAGCCACAGCACCCTTGGCTCATGCTAGCCACACTCGTCCTCACTGCAGCAGCACAGCGCAAATCCCTCACGGCCCCGGAGGAGTTTATGGTGGATGACGCAGGAATTGGGTCAGCAAATCTTGTCCACTACTTCTCTGGGTGCGACAAGCACCCGACAGAAGGGAAGGGCACCAAACCTGTCCATGAGGCTCAAGGCAGGAGCGCGCTGGCTTTTAGCTTCTTTTGGGTAGAAATGGGATGAAAGGGAGCCACAGGTTAGCGGGAGCGCCTTCCCCTTGCCAAGAGAAACACGGTCCAAGGTCCAGAGCTTGCAGATAACACGGCTTGAAAAATACTTGTGTTTGCCAAGGTCCCACTCTTACCCAAACCTAATTACGCATTTATTTTTAATTTGGCCAAACAAAAGCATTCTTCCTCAGCTTGTGGAAAAATCATCCTCACTGCGCAATTGCTTTTCAAATCTCCCTGGAGTGGTGAGAGCGCTGGGGCAGCCTCTGGCCTGGGGAGACACCAGAGCTGCTTTTGTGATGCTTCCCTCTCTGACAGGGGTTTGACCCAAGTTCAGTGGTGGGGAGGGAAAACGGGTGTCCCACGGGCTCAGTGACCGCAGGGAGACTGTTCTTTCTCCTCTTCCTCCCCATCAGGAAAGGCTGGCTGGAAGCAGGATCTATCCCAGCCTGGCTCCCCACCAGGCTGGGACACGGCTGGGGCCACGTCAGGATAGCCTCACCGACACAAGATGTCTCATTGACACCCCTGACTGAGGTGAGCAGCCCCAGGCCTGAACGTTCTGTGCGTGGCTGCAGCTTGCACTTGCCAGTTTCCAGTTCTGTCAGATGTGCTGACATCTGTTTCCATGGGATTGGGAAATGGTGTGCAGGTTGTTCTGCCCACAGCCCAGCACCCAAGTCTCCATTTTTTTGGCCCTGTTCATATTCTGGGTTCTCAAAGAAATCCCTGCCCTTCTTCACCAGCTTTGCTTCCTGGTCTGGAAGATGCTGAGAAGCCGCCCCAAGATGCTGTGGCATCAGTTAAACCCCCTATCCCACTCTCCCTGGCATCCCAGCCACTTCCATCTGGGATCTGGAAGGTTAAACCAAGCTCTTACTGGGTCGCCAGGTGGTCCGAGGGGTCCTTCCCGCCCTTGGTCACCAGGTGGTCCGGGCTCTCCCTGAAAGCACACACAGAGGGCATGAGAAGCACAAAGAGGAGCAGGTGTGGGTGCCAAGGGACCTGTGTGCAGTGGGGAGCAGGGGTGCAGCACCCACAGCGGGATGGAAATGCAGCCATCCGAACAGGCAGGGGTTTGAGGCAGATTCGGGAATTGAGTAGGGAACTATCAGAGGTGCAGGGAGAGAAAGACAGGCTAGCGTGGCCACCCTGAATCCAAGAGGGTAGCCCTAAGAGGGAGGCCTTGTGAAACTTGCCTCTAGGGGACATCTTTCAGCCCATTTTGTGCCAGAAAAGCAAAAGCATGGAGAGATTCATCGTCTGCAGATACACAGACCTGGCCCTGGACCCAAACCAGCCACACTCTGCACCCATGGCTGCTCTTCTAGAGCAGCTCCTGCCCTGGGCAGTCTGCACGGAGAGGAGCACAGCTTCCTGGATAGCCACATCCTTCCTCCAGCCTGCCACCCCTATGGAGCAAAGGGGATTTCCATGGGAAATCGTCTGAGCGACACCCTCACCTCTCACTGCCAGTGTTCTCCCCTCTCCTTTGCTAACACTCAGAACCCTGAGCCAGGGCTGTTTGCAGAGAGCCGACAGCCCAGGAGGGCCCAGAAAACCTGAGTCTCGGTGGTTTTGTACCCCGACAGTTCCCACAGAAGGAAATACCCCATGGACACGGCTCGGTTCCCCTTCACTGAACAGCCTTCCACCAGTCCAGCAGAGCTGCATCCCAGCAGGGCAGCGTGTCTGCCAAACCCAGGCTGGCTCTGCAGCACCTTCCCCACCCAGACCCACGGCCAGGAGCGAGCAAGTCAGGGAGACAGAGGAGGGGGGAATTTGAGGGAAGCGGTCGAGATGTTGGTGACCGAAAGCTGTTGTTTGCAACCGAGAAGCATCCAGATGCATAAGCCAAACAGCAAATATAAAACACAACTTCCAAATGGCCCTGAGACGTTTCTGGCGAGGTTACACAGCCTCGTGCTTGGACTCAGAGTTGGAAGGAAGCAGCCCATCGTCTGCTGAACAATTTAACTGCAGGACGCTGGCGCGCCTTCATCTCCCGCACATCTGCCCCGCGCAGCCCGTGCGGCAGCACTGACACTCCCTGAGCAGTAAACAGGCAGGGGGAGGCTGCCAGAAGCCCCCTGCCAGAGCTGCCCCTCCCCAAGGCAGACCCCTGCCCCCCCTCCAAGCTAGCGCTGGCTCCTGGCTGTCCCCGCTGCAGGGACAGGGGATGAGTGGTGTGCCGGTGGATGGGGATACGGGATGCTGCTGCGGAATGCCTCGGCTCCCACCACCCCCACCCCGCACAGAGCACCCCTTGCCCCTCCCTGTGACGTGTGGCACGGCTGTCGCTTGCCACATGTTTGTCCTGGCCTGCTGAGGGCTCCTGCCTGTCCCTCCCACGATCACGCTTGGTGACTCACCCCAGCAGGCTGGAAACATACTTTCCTAGTGACTCCCACTCAAAAGGGGAGGGAAGAGTGTTTCCCCCTTCCATCCACACCCACGCATGCTGCCCTCCTGCCCGAGCCATAGGTAGCCCTGGCAGGGTACCTGGCATAGGTACCCCTGCCATAGGCAGCCCCTGAGCACCCAGAGGAGGACACCTGGATTCTTTCCTCTCCATTAACTAGTTTTCCAGCTTTGAGGAAGGAATTGACAGCTGTTCACCTGCTCTGGGCTTGCTGGGCATGCTCTCCTCTGGGTTTTGGCTGTTTGGTGATTACCTGCCAGCATAAAGGGGCAATTTCCGGGGGACTACAGCAGGTCCCTCCCAAACTGGCAGGTCAAGGCACTGAGCTTGCCTGCTGGCCCACAGGCTGCTGGAGTTAGCCCCTGGACACCTATTCCCAGCCCCTGGCTTCCAAGCATCCCCCCGCTTGCAAGCAGATGCTGAAGGCTGCCCTGGGGGTGCAGTTACCGTCTCTCCTCTCGGCCCACGGTCACCCGGCGAGCCCGGGGGTCCTCTCTCTCCGTTGCTGCCCTGCAAAGAGAGGGTGGCATCACGCGGTCAGGGCCTGCTCCCAGCAGGACAAAGCCCTCCCTCACTTCCCACCTCTGAGCAGGCTCAGCCCCAGCCCCTCTCCTCCTCTTCCAGAGGGTACCAGCCCCTGCCCCGGTGGGATGGCTGGCAGAGGTGCCCTCACTTACCCGTTCTCCAGGAGGACCATCCTCACCTGGAGTACCCTGTGGAGAAACAAGAGGGGTGGTCAGGGGTGGGGATGGCCACAGCAAGCACCCACAGGGGCATCACAGGTAGAGGACTCACCTCGTCACCAGTCTCTCCTGCTGGTCCAGGCTCACCCTGGTTCCCAGGAGCGCCCTGCAAGGCACAGGGAAGCAAACCAGAAGTCAGACAGTCCTGGAGCAAAGCCCGGCATGCTTGAGGAGCTTTGGGCAAGCTCTGCTTCAAAGCCCAGGCTGGAGCAGGGGTCCTCTCCCTCTCACAGAGAGCAGAGGATGTTCGGACACTTCTTCACCCACCTTCTCTCCAGGGTTGCCGGGAATCCCCTGTCGGCCAGGCTTTCCGTCATTCCCAGGCTCCCCCTTAAAAGGACACAAGGCACCATCAAGACTGCATCCAGCAGTGGATTTCAGCTCCCACAGCACTGAGGCTCTCAGGGGCCCCAGTGCACCCCAAGGCTCTTTCAGGGCTGTGGTGTTTCCTCGTCCCAGCAGATCCCTTCCTACTCTGCTCCCAGTGAAAGCCACCCTTTCACAGCACTCCCCTGATATCTCAGGAATGCTTGTGCCAGGCTTGTGGGCACCCACGAGCCTTGGGCACACTGCGGGTGATGGAGGCCATCCCCTAGTGAAGAGGCCAGGTTGGATAGGGCTTGGAGCAGCCTGGTCTAGTGGAAGGTGTCCCTGCCCATGGCAGGAGGTGGAATGAGCTGAGCTTTACGGTCCCGTCCCATCCAAGCCATTCTGATTCTGTGAGAGGATTGCCCCAAGCAGTGCAAGGAATTTCCACCTCTCCCTCCTGCAGAAGACGGGTCCCAGCATCCCTCCTCTGCGTGAGGCTGGGCAGAGCAACTCACCTTTGCTCCCTTGGGCCCAAAAGCACCAGGATCTCCCTTTGGTCCGGGCGGGCCTTGTGCTCCCTGTTGAAATTTAAGGCAGCATCACTGAAACCCGAGCACGCGACACCATCTGCAGGGAACTGGGCATGGACTGAGCATCCCAGCGGCCTGGCAGGTGGCTCCCTGTTGGGACGGACAGGAGGGACACGGCCGGAAGGGACTCCTGCACCGTGGAGCCATGCAAGCAATGCTGCACCCACACTGCTGAAACACTTGTGAAGCTCAGAGGAAAATGTCAGAAAAGGTGGCTTTGCGCCGCTGTGGCTGGACCGCAGTGACACTGGTGCCACCACAAACGCGTCATCCCGGGAGCACGGAAAAAGCAGGGAAACTGGAGGAATGCAATGTCGGGATGCTGTTTTCCAGAGCTGCATCCCAGGCAGCCCTGGGCAGCGGGGCACAGCTTCCAGGCAAGGACGGGGCAGACTGCCCCAGGGCCATCCCCGAGGTGCCATGCCTGGGATGAGTGTTGCACCTGTCCAAGCAATTCCCTGTTTCCACACACCATCATGGCAGAGCCGTTCGTTTGCATGCAAGGGGCACCCACAGGGTACCTACGTCGAATCCAGGTGAGCCTTTGCAGCCAGGTAATCCGGGGTATCCAGCTTCACCCTGTCAGCCAGACAAAGCAGTTGCCCCCAGTGAGCAACACTCACAGGAAGACCCCATCCCTCACCCCAGACCCCTGGAAGGGACATTCCAGCCCCGTCCCTGGTTGGCAGATGGATGGCCCTGCAGGAAGGGAGCTGCCCCACAGGCTTCATCCCCAGACCCCACAATAGTTTTGGAGGGGCAAAAGCCAGGGTGCTGAGGCTGAGCAAAGTGCCCTGGTGCAGAGATTTACCTTCATGCCATCGATGCCATCGATTCCACGCCTGCCTTTCTCACCCTGAAACAGAGAACAAGGACGACGAAGTGGTTCCCAAATTCCCAATGCCTCCCAGACATCAAACAGAGAAAAATGGTGCGAAAGCAGAGGCTGACCTTGGCTCCTTTGGCTCCTCGTGAGCCCTGCAGAGGGAAGGAGAGAGGTGTCAGACCCCCATGCAGAGCAGATCCGTGCCCCCAGCACAGTGCAGTCCCCACACCAGCTCAGTCTGAGGGTGCAGGCATTCGCCACCCCTCTGCACACCGCTGGATCCTGTTGGATCCCTGCTCCTGGCTCAGGCAGTGCCAGCAGGAGGGGTGGATGCAGGGGCGCACAGCGGACCCCAGCACCACGCAGGTGCAGGGCCAGCCCAGGATAACCACGCAGGGGGAACACAGGGAACTCCCCCGAACATCCCTGCTGTCCTCACCTTCTCTCCTCGGCTCCCTTTGTCACCCTAGAGAGGAAAGGAGAGACGGAAAGGCGAGAGTGAGAACACTTGCAGCACAAAGCCTGCAGCCCACCTCTGAACCACCTCTGTGAGCCTGCGGCCCCACATACCTTCATTCCTTGGTAGCCAACAGGTCCTATGTCTCCTGGCCTGCCCTAGAGGACAGAAACACAGTGTTACCTGGGCAGACACAGTCACCACCATGGGACAGCATCCCCCCAGATTCTTGATGTGGGGCTCAGCTGCCATTCTCTCACACAGGAGCCTCTCCCATAACTCTGCTCCTTGTTTTCCTGGTCTGGGAGCACGGGATCACTGCGGAGGGCCAAGAGGACCCTGCTTTTACCTCCACCATCTCCAGCTCTTCATGGAGGTGAGGGAAACTGGGCACCTGGGGACACATCATTTGGGATGAAAGGGAAGGGCAGAAAACCCTTGGGAAGGAAAAATGCATGGCATGGGGTTTCCAGTTTGGGAATGCACAAGATGGGTACCTGCACGCTCATGTGCGTGGGAGAAATGTGCCTCTCAAAAATAAGTGTGCCTAGTAAAACAGAAGAGGGAGGAGGAGGGAAATGGTTTCCTCACACTCTTAGGTTATTTACCAGAGGTTTCCCTGTAACACTGCTGTGCTTGTTGTGTCAGAGGACGCGGGAGGGAGCCCAGAGTCCAGCCCTGGGCTGGCACACATGAGTCAGAGACATGTCCTGCAGGAGGGACAGCTATTTTGGGTGAGGAACAAGGAAGCCTTGTAGCAAGAGGAGGAGCCACCCCACTGCACACCATGACTGCACACCCCACGGAAACAGGGTGATGCTGGTGAGGATGCGCCCGAGAGGTCTGGCCAGAAGCAGCCAAAAAACAGCCCCTGTGCAGAGTCACCAGGGCTGGTCCCTCACTTACTGGGTCTCCAGCCTCTCCTTTCTGGCCGGGAAGACCTGGCTTGCCTCTTTCTCCCTGCAATACAGGACAGAAACACAGTTAGTTCATCATCCCCAGGAACAGAACGATGAGCTGTTGAAAGGAGAGCAGGGAGGATGGGAGTGGAAATGCTCCATGGATACAGGGAGCATGCTGGTCACGTTGGGAGCATGGTGTGGGTCCACACCCCACAGGTGATCTTGGAGGCCTTTTCCAACCTTCATGGTTCTCTGATTGTTATTCCAGGTCTCTGAGCATCCCCAGTGAGCCCATCCCACTGCCCCAGTTCCACAGCACAGCCACAACCAGTCCCTCACCTCCTGGCCTGGGTCACCAGCAGGTCCGGGGGGCCCTCGGGGAGGCTGCAGGAGAGAGGTATGGGTTAGACCAGCCCGAGGCACAGCCTGGGACCACAGGGATAAGAGGGAAGGGGACAGGGCTCTCAAAAGCCTGACTCACCTGGCACTCGAAGGAGCAGCACTGCACAGAGGGAAGGAGGAAACAGCATTAGAGGAGGGGGCAGCAGCAAGGTCAGGCTGCACCCCACTTTGGGGGAGGGCTTCCCAGGCTGGCAGGGGCTGCCTGCAGGGCAGGGCTGTGCCACCAAGCCCCCCTTAGCCACGGGTCACCCACGGGGGACAGGCTCAGTCGCAGAGGGACACTCACCGATTGCTCCGTGTTCAGTTTCTGCAAGGCAAGAAAGCAAAGAGAAGGGGTTTGAGAGGGACAGGTGGGCCTGGGGAGGGGGCGGGCTGGG